>QRFJ01001459.1:0-254966 GCA_006176705.1 Cocos nucifera
AGAGATCTTAGAGCCTGATTGATGAGTTGGGGGTAGAGTAGAGCAACGTTATACTATTCAGTGATAGTCAAAATGCTCTACTGTTGGCATAGAACCTAGTCTATCATGCGCGCACAAAGCATATTGACGTGAGGTACCACAGGATCAAAGAACTGGTAGAGGAAGGTGAAGTAAAACTGATGAAGGTCCATACTAAGGAAAATCAATCTGATGCACTCATGAAGGTACTCCCTAGAGATAGCTTTCAGATATGTGTGGCACGGATGGATCTGTTGAGAAGAGATAAGTTTATAAGGACTTGGAAGCACCAAGATAGAGAATGTGAGCTCAGAAGTGGCGCTCCCAAGTCTTGGAAACATGAGAAGATAGGTCATGAAAAGATGGGAGCGAGCCGGAAGAAAAATCAGTCTCAATAGTAAAGTTCAGAAATTGGGCCAACTCACTCTGAAACTGAGCTAGCTCAGTTGGAAACTGGGTTGGCTCAGTCCAGGACTGGGTCGGCTAGGTCTCAGAGAAAAATTTAGATAGAGAGCAGCATTTTTGGGCTATTGGCATGATACACAACTAGACTAAGCCAACCCAGTCATAGGTTAGCTGGCTCAGTTTGAAACTGGGCTGGCTCAGTTTTTGTGGATTATTATTTTATGTACATGGGTTGTTTGGATTTGGAAAGTTTTTCTATGAGCTTGGACTTGATCCTTTGTAAAGTATATATCTTGAAAATAGATCAAGGTTGTAAGTGTGTTGAAATATACAGAATAAAAGCTCTTTTCTCCTAAAAATCTCTTCTTCTCTTCTTCTCTATTTCTTGATATATTTGATTGTGCTTCTACAAAGATCTCTAAAAAGTACTTTTTTAATTGCTTGGCTAATCACCGACAGCCATGCCGATCCATATGGGAAGAGTGCATATTTCCAATAGAGTTCCCACATGAATCCTAATAAATTCGGATCAAAAACTCTCCTAGGCTAATCCAATACATGAAAGCACTCACCTAGCCCATATATATCCATGTCTCACATGCTCTCATCCCCTGGATCTAAACTCAATCTATACATGAATTAGCCCCCTTAAGATCTCTTGAACCAAGCCTTAAGACCCCTGGGATAAGTCCCTATCCTAGCCCAAACAGAACCCATGCATAACTCTGCCCACAGATTGAGCCGGCTAACCTAAGACTAGGTCGGCTCAATTTCAGACTGAGCTGGCCTAGTTTTTGTGCCGTGTCTGTAGTCCTGAACATGATCTTTTGTCTGTCCTGTACTTTGAGACTTAGCCGACCTAGTTTTGAATTGAGCTGGCTAATTTGCAGAAAGTTTCTTTTCTATAGTCTTCAATCTTTTGACTTTGGTTTCTCGGTCCATCTTATGTTTTAAATTTTTGAAGCTCCAACCAAGCCCCTCAAGAACCTCAATATCTGAATCTCAAGCCCATAGCCACCTCCACCCTAGGATAACTCCTGTCCTAGTCCTAGGACTGCACCCATCCTAGTCTCCCCGGAGCCCTCACCCTGGCTCCGTCTATAGCCCTCCCAAGGCTTGGGAGCACCACACCACCTTCAAACTAAGGCAACACAATCCAATTAAAGGGATGGATTAACCCAATCCCTTAGTTTCAGCCCCTACTGAAACTAAAATACATAGTCAAATTAGATAGGATTTTACAATAGAAGAAAGCTCCTTAGTTGAGCTGATTTGTTGATGATGTAGCTTGATAATTATCTCCTTTAATGCTGGGAGTTATTGATCTTGAGATCACTTCAATGCTTGAGAGAAAATTTGTTAGAAGTAGATGTGCTCTTATAAAAACTAGGCATTGTCCTCTTTTTCTCTCTTTTTCTTCTATCTTTAAATGTTTCTCTTCTTTTTGTTTATATCTTGATCATTCCTTCCAAGTTTGAAATGATTACTGTCTAGAAAATCACAAATTTGATCTATGAGAACTAGCCATTGAAGACAAAAAAAGTCCATTGCAGAACTATCCATTGAAGGTTGTTAGCGCATTTCGAGACTTCTCGATTTATCTCGAGATGTCTCGTTCTACTTTAAGTCCTTTCAGTTCCTCCATGAGTCATCTCATTTTTAGGTGCCCAAAAAAATAGCTTTCTAAAAATTTATATACCCCTGAGATCGAGTTCTCTCAATTTTGATGGAGACGTCGCACCGCAACTTCAAGATATCTCGAAAAATTTTTGAGCCATCTTAATCTTAGTGCATAGAAACAAGATTTTTGTCTCCTAAGATGGAGATGACTCAAGCTAATCTCGAGCCTCTCAAACCTATGCTAGGGCATTATGCCAGCATGCCAAACAGCTTGGAGATGTCTTAAAATTTCTTAGAGATGGCTCAAATTCATTCCTAGAACATTTTTTGTTAGAATCTTGTTACAAAATAAGGTCTTTTGAGCTTGACTTGAATTGCATTTTATTTTTTTCTTGTTTTGATCAAAGAGCTCTTTGCCTTCTAATCTTTGGAATACTTAAAAGAAAATTTATCAGTAATCATGTGCTCTAATGTTTGGTCATCATCAAAATCACTTAGAGGGTCAACAATCTCCCCCTTTTTAATGATGACAAAACATTAAGCACTCAAAGAAAAGTATAAGCAATATATATAACATGTATATTAAATATAGGGAGTGATTCTTTAATATAATATATATTCAATTTCTGAAGTGCTCAAGTTTTTAGTATTTTATCAATGCTCCTCCTTAAAATATGCTCTTTTAATTTGTATAAATTTACCTATATAAATGTTAAGTCTTCCTTTCTTTGTGCATTGTCATACATTTTCTTTTTCAATTAAAATTGACATATATTTTCTCCCCTTTTTTGTCAGCATCAAAATCACATAAATAAGTGCAAAAGATAATGAGACATTCATTGCAAAAGGAGAAATGCATATGTAAGAAACATTCAATGCATTACAAAAGAAGAAATTACATCAACAAAGGTGTATATTGATTTACAAAAAGAGACATCCCATCAATATACTCATAACGAAGCAAAAACTCAGTACATAGTTAGAAAGAAATTAGACCTAGTCTTCATCAGAAAAAATTCTATAATGAGTTTAAAAGTGGAATGGGTCTAGTAGAGGAAAGATGAGGGGCTGGTCTAGGAGAGGGGTAAGGTCAAGAGGAAGGAGTCCAAGATCCAAGATTTTCAATATTTTTCATAATCTGTCGAAGAGAGGTGATGATCACTTCTACACTAGTACACTGAGTAACAATGTTTTCTTCTACTCTCCTGGCAACCTTAGCAATCTCTATAGTTAAGTTCCACTTGTGCCAACGATCCATGCTGCTCTTTTTCTAAAATTTTTAGTCTCTGAGATATGCTGCTAATCTATTGACTAAGCATCTTAGTCTATCCTTCTATAGATACCTCTGCTCCTCAATACTAACTAAGTTTTAATGCTTCAGATTAGATAGTAATTTGGTTATTTTTCCTGACACCTTCTCCACAACCTGCTCCACAACTTGTTCCATAATTCTATCCAAACTAAAGTTTGTGGGCAGAATAGGTAACTATCTATGATGATTCAGAGGTGTGTGGGGTTATCTCAAGGTAGTGAATGAAGGACCAGTAGCAGAAGAAGAAGTTGCTGAGAGAGGGAGTCCTTGTTCCTCAGGTTCAGCTCCAGCAGTCACATCCTCATCTGATCTAACCCACCTATCTCATCTCTTTATAATTTTCATCCTATGCAGTATCCCTTCATTTAAATAGTCAGTGTGAGCAAATCCCTTAAAATCTTCACCTTCCAAATCTACCCCAAAATCCTTGAAGATCAGAGTGAAGATCATTCCATAAGGGAGATCCATCTTGCATTTGTTTGTTGTATCCTTTATTTGTTGAAGCATTAAGGAGGGAAAGTTCATTGGAGTGCCCTTTATCAAATAGTACATAATTGCAAGTTCTCTCTTTTCTACCTAGTCATGTTTGTCAATTTTAGGAAAAATGATGTGCCCTACTATACTATACAGTAGCCTTATTTCAACCGATAGATGATTTGCTACTAAGTACTCAATTTCATTTACATTATCCCTTTCTAGAATATATTTCAAGGCTTCAACTTTATTAGTTAAATTTAAGTAGCAAATCCCAGACTTAAGCACCTCTAACAAATGTCCTAATCTTCTTTCATCCAATATTATGCGAACACCTTTTACTATAGATTCAACTCTAGAATCTCCCTCAAACTTGATATTGTTAGAAAATTCTCTGATTAAGTCTGAATAAACATTTAACTTAGGTGAACAGAGTTTTTTCCAGCCTTATTGCCGTATCCAAGACCCTATGCAGACATTTTCTCGATCCAAAAGGCCAAAATCCACTTTCCATCTAGTAGGAACATTCCTGGTGGCAACGAACAAACAGGAATAGGAAGAATGGGTTGCTGGTGAAGCCTGGGAGTTGTCTCGCTACTTCTTTGCCCTACTTTCTACCGATGGAATGACACATGATGGCTTGGCGGTGGTGGATTTTTTTTGGGTTCCATTTGAATCTCGTACTCCGATGAAAAGTGTAATGGAACAGTGATTTGAAAGATTGGAAGGAGTTAGAGGAAGTTCAAAAGGATTTGGAGTGAGAGATCTCAGTGAATGAGAAAAAGAAATGAAGTCGAGGGTTTTTTAGAAATTCGATAAATAAGAGGGCCCGCAACAATCGAGATGACTCGACTCAAAAGGAGATGTCTCAAAAAATTGAGAAGACTCAAGTTTAAACAAAGATGTCTCAAATTTCAACCGAGATGACTCGAGTTTTAATCAAGACATCTCAAGAACAGATACAGAAATAAGATAAGACAAAATTTGAAACTAAATTTTCTTGATTTTTCTTGATATAAATAATGTTAATAAAGATGGCATATAGAGGCACAAAATAATTTAATAAATGTAGGATAAAACAAATTTAAAGTGGATCACAAATTCTAAGTTCATCTCTGATTTTTAAAAATCAATCTTTATTTAAAGATTTTGTGAAAATATCAGCAAGTTGATTTTTAGTTGAGACAAATTTAAACATAATATTCTTATTTTGAACATGATCTCTGATGAAATAATGTCGAATTTCAATATACTTGGTTCTTGAATGTTGGGTAGGATTTTTGCTTAAGTTTATTATACTAGTATTGTCACACCTAATGAGAATATTATTTTATTTAATTCTAAAATCTTCGAGTTGTTGCTTAATCCAAAGTATTTGTGTGCAACAACTCTCCACTACAATATATTCAGCCTCAGTCATTGACAATGGCATGGAGTTTTGCTTCTTACTATACCATGAGATTAAGTTCAATCCTAGAAATTGGCATGTGCCACTATTGCTTTTTCTATCTATTCTACATCCTCCATAATCAGCATCAGAATATTCTATTAAGCCAATTGAGGATTATTTTGAGTACCATAATCCTAATTTATTTGTATTAACTAGATATTTAAAAATTCTTTTAATAGCTAGTAAGTATGATTCTTTAGAATTTAATTGGAATTTAGCACACATGCAAACACTAAATAAGATATCAGACCTACTTACAATTAAATAAAGTAGAGATCCTAGCATACCTCTATAAAGCTTTTCATTTACATTCTTATCATTTTCATCTTTATCAAGTTTGCATGAGGGACTCATTAGTGTGCCGATCTTCTTTGCATTCTCCATACCAAACTTTTTCAGCATTTTCTTGATATACTAGGTTTGGTTGATGAAAATGCTTTTGTTTGATTGTTTAATTTGAAGCTCTAGGAAGAAGGTCAGCTCCCCCATCATGCTCATCTCAAATTCACCTTGCATTAACTCAGCAAAATCTTGATAAATTAAGATCCTTATTAGTAGCTCCAAATATGATGTCATCCACATAAATTTGAACTACAAGAAGGTCACTATGTTTTTTTTGAAAAATAATGTAGTGTCTACACTACCTCTAGTAAATTTATTTTGCAATAAAAATTTACTTAGCCTTTCATACCAAGTTCTAGATGCTTGTTTAAGTCTATAAAATGCTTTATTTAATTTGTATATATAATTAAAGAGTGAATGATTTTCAAATTCAGGGGATTGTTCTATAAATACTTCTTCAGCAATATAACCATTCAAGAAAGCAGTCTTTACATCCATTTGAAATAATTTAAAGTTCATATAGCAAGCAAATGCAAGTAACATTCTTATAGCTTCTAGTCTTGCTACAGGAGCATATCTTTAATCAAAGTCAATCCCTTCATCTTAATTATATCCCTTTGTAACTAATCTAGTTTTATTTCTTATTATATTTTCATGTTCATCAAGCTTATTTCTAAATATCCATTTAGTGATGATCTAGTAGTCTACTTACAAGAATCCAAACATTATCTCTCAAATTGATTAAGTTTTTCTTGCATAACTATCATCCAATTTGAATCATTTTCAGCTTCTTCTATGTTTTTAGATTCAATTTGAGAAACAAAAGAAAAATAATCAAAAGTATCTTTAAATGATGATCTAGTTCTTATCCCTTATAAAGGATCATCTAAGATTAGATTTCTTAGATAGTTGTATGCATACCTCCACTCTTTGGGTAGATCTCCCTGCTCTTTTGTCGCTTCTTGTTCACCATCCTTTTCTTGTTCAACAGTCTTTGTTATTTTTTCTTCATTATGGATGGGATTTTCTTTCAAATTAAGCTCCTTCATTCCACTTTCTAGAATTCCTACATCATCATTAAGAATATCTTTCTTTCTCGAAAATAGATTATTAGCTTCATCAAATATAACATGAATGGATTCTTCAACAACCAATGAGTATTTGTTGAAGATTCTACATGCTTTGCTAGATATAGAGTATCCAAGAAAAATTCCTTCAGCTGTCTTAGCATCAAATTTGTCTAGATTATCTTTACCATTATTATGAATGAAACACTTACAACCAAAGATATAAAAATAGTTAATGTTAGATCTTTTTCTTTACCAAAGCTCATAGGAGGTTTTCTTTAAGATAGGATGAATAGAAACTCTGTTAAGGATGTAACATGCTGTATTTATGGCTTCAGCCTAAAAATATTTAGGTAGATTTTCTTTACACAATATGGTATGGGCCATATCTACTAGGGTTTGATTTTTTCTTTCAACTACTCTATTTTGTTAAGAAGTTCTAGGTGCAGAAATGTTGTGTTCAATACCATGTTCATCACAAAAATCTTCAAAAAATTTATTTTCATATTCAGTGTTGTGATTACTATGAATACAAACGATAGTTGAATTCTTTTCATTCAAAATCTTTTTATAAAACTTTGAAATATAAAAAAAACTTCATCTTCATGTGCCAAAAAAAAATTCATGTAAATCATGAGAAATCATCAACTATTACAAGACCATATTTCTTTCCTCCTAGGCTTGTAGTCCTAGTAGGTCCAAACAAGTCCATATAAATTAGTTCAAGAGGCCTAGAAGTAGAAACCATGTTTTTAGACTTGAAACTTTCCTAGTTTGTTTTCCATGTTGACAAGCATCACAAACATGATCATAATTAAAGTTTAATTTGGATAAGCCTTTAACTAAATCTTTGTTAAGTAATTTTGAAAGAGTATGCATGCTTGCATGTCCTAATCTATGATGCCAAAGCCAAGTAGTTTCTTTGATATCAGCATTCATAGCAACTAGGCATTGACCACTCTTTATGACAATTTCATCAAGATCAATCATATAGATGTTGCCATACCTATATCCAATAAATTTTATGCTATCATCTAAGGAACTAGATATAATGCACATAGATGATTCAAATAACAACCTATAATTTTTATCATATAGTTAACTGATACTAAGCAAAATATGTTTTAAGTTATCAACTAACAAAACATTATCAATGAAGATAAATGGGGTAATCTAAATTTTACTAATACCAATAATTTTGTCCTTACCATTATCATCAAAGGTGACCACTCTCCCTTTCTTCTTTTTAAGAATGAAGAATTACTTCTTATCACCCGATATATGTCTTGAATAGCCACTATTCAAGTACCATTCACATTTAAATCCATTAGCTGCAAGGCATTCTTGCACAGAATTTAAGTGATAGTTTTAGGTACCCAAGTTTTCTTGGGTCCTTTTGGGTTAGTAGTCATGGTTTCTTTTGAAACTCAATTTTTTTTAACTATTTTGCCATTTAGTTTTCTTGTACTACATGCAAATGCCTTGTGTCCTATTTTGCCACAACTGAAACAAGTAATATGTGAAGTGCTATCAATGGGTGAAGATGTAGTAAAGAAGTTCTTTAAGAATTTTGTTTTATTTTTAAGCTTATATCCTAGGCCTGCTCTATCATAAACTCCTCTTTGATTATTTAATATCATCTACAATTTTTTTGAGTTGTAGGTAAATTTGTCAACTAATGATTTTAGTTTAACTAATGATTTTAGTTTGTCTAATTCGTTCTTTAAGATTTCATGTTCTTTCTTTATTTTGTTATGTTTACTAAGTGCTTCTTCCCTTTCTTTGGTAAGCATTTGATTCATTTCTTTAAAGTTTTTATTTTTTATATTTGTCTTTTTAAGATTCTTTATTAAGTCATAAAATGCATCTTGAAGTTCATCAAAAGAAAATTCTAGTATAGGTGTAAGAGATACATCCTCATCTTGTGCCATGAGACACAAGTTTGTTTCTTTTTGGTTTTCCTCCTCTGAACTTGACTCATTGCTATCACTCTAAGTCGCTACCATTACCTTATTTTTTGTTCTTTTGGAGGCTTTCTTCAACAGTGGACAGTCAAGTCTAAAGTGTCATGGTTTCTTGCATTCATTGCATAGGGGCTGATCATTTTCTTTCTCTTTCTCTTTACTTGGTTCTCCTTTGATTACGTTTCTTTTCTTGCATACTTATCTTTGTCTTCCTATGAACTTTTTGAATTTTCTAATCAGCAGTGCCATATCTTCATCATTTTCATTACTAGTGGATAGATCTTCATCTTCTTCTACTGCTATGGATTTTAAGCCTATGGTTTTCTTCTTTTTTTTTCTCTCTTCTCCATTATGCCCTTCCATAGCTAGCTCATGGGTCATCAGGGAATCGATGAGCTCTTCAAGTGGCAGCTTGTTCAAATCTTTTGACTCTTAGATAGCTGTAACTTTTGCTTTCTATAATCTAGATAAGGACCTAAGAATCTTTCTAACCAATTTACTATTAGTATAGACTTTTTCTAGACTTTTTAGACCATTTATAATATTAGTAAATTTTGTATACATTCTAGTGATAGATTTAGTTGAATCCATTTTGTTGGTGTAGAATTTGGTTGACGTTGGAATTGAACAGGAGCTGGAGAGGATGAGATCGCCACCGATGATTTGCAAGACAAGTCTTGACCAGAGTAGGGGGTAGCTTTGGCAGGACCCTCTGACGATCAAATCAACTCTTCTGGCTAATAGAAATGGAGCACTCAAGAAATTAGAGCAGAATTTAGAGCTTAGAGAGAAAATGTATCTGGAGGATCTTTTATATAGACAAAGCTCATAACAAACTGATGGTAATAGCCATAACTGCCTGGTAGTGGGCCATTTGGAGCCACTTGTAGTTTGTTACAGAAGATAGTATCCATTTTCACGACATGCCAGTCTATTGGAGATCAATGACTGGAGTTTGAATGGAGCATCTATTAGTAGTGAAGGGCTTCCCATTACAACAGTTCTAGAGAAGTTCAAACTTCTCCAGAGTCTTCTGCATATGATTGGCTTGTGCTGAGCTTAAGGGTTGAATTTGCGTAGACGACAGGGTCCTTCTGAGCAACCATAGAAAGTTCGATCAGAAGGAGTCCTGTGGGCAACTAGAGGGAGCCCTGCATGGTGATTGGAGGGAGCTCGTCCGGAAGGAGCTCTGTGGGTGACTGGAGGGAGCCCTGCTTGGTGACTAGAGGGAGCTCGTCTGGAAGGAGCCCCATGGGCGACTGGAGGGAGTTCGACTGAATGTTTCAAGGTGGCTTGCAAGTGGCTAATTTGAAGATGAGATCCTTCTGTTAACTTTGTGCTGCACGCACGAGATTTCAAATGTTATGAAGTCAAGATCTATTACCCCCTTTTGGGCATAAAAGTTTGTCTAGGAAGAAGCTCTGCCAATCTATGACTCTTGTCATGAGATCTAGCCTGTAATGAAAAAATTTAGCCTGAGGAGAGTCTAGTTAGATGGAAATTCCATCTGCTTCAAAGTCAGCCAGGCTAGGTTATGTAGGAATTGAATGTTCAGCCAGCTACTTGGATGATTCCCCTCACTGTTCAAGTTCACCAAAGAAGCTCAACCAGAGCCAGCCTCTAATAATGAAGGAACTCAGTTGCTTTCATGGTCAGCCACCAAACTCATCTGGGCAAGGTCTATAACGTGTTATAGGCTCTACAGTTTACTCATGCAGTCTAGAAGATCGATCGGTGGGTTGAAGATTGGCCACCACGAGACCGCCTTGGGACCAGATACCAGCCAAACTTCAATAGGAGTGGGTTTAAACCCAACAATAGCTCCCTCACTCTCGAGTTTAAAGTTCGAAGGAAGGGAATAAGAAGAAGGTGACCGCTAAAGTTCTTTTTTGATGTCCATGCTTGTTGGATAGAAAGTTTTGGCTTTTTCCATGCTAGCGCTAAGATCTTTTCAATACGAGGCGACCCGAAAAAATAATTTTTCAAAACTTCCATTGAAACTCTACTCAAGGTGCAGCACAATTAAGGTTCTGTCTGTTGCCCATCCTCTACCATGATGAGTGAAACATGCATCAACCAGAGATTGGCTGGAGGAGACCTATAATCATAACTACCTTGGGCTCTTCGGACTATTTAAGCTCATCTTCTTCCTTCAAGGCTTCATCTCAACTAAGACCTTCTCTCTCCACTGGTTTTCATCTTCTTCCTACTCAAGAGTTCTGGCCTCCTCCATCGTCTTCTCAGGTCCGAGGCATCCTCCCCTTTGATTTCCATCGTGTTCGCCATTTCTTCATTCCTCTCAATCTGATTAGGTTAGTTCCTAAACCCCTCCTTTGATTATTCCTGCATCTTTTACATCTTGTCCTTTCAAAGAAGTCTTGAATCTTATTTTTATTAAATTTCAGGGGGTTTTTTCAAGCCTAATTTGATCCATATGTCTACTGAAGAATCTTGGTCAACTTGTTCTGAGGGTTTGGCTCATTTGGCCCTGATAGATTCATCTCTTAAGGACCTCGAGCTTGTAGAAGTATCCCGATCTTCTTTTATTCTAGACACCATCCCCTGCAAACTTTGGCATGACGATCTTTCCTTGATTAAAGTCCTATTAGGATCCCTTCCAAGTACGATCTCAAGCTTCCTGGTCCTAGCAATCGAGGCTGCTCTCCTCCTTCAGGCTGCATATGCCTATATGTCGAAACGCTTCATGCCGGACTTCGGTTATCAATTCCTCCTTTCATGGTAAACCTATTTAAATTCTTAAACATTTCTCTTGCCGCTATAGTATTGAATTCATTTAGGTTCATTATAGGATTTCTTTTTTTATGCATCATGGCTAATGTTCGACCTACCATTTCTTTATTTCGTAGCTTCTTTACTTTAAAACATCATCCTACTGCCAAAGATTGGTGGTATGTCTCTCTCCTGTTCGACAAGAAGGGATTGCCTAAGGGTGCACCTTCTTCTATTCACAACTAGAATGAGAAATTTTCTTTGTTTCGTATCCCTCCTTAGAATTAGGACTTCCTTCCTAGAGGGATATTAGGGATTTGGCCCACTGAGTTCGCAGGCTTGAGAAAGAAGATCGGGACTTGGTAGATAGACTAAAGAACTATCAAGCTCCTTTGATCTCCAGGCTTCTAGATGATCAAATTTTATTTAACCTCAATCTCAGCCCCCTTAATTTGGTAGGTAGTCCCCTATAATCAATCGATTGTGCATCATTTTTTTTTCTAACTTTAACTACTTCTATTGTAGAGATGACTCCGAAAGAATGCAATCGCTTATCCAAAGAGATCAAGTCTCTTAAGAGGAAAGGGAGTTCTGTCGGAGAACCATTGAAGAAGACTCACGCTGAAGAGCTAACCCCGATCGTGCCGATCCAAGCTACGCCTATCCGAGAACCCGATATGGTAGCACCAAGCCCAACCATGCTCGATGCAGCCATGCCTTCTGCACCACCTGTGCAAGGGGAGGTTACTGAGAAGAAGAAGAAGAAGGATAAAAATGCCATCGCCAAGAAGATCAGGAGAAAAGTTGGACGCTCTAGCGGTGAGAGCTCCGATCAGAAGCATGATTCTTTGGACGATCGGGAGGTCATCCAATCTCTAATGGAGGGTAGCATTCTTTCATATATTATCGACAAGATGATCCAGATAGAGAATGCAGAGAGGTTCAACGAGTCCTTCGCTGCTTATCTCAAGGTAATTGATCCTCCACGATCTTGATCAAATGTAGAGTGTACTTCTAAAGTTCTGACGTAGTTTTCTTATATTTTGCAGTAGGGGCACTACTTGTTTGTCCATTCGAAGGTAGCGGACCTCTACCAGGCTAAGGCTTCCAAGCCCTCCAGGAGGCTTGGAGACTGAAAAGGTTTGGGCCAAGGTCGATTGTTTGAAAAAGACCTCAAAGTTTCAATCTATGGAAGTTGAACGCCTTCAGAAAGCCTTGCGGAAGGAAGAAGAAGTAGAGGCGGGGCTGAAGGCAGCTTTAACTCTTACAAAAGAGAAGAGAAAGAAGATTGAAGAGGAGATCGATGCCAAGAAGGAGCGGGCCATCGAGACCTTTAAGTCCTCCAAGGCTATGGAGGATATCAAGATCGCCTTCATCAGGAAGGCTTTTTTGGAGGGATTCGAGATCTATATGAGGAGAGTTGCAAAGAACTTTTCAAATGTGGACCTCGATCTTTTGACAGATGAGCCTGATGAAGAAATAGGTCCCTCCAACACTGGTGCCATCTCCCCTGCCGCTAAATTAGCCCCCGAAGTTTCCAATCCTACTGGCATGGCTCCTGGATCCATTCCCGAACTTGATGTCATGGAGAATGCACCAACCTCGATCACCGCCGCACCACCCAAGGTTGAAAACTTTTGATAATTATACTTTTTCTTTTTTTCTTTCGATGTATGCAAATCATTTTGAGCAATGAAAATATATTTCTTTTCTTTATACTTATACTATGGTGTGTGTCATTTAGAATCCTTCTGGTGATCGAAGCTATTACCCATCATCTCCAGTCGGGGCTGAGCTACTACCTTAGGGCATCCCTCTGAGGTCCATAGTTAGAAACTTGAAAAAAGAAATTCATCATTTAAAGAGAAAGTTCGAAAAGATGGAAGATGAGCTTCAAAAATCAAGAAAAAATTATTCAGAGTTGATGATTGAGGTTACTCGTTTACACCAGGTACATAAGAAAGATTTTATGGATTATACCAATAACAAATGCCATTTAACTGAAGAGTTGGAATTGACGAAAATGCTCTATAGTGAGAAAGCTTGGACTTTCACTACCAAGGCAAGCTCTCTGAAAATCGAGCTGAAGGCCAAACAAGAGAAGATTTGAATACTCGAAGGAAGTTCGGCATGGTCCACCAATTGGACTGAGTATGGCTGAGACTGGTCGAAAAGATTTTTTGAATTACAGGGCCAGTTACAAGTAGCCAAAGACTCATATAATGATTGTAGATGAGATTGGTGTGGTTAAGTTGCCGATCTTCAGCATAAACTCCAAAAGGCTAACGATGAGATTGCTAGACTTCGGCAGCAATTATCAGATAGAGCCGAAGTCGATTCAAATAGAGAATTACAAGAGATTCTTTTTTTGAGAGGAACCTTGGAGAGCTTGTCCACTGCGCATGAAAAAGAAAAAATTTAGCTGCATGAATTGAAGATTCAAATGGCATACTAGAAGGACATCGTGAAGGATATCAAAGCCGAATCTACAGTTCTAAGAAAGAGGCTAAGGGAGATGGAGGATGAGTCACACAAATGGGAGAGTATGTTGAGGAAGAGTTTGGTAGCTTGATAGAGACTTGAAGAGGAGGTTGAAGGTCAGAAACTTTCTTTTACAATGGCTGGAGTTGGTAACCCGAAGTCCGACCCCAAATAGGACTCATCTTCCTTTTCTTTCTTTTCTTTTTCTCTCTCTTTTTTTTTTAACTAGTCTCATGGACCTTTATCTTGTAATAAACTTCGACCTTAATAAAATGATGTTTTCTTCAGTTCTCATCTTGTTTTGCGTGGATTTGATGCTAGATGATTTTTCTATTTTTTTCACTTTATCTTGTGGCAATATGACTGTTGACAAAATATCTTCCTCCTGTCTCAAATAACTAGAGATCTTTATCTGTGTCAGGACAAGGTTCTCTTTCTATTCCGACACAGTTGATCTTTACCCTCGTTAGGGCGAGGTAGGTCATAAGGGCACAAAAGGGACCATTGTAGGAGCCTCTCTCCTCCTCCAATCTTAAATAATCGGAGGTCTCCATCCATATCAGGATGAGGTTCTCCTCCTATTTTTGACATGATTAGTCTTTTTCTTATCCTCCCATCAGGATGAGATCCTCCTCCTATTTTTGATAGGATTGATCTTTACCTTTGTTGGGATGAGGTTCTCCTCCTGTCCCTAATAAGATCATAGGAGCATAAAAGGGACCATTGTAAGGGCCTCTTCCCTCTTTCTATCTTAAATAACTGGAGGTCTTCATCCATATCAGGATAAGATTCTCCTCCTATTTCTAACACGATTAGTTTTTTTCTTGCTCTTCCACTCGGATGAGATCCTCCTCCTATTCTTGACGGGATTGACCTTTATCTTTCATAGGACGAGATCCTCCTTCTATCCCTAATAAGATCATAGGAGTGCAAATGGGGATGTTGTACAGGTCTCTCCCCTCCTCCTATCTTAAATAATTGAAGATCTTCATCCGTATCAGGGCGAGGTTCTCCTTCTGTTCCTGACACGATCAGTCTTTTCTTTGTTCCTCCATCAGGATGAAGTCCTCCTCCTATTTCTGATGGAGTTGGCCTTTATCTTTATTAGAATAAGGTCCTTCTCCTATTTCTAACAAGATTATAAGGACATAAAAGGAGCCATTGTAAGGATCTCTCCCCTTCTCCTGTCTTAAATAATCAGAGGTCTTCATCCGTGTCAAGACAAGGTTCTCCTTTTGTTCCTAACATGATCGATCTTTTTTTTGTTCTCCTATCAGGATGAGGTCCTCCTATTCCTGACGAGATTGGCCTTTACCTTTGTTAGGGCAAGATCCTCCTCCTATCCCTAACAAGATCATAGAGGCACAAAAAGGGTCATTTTAAGGGCCTCTCCCCTCATCCTATCTTAAATAAGTGGAGATCTTCATCCATGTCAGGATGAGGTTCTCCTCCTATTTCTGACACGATCAAACTTTTTTCTTATTTCTTCGTCAAGATGTGGTCCTCCTCTTATTCCTGACGGAGTTGGCCTTTACCTTTGTTAGGGTGAGGTCCTTCTTCTATCTCTAACAAGATTATAGGAGCATAAAAAGGGCCATTGTAAGGGCCTCTTTCCTCCTCCTATCTTGAATAATCGAAGGTCTTCATCTATATTAAGACAAGATTCTTCTCCTATTTTCGACATGATCGATTACGTTTAGTGATGAAGTTCAAAAAGTCATTTCCTATCATCACAATTTTACACCACGGACAAAGATGTTAAAGCAAAGAAACTTTATTGAGATAGAATCATTGATGATACATCTGTAGGTTCTTTGAGTTCCATGGTTGTGGAAGATCAGCTCCTCCGAGCTCTTTCAGATAATAAATATCGAGCCAAATGACTTTCTTGATTTCATATGGGCTTTTGCAATTTGGGTCAAGTTTTTCTTGATTTTGAGATTGTGAGATGGCTGCTCGCCAAAGCACCAAGTCTCCCATTTTGAATACTTGCCTTTAACCCTGGAATTATACTAGCAGGCCATTTTCTGTTTGTAGGCTGCCATTCGAATTTGAGTCTCTTCTCACTTTTTCTTTGATAAGTTTGTAGGTGGTGTGGTGCTCTCAAGCCTTGGGAGGCCATGGATGGAGCTAGAGTGAGGGCTTCAGGGAGGCTAGGATAGGTGTGGTCCTAGAGTGGAGGGGGCATGTAACTCTCCATAAGCTTGAGGTTCGGGTATTGAGGGCCTCAAGGAGCTTGGTTGGTGCTTCAGAGACCCAGGATTCAAGATGGAGCAAGAAATCAAAGCTAGAGAATTAAGACTAAAGAAAGGAGATTTTTTGTAGGTTAGCCAGTTCAGTCCAAAATTGGATCGGCTAAATCTCAGAGCATAGGCAAAATAGAAAGTTGAGCAATCGGGACTACAAACATAGTACAGGACTGGGCCAGCTCAGTTTCAGACTGAGCCAATCTAGTGGAACTTAGTCGGCTCAGTGCTGAGACTAAGCCGACTCAGTGCATGAGCAGAGTTATGTGAGGGTCTATTTGGACTAGGGTTTGGGTTGATTCTAGGGGTCTTAAGGCCTGATTTGAGAGGTCTTAAGGGGGCTAATTTATATATGGATTGGGATTTGATCCAGGAGATGAGAGCATGTGAGACTTGGGCTCGGTGAGTGCTTTCATGTATTGGGTTATCCTAAGAGAGTTTTTGAGCTGGGATTTATTAGGATTCATGTGAAAACTCTAGGGTATATAAACCAGGACATTGTAACTTTACAATGAGAAGGGAATACAATTGAGCTTTTCTTCCTAACTCTCTTCTCTCTTCTCTCTGGTTTCAACATAAAAATCCTAGCTTCTTTCATCCTTCTTAGATCTTCTTCAGTTTGCTGGATTAACATCCAAATTCATGCAAGAGATCAGATCTACGACTGTGGCTCTGAGCAATCGTAGGAACAACAATTGGCATTAGAACTAGGTGATGCCTGGGACGTTGTGGACAATAACTGGTATCAGAGCCAGGTTAAGCGTGAAGGAGGAAGAAGATTAGTTTTCAGCAGAAATCAACAACGAGATTCAAATCTAAAGGCTTTCTCTAGGCTTCGTGAGGAAGGAAGAGATCACAGGCCTGCTGTCCACCATCTCTAGTCAAGGCATTTTTCAAATTTATCTATTTGCTATTATTTGATTCAGATTGATCATGGAAAATAGTGGATTGAAGTTAGGATTAGAGAAGTTTGATGGAAAGAAAAGTTTCACGATGTAGATAGTAAGGGTGGAGGATCTACTGGTTCAAATAAGGTTGGATTCGATCTTAGAAGATAGGCCAGAGGAGATTATAGATAAGGAGTGGATGTCCTTGGAGAAAAGAACATGTGCCATGATTAGGGCTTGTTTGGCAGTTGAGATTTTGTATGGTATATTGGAGGAGAGAACACCTAAGAGATTATGGTCGAGGTTGCAGTAGTTGTACATAGGGAAGAACATGTGCAATAAATTGATGCTGAAGAAGCAATTGTATAGCCTTTGAATGCAGGAGGATGAGGATGTTGTAAGGCATATTCAGCGGTTTGATCGGATGAGTATGGACTTGCTCAATATAGGGGTGGACTTAGAAGAGGAGGATAAGAGTCTATTGTTGTTGTGTTTGCTATCTGAGAGCTTCGATCCATTGGTGACAACTTTGCTGTATGGTAAGGAGACACTGGGGTACGAGGAGATCGTATCAGTGCTCAGATCCAACGAGCAGCGCGAACGAATGATAAAGAGGAAGATCTTCCAGGAGAGTCCTGTAGTTTCAAAGAAGCACAGGAAAGGAAAGAAGAAGGATGAACAAAGGGGTAGCAAGGGGTCCAAGAGATACTTCAAGTGTGGAAAAGTAAGATACTTTAAGTGGGAGTGTCCACTTTGGAAGAAGTGCAAGAGAGGAGAAAGCTCAGATTCCTTCAGTACAATCGCTAAAAGTGAAGATTCGAATGAGATCTTGGTGGTCTTGGAGGAGCCCTTATGATGTGGTGTATCTGAGATAGTTTTGGATAGGTCTGTGGAGTGCAGAGAATCCGAAGGGTCAGCGATGGTGTTTGAGGTACAGTGGTAGGTCCAAAAGTATAGTGTTGGGTGATTGGCCTTGGGAGACTCGAAGATAGAGTCGGCTTCTACGACATCAGGGGGACTTCAGTTTCAGATGAAGCACCGGGCAGAGGTGGCTTCACTGGTGGAGGAAGCTATGACACATGTTCATAGAAGAGAGGTGTAGAGGAAGGACCTATATCCCAACAATAATGCTGAGGCTGTACAAATCTAGAGGGAGAGGTTTGTGCGGGGAGATAGGAATGGCTTTGAGGGGATAGTGTCAAGTGGAGCATCGGGATATACGGCGAGTGTCGGTAAAGAAATATTGCATGATCTCTAGGAAAGTCTAGGATAAGTGATGCAGCTGCCAAGCAGAAGGATACCTACAACTCTAAAGGTGGTGTAGAGAAATAAGTCAAGAACTTCAGCGGTGGAGGCGGTCATCCCGAAGGCCTCAAAGGAAGCTCAACAGTTGAAGAAGAATGGCAGTGGCAAGGTGTGCATGAGGGGCTATTAGGACATGTAGGGATAGTAAGATCGTGGAGGAGGATGTTGCCAGGTATGCCAAGGCTTGGGCGCACCAAGGTGGAGATTGTTGGTGGTGTGGTGCTCCCAAGCCTTAGGAGGCCATGGGTGAATTCAGGGTGAGGGCTCCAGAGAGGCTAGGATAGGTGTGGTCCTAGGGCTAGGATAGGAGTTATCCTAGAGTAGAGGTGGCATGTAACTCTCCATGGGCTTGAGGTTCGGATATTGAGGGCCTCAAGGGGCTTGGTTGGTGCTTCGGAGATCTGAGATTCAAGGTGGAGTAAGGAATCAAAGTTGGAGAATCAAGACTGCAGAAAGAAGATTTTCTGTAGGTTAGCTGGCTCAATCCAAAACTAGATCGGCTAAGTCTCAGAGCATAGGCAAAATAGAGAATTGAGCATTCGGGACTGTAGGTTCGGCACAGAACTGGACTGACTCAGTTTCAGACTGAGCCGACCTAGTGGAACTTAGTCAGCTTAGTGCTGAGACTGAGCCAGCTCAATGCATGGGCAGAGTTACATGAGGGTCTGTTTTGGGCTAGGATCTGGGCTGATCCTAGGAGACTTAAGGCCTAGTTTGAGAGGTCTTAAGGGGGCTAATTTATGTATGGATTGGGATTAGATCCAATGGATAAGAGCATATAAAACTTGGGCTCGTTGAGTGCTTTCATGTATTGGGTTAGCCTAAGGAAGTTTTTGAGCTGGGATTTATTAGGGTCCATGTGAGAACTCTAAGATATATAAACCAGGACATTATAACTTTTACATTGAGAAGAGAATACAATTAAGCTTTTCTCCCTAACTCTCTTCTCTCTTCTCTCTAATTCCAACACCAAAATCCTAGCTTCTCTCATCTTTCTTAGATCTTCTTCAGTTTGCTGGATTAACACCCAGGTTCATGCAAAAGATCGGATCTATGGTTGTGGCTTCGAGCAGTCATAGGAACAACAAAGTTGAGGTTAGTCCTGAGGTGCTATGAGTTGCGTTGATTATTGAAGGCCATAACTCATGTTGACAATAGTTTGAGCTCTATCAGGATGACTGCTTCTATTCCAAAAGCAAAGGCAAATGGAGTCTTCCTAGTTGATAATCTTTGGATAGTTCGATATTTTCAGAGTATGTGATAGAGTTCGTCCATCCATATTTCCTTCGCTCTTTCGAGTCTTGCTTTAATACCTTGCAGCAGGGTCCTGTTGGTTACCTTGGCCTCGTCGTTTGCCTGTGGATGGGCTATTCATGTAAAATTATTGGAGATATTCAAGTCTTCATAGAACCTGGCAAATTTTATTCTAGCAAACTGTCGCCCATTATCTATTATAAGAGTCCAAGGTAGGCCGAATCTACAAATAATTGACTTCTAGATGAAGTCCTGCACCTTCGCTTTCATGATTTTTGTTAGGAGTTCAGCCTTCATCCATTTTGTGAAGTAATCAATTGCCACCAGAAGAAACTTCTACTGTCCGGATGCCATGAGAAAGGATCTAAGTATGTCCATTCCCCATTGTGCAAATGGCTACGGGGCGCTCAGGGGGGTAAGCTCAGAGGCTGGTTTTCTTTAAATACTGGCATTCTTTTGACATCGGTCACATTTTTTGATATAATCATGGTACATTATCAATCAATAGTAGCCCTACCAAAGTAGTTTGTGAGAAAGGGATCTAGCCCCTGGATGACTTTCGTAGATTCCTTCATGCACTTTTCATAATGCAAAATCGACATCAGAAGGTCCGAGACATTTCAAGAATGATAAAAAATACAATCTTTTATATAACTTGCCTTCGTATAAAATATATTAGGAGGCTTGATTTTTAAGTTTTTGAGCTTCTTTTAGATCATAAGAAAGAATTCCATCTTTGAGATAAGCAACTAGCAGGTCGATCTAACTGGGCTCATGGTTGACCTACATTATGAACTGCGACTTCTTCGAACTTGGGTATTTTAGAACTTCAAAGAAAACCTCCTTAGGTAGTTCAGTTGGAGCCAATATGGCCAATTTAGAGAGGAGGTCGGTCCTAGCATTTTTTGCTCTCAAAATCTGCTTAATGTCAAAACTACTAAAGACAGAAGTAAGATTATTTACTTTCTCGAGATACCTCATCATGCTTTCCTTCCGAGCTTCATAATTACTACTAACTCATCCCACCACCAATTAGGAGTCACTATAAGCTTGGAGTCGATCTACTTTCAGCTCTTTGGCTATTCTTAACCCCGCAATCAAAGTCTTGTACTCTATCCCATTGTTTATTGCAGGAAACTCAAAACACAGTGCATATTCAGCAATAACTCCGTCCGGGTTAACCAAGATCAGCCCAGCGCCTATGCCTGAAGCATTGGATGAACCATCCACATACAACGTCTAGAAGCCTTTAAGGAGGTCTACTCTTTTTTTAGGAGGCTTGGCTACAACCATGGAATACTGATTTCATTTTGCTCAAGTTCGGTCTCATCCAGAATAGTACATTCTACTATGAAATCTGCTAATATTTGAGCTTTGCTTGATGATCGAGGTTGCAAGTTGATGTCAAACTCTGTGAGCTCAATTGCTCATTTTGCAATTCTTCCGAAGGCATCTGTTTGATGGAGAACTGCCTTGATTGGTTCATTAGTAAGGAGAGTTATAGTATGCCCTTGGAAGTAAGGTCAGAGTCTCTAGACTGCAATCAATAGAGCATAAGTTAGCTTTTCTAACTTGGTGTACCTGACCTTAGTATTCCTCAGGATCTGGCTTATATAGTAGATCAATCGCTAAACTTTTGCTTCTTCTTTGACTAAGACCGCTGCAAGGGCCGCTACAGAGACTGCCAGGTATAAAAATAGTTCTTCTCCAGGTTTGGGCTTTGCCAATAGAGAAGGTGAGTCAAGGTAGTTCTTGAGTTCTTCAAATGCTTGTTGACAGTTGACAGTCTAGCAGAAATTCTTTGGCTATTTAAGAACTTCGAAGAAGGGCATGCATCATTTGATCGACCTTGAGACAAAGCAGTTCAAAGCTGCCACCTTTCCTGTTAAGCATTGAACTTTCTTTATCGATTTCGGGCAGTCGTCTCTTGAATGGTCCGAATCTTCTCCAAATTTGCTTCGATTCTATGCCTCGATACCATGAACCCCAAGAACTTCTCTGAAGTCATGTCGAAGGTATACTTGGTCGGGTTCAACTTCACTTATACCTTCGAAGGGCACTGAAGATCTCCTTAAGGTCAGTTATATGATTTGTTGAAGTTCAACTCTTGACAAGCATATCATCTACATAAATCTCCATATTGCAGTCGATCTATTCCTTGAAGATCTTATTCACCAGGCGCTGGTAGCTTGCTCCAGCATTTTTAAGCCCAAAAGGTATCACTCTGTAACAATAAAGACCACAGTCAGTAATAAAAGTAGTATTCTCTTCATTTTTTGGAGCCATCCAAATTTGATTATAGCCGAAGAAGGCATCATGAAAGTGAGCAGCTCGTGGTTCGAAGTTGCATCCACTAGTTGATCGATTCTGAGTAGGGGGTAGCTATCCTTTGGGTAGGCTTTATTCAACTTCTTAAAGTCTATGCACATTCTTTATTTGTCATTTGTCTTTTTGACAAGGTCTATGTTGGAGACCCAGTTTGGATAAGAGACTTCTCAAATGAACCCAGCTTTGAGAAGCTTGTCAACTTCCTCCACAATCACCTTTGGTCTCTCAGAGGCATAGCTGCACATTTTTTCTTTCACTGGTCGATATTTGGGATCAACAGCCAGGCAATGTTCTATAACTTCGATATCTATTCTAGGCATGTCAACCGGAACCCAAGCAAAGACATCTGCATTTCTCTATATGAAGTGGATGAGCTGCTCTTGTTCCTCTTCTCCTAGGTTGGAGCCGATCTGCACCGTGTGCTCTTTGTTACCGTGATTCAAAGGGATTGAGACAAGATCTTCCATGGATTCCCCTCGTTCTTTAATAAGATCATTCCAAACATTTAGCCCATCAACTGGACAAGAGTTTGATTGTACGCCTCTTTGTAAAGCAACTGAGTAGTAATGCCTTATCAGAGCTTGATCTCCTCTAACTTCTCCAATCCCGTAACTTGTTAGGGACTTCATTTCAGATAATAAGTCGACACCATCATCCGAAGTGCATTTAGACTAGGCCTATCGAGAATTGCATTGTAAGCAGATGGAGCTTTCAACACTAGAAAATTCACCCGAGCCCTGGATTGCCTTAGGTATCGCCCTGCAGCCATAGTTAATGTTATCATCCCTTCAACCAGCATAGCATCGCCAGTGAAGCCTACTAATGAAGAATTTATTGGCCCTAACCAATGATTAGGTTTAGATATTTTAGAAAAAGAATCATAAAACAAGACATCGGCAGAACTTTCATTATTAATAAGAATGCAGCGTATATCATAGTCAGCAATGTTTAAGGAAATGGGTTCTTCAATTCATCAGTGGGTTCTTCAGTGAAGGCAATGGATTCTTCAGTTCTCTACCTCTTAGCCAGTTCTACCGATCCACCGATTTCTCTCCACTGAAGTCCCTCAGAGATGGTGTTGATGATGCCAAGAGGTGGCCGATCTTCTTGTTGCTCCTCTCTCCTTGGTGGTTATGGCAGCAGCGGTGCCCTTGGCCGATCTTATCTTACTTTAGGCCGGCATTGAAGGAATCGACCAAGCCAGCCTCGCTTGAGAAGCTCCTCGATCTCATCTTGGAGCTGGATACATTCTTCAATATCGTGACCATGGTCACGATGGTAGAGGTAGTATTTGTTAAGATTGTGCTTGCCAGAATGAGTGCGCATTCTTTCAGACCTCGGCAGCTACTTCTTGATCTTCATCAACACTTGGATTTTGGGAGCATTGAGGGGGGCGTAGTTGTGGAATCTTTTAGGGAGAGAATTTCGTCATGCCCTTCGATCAGGACTCTTTTGTCGACGAGCTCGAGGAGGAGTTTGGACTCGTTTGTGCTCAAGAGGAGCTCTAAAGTACGGTCGACCTTCACTCAACTTTTCTTCAAGGGTGGGCTTATTTGATTCACCTGCTTGCCACTTTCTTGTAGCTTCATAGTCCTTCTACTTGAAGGCTTCCTCAGCTCGAGCATAACCTTCAACCCATGCTAGCATATCAGCAAAATTCCTGGGGTACTTCTTGTTAGATGTGTATCCTAAAAGCTAGATGGGCTAAACACTTGCTATATACTTTCATGCACAATTTTATAATTTTGACTATAAATTAATAAAAAAGTTATTTTCTATCATAGTGTGTATTTAAAGTGTCTGTGATATATCCTTTGAGTTAATGGTAATGGCAATTCATATTTTCAAGAGTTGAAAATTTGAGACATGAATTTTTATAATTAACTCATAAATAGCTTCCGACCGTAGGATCATCATGAGGATGGTGATCAATCCAAAAGGTTGGTATACAATCATTTTCTAAGGATAGATGTGTCTTGATTCTATGGTGTAGAGATACTGGAGCGAGAGTATAGATACTCGTTAGAGAATGAGGGCACTGAGCTTGACCACCTCGAGCAGTCATAAGAAAGTCTATCTTCTCATTGATGATTGACTCGATGCTACAGTGGTGTGTCTAATTCTTTGACCTGAGATACATCAATAGTTCACCTGAGGGTGTTATAGTTTAACTACACCATAACTCAATCTCCTAGCCATTTAGAACCCTGAGGTATATGTTGGCTATAGCATGTTCATTGTAGGAATTGGATTGCACCAATATGAGATCTATCTACCTAGATAGATAAGGAGTTGCCCCATGATAATCATGAGATTGAGTTCTTAAGCCCATGACCATGGCAGAGTGAAGATGATAGAAAGAGTTTCTATTAGAGCTTCACATTGGACTCGAATCTAATGATTAATTCATATGACAGATATTGGGTTTGATGAGTTCACCTTAACCCTAATCCTATCATGGCTCAAGATAGAGAAACCCAATCACATAGGTAGCTGCATCGAGAGGTTCACTTTTAGTTCTGATGGGTTGCCACCATATACTGCTAGATGTCACTAGTGGATTTTGAAAGCAATTAAAATGATTTAGATGATCATTCATTCTAATTGTATGAATCAGAGAAGTTCTGGTCCATCAAAAGGTATTTTAATGATGTCGATGATAAAGATCGCAACATGTCTCATTACCATATGGAACTGAACCTAACTAGATCACATAAACAAGGATTTGGATCTGGATGTCATCAATTGGACTAACCCAGTTCAGTTGATTTGGATTAGATTCAATTAGGTTCAAGAAAATCATGCTAACACACAATTGAGCCTAACATTCTTCTTTTGTAATCATTTTGGTTTGTCTTAGCTGAGCGAAATTTATTTGGACTCACTCAAGAACCTTGTCTTAGTCTGACTAGAGTTTGTTCAGATCAGAAAAGGGTTATCTTAATTCATTAGATGGATTTAAGACAACACCTGCCAATTCTTGTCACCTGCTAATTCTTGTTTTTGGACATAGATCAATAATTGACCCTAGATACTTGGACATAGGGCCATGTGTCATGCACCTATAAGATGCACCTGGGACTTTTATCCCCTACTAAAAAAGGTAAGAGAGAGGATGCATGCCACCCTAGGTGTGCGTCCCATATGGATAAGGGATGGAGTCCCATACAGATGGGACTCTAGGGTTTCTTGATGGGTTTAAATACCATGGCACCAAAGAGTTTTGTTTTATCTAGTCTTGGCACCATCTATGTGGATTTTTGAGGGACTCTCATTTAATTGGATTAGATTACATCATCCATCCAATCAAATTTTGATCTGATTGAATGAAGGCCTCTGATTGGTTGGGATGATGTGGCATTGCATGGTGCAGCAGGGTCTATTTAAACCCTGTCTGCGCCTAAGATTAGAAAGTCTTGCACAACTCCTATACCCTAAGTCTACCTCTCTCTCTCTTCCATGCCCTATCAGATCCTCTCTCCCCTCTCTATGCCTAAGGAGTTGGGCACAGGTTCAGGTACATCCAAAGAAGAAAGGAGCCCAGATAAGGAAGAAGGCAGCATTGCTGAAAGAGATGACTGCTGCTTCTTCAAAAGAAGTTTTGAAGAACTTCAAGATCAGATCTAGATCTAATTTTTGAAGAGATAATTTAGAAGGAGAAGACCTTTAGATCTTTCCTGAGTGGACACTGGTAGAGGCCAAGTGCATGCATGGCTCCTTCCAAAACCTCAGGATCAATTAGGATCATCACAGGATAATCTGATTACCCAAAATAAGGTATAAAATTAAATTAGATTTAACTTAATTTTTATTTTTTTAATATCAGATCTTTAGGATTAGATCTGAGATGTCTCAGATCTGATTAGGGTCATAGAAATTTTTTTTGAAATATTTCTTTAGATCCAATTAGATCTGAACAATCCTATGCTAGAAAAATAGGATTTTTCCTTCAACTGGTATCAGAGCCAGATTAGCAATTCATCAGATTTATTTTAGATCTAATTTAATTTTTATTTATGATCTGATATTAAAAAATTTTAGATGTCACATCAGATGTGATTAGATCTAGAATCAAAAAATTAAAATTAGAATGATTTAGATCTACAGTGTATGAGATGCATGACTAGACTAGGTATAGAATAGTTTTATGTGTAGTCTAGCATAATCATGTGTTTAATTTGATTAAAAATAATTTTAAATCTATTTAATTTTTATTTTTTTAAAATTATAATTATTATAATAAGATCTAAAAAATAAAAAATAGAGTTTTAATCTTTTCATATAAGATATAAAAGATGCATGCTCAGACTAGTTATAGAACAGTTCTATAAAATATCTAGAATAATTTTAATTTGATGTGATCAAATTTAAATTATTTTTTTATATATTATATATGATATATTAGATCTAAAAATATGCATGTTTAATTTAGTTATGATATATGAGATGTATGCAAAACATGTATAAGTTTGATCATTAATTATATATGCGATATATTATTTAGATCTAGCTAGTTTTGTAGTAGAAATTATATTTTTGATTAAGATGTTCTCCTTGGCCATCCGATCATAAGAATAAAGTAGGGTTTAAAAGCCCTCTCCTTCCATTCGATGGGATATTCTTATGATGTATAGGGATGCTGTGCATTCATCCTTAATCAAAAATCAAAACTTATTTTTCTATAAAATCCTATATCCTAAAATCCAAGAATTTTGGTACATGTTTTGTTCATGAATCCAAAACTTAATTAAGAATTAAGATTATAAAATTAATTAGATCTAAAAATTATGAATTTTAAGATCTAAGATAGATTCATAAAATTGGGTTCGGACTTGAATAGCTTAATTAGGTCTAGCGATTGATCAAACCAAATCAAGAGTTGGTTAGGTGGGATCAAAGAAAGCTTAGATTTGACCAGCCTAATAGGATTAAGTTTGGATCAAAATTGAATCACATTGAGATATGACTCAATCAAGTCAAGACCTAATTTGGCTTCGCAATTCGAGCCTAGATTGTAGGCTAACCCAATTAGTTTTGATTTGATAATTTGGAGTCTAAGGTAAGTCTAATAAATACGATCGACTGATTTTTAATTAGGAGCTACTCGATCTAAATGCATTCTTATCGAGTTAATAGCATATCCCTTCCACTGATGTCACTTACCTGGCCATTTATGTCGATCCAGTTCTGATTTGAGGTGGCTAAAAATTCGAGCCAATCCATACCACTAGGTTAGTCATAATTGTTATGACTAAGTCAAGTCAAGTTTAAAGAGACTTAAATTTAATCTTCCTAAGAAAATATTAAGTCTAAGGTCTTCCACCATTGTAGATGTACGGATCCTTCCCAGGGTTGATTATTTTTGACTGAATACAGTGGTTCAGTTGCACTGAAAAGACACAACCATGTCTATTAGGCATTGGATGCTATGGGTTGGAGGATGGGTTGGGCTCAATATTTTGGATATGATGAGGGACTCAATCAAAAATCCAATTCATGCAAATGGTGGGTCTGACTTAACTAAGGAGTGGATCAATATTTCAGACATAGTGAGATTCATGAATTAGAAATCAGGCTTGGGTGCACCATGATTAGAAAATCATTGGACAAGAGTTGTCTACTCATCGGTTGACCCATCACCAATAAATGTTAGGTGAGGTGAGGAGCCAATTGGTGGGACCGCATCATCCATTAGAAATCAATAATTATGGAGATTTTTGCATCTCTACCAAAGAGGTGTAGGGATTCGAGTAAAGAGTGGAAACCTAATTTATTTAAAAATAAAATTTTTAAATAAATTGATTAAGTTTAATTATAAAATCTAACTAGAAACTTTGACTCTCTACAGGAAGATGTCTGCGTCCAACCTACTAGCCCGCATCCTAGACACCCATAAACTGACCAAAACCAACTACAAGGATTGGCTCCAGAATATCAAAATTATTTTGGATTTCAAGATATTGACTCATGTATTGGAACGGGATCCTCTCACCTTACCAGTCCATCCATTCCACTGATCAAAGAGCGTCTCTCAAGAAATGAACGAATGAAAATAACAAAATCAAGTATTACATATTGGGCTTGATGTCTGATGAGCTCCAATACCAACATGAAAACATTAAGACTAGCTGCCAAATGTTGCTCACCTGCAAGAGTTATTTGGTGAATAGAGTTGGTCCAAGATGCGTGATGGGTAGTCGGTCCAAGATCATTATCTGATGATGATCAAGGACTTAGAAGAGATTGAGAAGCTTGATGTCAAATTAAATCAGGATTTGCAGATTTATATAATTTTGTAGTCCTTGACTGATGCGTATGGGCAGTTCATCATGAACTACCATATGCATAAACTTTAAAATATCTTGGTTGAACTCATGAACATGCTGGTTACTACTGAGCTTTCTATGAAAGATTCTAAAGGCTCAGTACTTGTTGTGAAGCGGACTTCTTCCAAGAAAAAATCTTTTGAAAAGAAGAAGAAGTCCATGAAGAAGCAGAAGGTAGATGGTGGGAAGAAGAAGAAGGCAGAGCCGAAGAAAAAAATCGCTGACAAAGAAAAATATTTCCATTACAATAATAACTTTCATTGGAAGTGGAACTATCCTTTATACCTGGCCAGCCTGAAGAACAAGAAGGAGGCAGGTCCTTCTCGAGGTATACTCATTATAGAATCTAATCTTATGATTTCTTCTGCATTCAGTCGGGTGCATGACTCTAGTTCTAGTGCTCGACTCTGGTTCTAGTGCCCACTTGTGCACTTCTATGCAGAGTCTTGAGGATAGCAGGAGGCTGAGGGATGGTGAGATGATCTTATGCATCGAAAATGGAGCAAGAGTCGTTGTTGTGGCCATGGGAACCTACCCTCTATGATTACCATCAAGATTAGATTTAGTTCTTAGGGATTATTTTTATGTGCCTACAGCAAGCAGGAATTTGATTTCTATTTCATGTTTAGCATAAGAAGGCTATGTAATTAGTTTTCTTAAGGATCATTGTAATATTCTTTATGAAAAAAATAAAATTACAAGTGGTTTCCTTATAAATGGTCTCTACTAGTAATATATTGATGTTTTTATTTTTAATATCGAGCAAAATGTGAATGCCATATGATCAAAATGACTTAGGGATAGTCTAAATGATAGATATCTATGGCACCTTAGGCTAAGTCATATAGCCGAAGATAGGGTTAACAAATTAGAGAAATCCGGGCTAATGAGTCTATTGATTTTCAAATCATATCTAATTTGTGAATCATGCCTTCATGGCAAAATGATCAAGCTCTCTTTTGTAGGATATGGGGAAAGGGCCACAGACCTACTTGCCCTAGTACATACTGATGTATGTGGTCCATTTGATATGCCGATTAGGAGTAATTATGTCTACTTCATCATCTTTATCGATGACTTTTCTCGATACAGATATGTGTATTTGATGCGACACAAGTCTGAAGCTTTTGAAAAGTTCAAGAAATCAGACTTGAAGTAGGAAAACAAACAGAAAAATCTATTAAGATTCTTCGATCAGAATGAGGAGGCAAATACCTTAGTCAAAAATTCCTAGACTATCTTAAGGACAATGGCATAGTCTCTCAATAGACTTCACCTGGAACACCTCAACTCAACGAGGTTTAAGAATGGAGAAATTGGATCCTATTAGATATGGTCCAATCCATAATGAGTTTCATGGACCTTCCTAAGTTTCTTTGGGGACATAGTCTGATGACTGCTATATATTTACTGAATAAGGTTCCCTCTAATACCATTCCTACCACATTGTATAAGATATAGCATGGTAAAAAACCAAGTCTAAGTCATCTTATAATTTGGAATTGTTCGGCCCATGTCAAGAGATAACAGATTGATAAATTAGAGTCTAGATCCTTTAGAACTTAGTTTATTTGATATCCTAAAGAGTCATTAGGATATTATTTCTATCTCACGAAAGATCATAATGTAATTGTGAGTCGACATGCCATCTTCCTTGAAAAATAGTTTATTCTAGATGGTGGCATCGAAAGATAGATTAGACTCGAGGAGAAAGTCTTCGATAAGAAACGAGCTAAGAAACTTATGAAACTCAATCAGATTGAGCCAACCTAGATACTACCTCCTCCATCTCATAGATCAAGTAGAATTTCTCGTACTCCTAAAAGGTACTTAGGTACTATATCAGAAGACGTAAAGAAAATGTTCCTCATAGAAAATGAGGTTCATGATGATGATCCCAAAACTTATGATAAGGTGATATCAGATATCGACTCTGAGAAATGGTTAGAGGTAATGAGGTCAGAGATTGACTCAATGCATTCGAACCAAGTCTGAACTTTGGTAGATCCACCAGAAGGTATATAGTACCTATTGGGTGTAAATGGATCTTCAAGAGAAAAATAGGTGCCGATGGAAATGTAGAGACATTCAAAGCAAGGCTCGTAGCGAAAGAGTATAGTCAGTGCGAAGGCATTGACTATCAGGATACTTTTTCATCAGTAGCTATGCTTAAATCCATTCGCACATTGCTTGCTGTTGCTGAAGGAAAAATCCTATTTTTTGGATCAGATTCGTTCAGATCTGATTTGATCAAGAGGGATATTTTAAATTTTTTTTATTATATCTAAATCAAATTTGAGACTCTTCAGATATGATTTTATCAATCTAATAAAATAAAATAAAATAAAATAAATCTAATTTAATTATACCTTATTATGGGTAATCCTATTATCCGATGATGATCCTAATGTTTGCTTGAGGTTCTAGATGTAGCCACGCAAGCACATGGCCTCTATCGATATCCACTCGGACAGAATCTAAAGATCTTCTTCTTCTCAATCTATCCTCTAAAAATTAAATCTAGATCTGATCTTGAAGGTCATCAAAATGGCTTTTGAAGATCAGCCATTGTTTCTTGCAGTAGTGCTGCCTTCTTCCTTTTCTGTCGCCTTTCTCTTACTCGAATCGCACCAAACTAGAGCCCAAAGTCTCTTAGACGTGGAGAGGAGAGAAAAGATTAGAGGGTGGCATGGAGAAGGAGGGAGAGGGGATATGTGGCATGGGCAAAGGGTAGAAGATCTAAATCCTAGGCGCAGACAGGGTTTATATAGATCCTGCTGCACCATGCAGTGCCACATCATCCCGACCAATCATGGCTCTTTATGCAATCAAATCTAAATCTGATAGGTGGGATGGCATCATCTGATCTAATCAGATTAGAGTTCTTTACAAACCTCTTTGGGTAGCACCAAGACTGATCAAAGAAGACTCTTTGGCGCCACCCAAGTTGAAAGCATGAAGCAACCTGGAGTCCCATCTAAATGGGACTCCAGGCGTCATCCTTATGAGGCGCATGGCTCCCTAGGCATGCACCCCCTCCCTTTCTGCTTTTTAGCAGGAGGACAAAGCCCCATCTTCTCTCCTATGGGTGCATGATATATTGATAGATGTCTAAGTGTCAAAGGTAAACATTTGACCAAAGTCCAAAGACAAGATTTAGCAGATGACGAAAAATAGCAGGTGTTGTCTCAAATTTATCTTATAAATTAAGACAACCCTTTTCTGACCTAGACAAGCTCCAGTCAGACCAAGTAAAGATTCCTGAGTGAGCCCAAACACATTTGGCTCAATCGAGACAACTTTTAATGATTGTTAAAGCAGAACATTAGGCTCAATCATGTGCTAGCATGATTTTCATAAACCTAATTGAATCTTATTCAAATCAATTGAACTGGGTTAGTCTAATTAATGATATCCACATCCAAATCCTTATTTGTGTGATCCAGTTAGGTTCAGTTTCATATGGTAATGAGATATGTCATGATTTCTATCATCGACATCATCGAAATACCTTTCGATGGATCAGAACTTTTTTGATTCAGACAACTAGTATATCGATCATCCAAATTATTCTAATTACTCCCAAAATCCACCAATGATACCTAGCAGCATATGGTGGCAACCCATCAGAACTAAAAATGAACCTCTCGGTGCAGTTACCTATGTGATTAAGTTCTTCTATCTTGAACCCCGATCGGATTAGGGTTAGGTGATCTCGTCAAACCCTAATTTCTATCATATGAATTAATCATTCGATTCAAGTCCGATGTGAAAATTGTAATAGAAACTTTTTTTATTATTTCACTCTACCATGGCCATGGACTTGTGGACTTGATTCTCATGATCATCATAGGGCTGCTCCTCATCTACCGAGGTGGATAGATCCTCTATTGGTGTAATCCAATTTCTACAATGAACAAGCTACAGCTAATATACACCTCAGGATTTCGAATGGCTAGGAGATCGAGTTATGGTGTAGTCAAACTATAATACCCTCAAGATGAACTATCGATGCACCTCAAGTCAAAGAACTAAATACACCACTGCAGCTTTGAGCCAATCATCAACGAGAAGGTAGACTTCCTCATGACTGCTCGAGGTGGTCACACTCAGTACCCTCATTCTCTAGTAAGTACCTGTACTCTCATTCCAGTATCTTTACACCATAGACTCGAGACTCATCTATCCTAAAGAAGCAATCGTACACCAACCTTCTAGATCAATCACCATCCTCATAATGATCCTATGGTCAGGGGCATTTTATGAGTCAATAATGAAAATACATGTCTTAAATTTTTAACTCTTGAAAATATGAACTATCATTACCAATAACTCAAGGGATGTATCATAGACACTTTCAAATACACACTATGATAGAAAATAACCCATTTTATTTTATAGTTAAAATTATAATTTTGCCCTCAGATGTGTATTACCAGTGTTAGCCAATTCTAGCTTATAGGGCACACATATTTAACAAACTCCCACTTGACCTAAAGTCAATTAGCTACAAATCTAAGTCCCATCTTCTCAAGGTGGGTTTGATCTTCTGCTAGCCCAACGGCTTTATGAGTGGGTCTGCTGCATTATTTATGGAGTCGACTCTCTTGTCCTTGACATAACCTTTTTTGAGGTAATCGCGGATGAGGTGGTATCGCCGCTCGATGTGCTTGAATTTTTTGTGAGACCTGGGCTCCTTAGCAAGGGCTATGACACCATTGCTATCGCAGTACAGAGGAATGGCATCTGATGGCATCACTTCGATCTCTACGGTGAATTTCTTGTATCAGAATGCCTCCTTCGTAGCTTCTGATGCAGCGATGTATTCTACTTCCATGATGGAATCTGCTATCACTGTCTACTTGGAAATCTTCCAATTAATAGTACCACCATTACACACAAATAGACTTTCAGATGTCGACTTTCGATCATCTATATCGGACATAAAATCTGAGTCGGTGTACCCCTGGACTTGGAGTTCTCCATTACCAAAAACCAACAACATATCCTTAGTTCTTCTCAAGTACTTAAGCATACATTTCATAGAAGTCCAATGTTCTTCATCTGGATTTGACTGATATCTGCTTGTGACACTCACAGCATGGGCAATATCAGGTTGTGTGCATAACATGGCATACATGAGGATCCCTATTGCTAAAGCATAAGGGATCTTTCTCATACGTTCAATCTCCTCTGGTGTGTTGGAACACATTTTCTTGGAGAGATGAATGCCATGTCTGAAGGATACCAATCTCCTCTTGGAATTTTCCATGCTAACCCTCTTTAGCACTTCCTCTATGTACATCTTCTGTGAAAAAACTAGCATCCTATTTGGTCTATCTCTATAGACCTTAATTTCTAGAATGAAAGATGCTTCTCCTAGGTCTTTCATGGAGAATTCTTTAGATAACCACATTTTAACTATGGTCAATATGGAAATATCATTTCCAATAAGGAGGATATCATCTACGTATAGTATGAGGAAGACAATAGTGCTCCCACTAATCTTTTTGAAAACACATGGTTTCTTCTTATTTTTGATGAAACCAAATAATTTGATCACATCATTAAATCAAGTATTCCAGCTCCAAGATGCTTGCTTAAGTCCATATATAGATCTTTGCAGCTTGCATACTTTGTGATAAGCATCACTGGATGTGAAACCTAGCGGCTATTCCATATAGATATCTTTCTTAAGGTATCCATTTAAGAATGCCGTTTTCACATTCATTTGCCATATTTCATAATCGAAATAAGCTGTAATGGCAAGCAATGTGTGGATGAATTTTAGCATAGCTACTGGTGAAAAGATATCCTGATAGTCAATGCCTTCGCATTGACTATAATCTTTTGCCACTAATCTAGCTTTGAATGTCTCCATATTTCCATCTGCACCAATCTTTCTCTTGTAGATCCATTTACACCCAATAGGTACTATACCTTCTGGTGGATCTACCAAGGTCCAAACTTGGTTTGAGTGCATCGAGTCAATTTCTAACTTTATTGCCTCTAACCATTTCTTAAAGTCGATATCTGATATCACCTCGTCATAGGTTTTGGGATCATCACCATGAACCCCATTACCTATGAGGAACATTTTCTCTACTTTCTCTAAAATAGTACCTAAGTACCTCTTAGGGGGATGAAAAATCCTTTTCGATCTATGAGATGGAAGCGGTAGTGATTGTATTGGCTCAATCTGATTTGGTTCCATAGGGTTGTTAGCTCATTGCTCTTGTGAGACTTTCTCCTCTAGTTTGATCTGCTTTTCAATGCTGCTATCTTGAATAAACTATTTTTCAAGAAAGATAGCATGCCGACTCACAATCATATTGTAGTCTTCTAGAATATAGAAATAATATCCTAATGACTCTTTAGAATATCCTATAAATCAAGCTTTAAAGGACCTATACTCTAACTTGTCCGTTCGTTGTCTTTTGACATGAGCCGGATAACCCCAAATCCTGAGATGACTCAGACTTGATTTCTTACCATACCATATCTCATATGGTGTGGTAGGAATGATTTTAGAGGAAACCTTATTCAGTAAATATATAGTAGTTAACAGATTGTCCCCAAAGAAAATTAGGAAGGTCTGTGAAGCTCATCATGGATCAGACTATATCTAATAGGATCCGATTCCTCCATTCTGAAACCCCATTGAGTTGAGGTGTTCCAGGTGGAGTCCATTGAGAGATTATACCATTTTGCTTGAGATAGTCCAGGTATTTCCGACTAAAGTATTCACCACCTCTAGCTGATCGAAGAATCTTAAAGGATTTTTTAGTTTGCTTTTCTACTTCATATCTAAATTCCTTAAATTTTTCAAAGGCTTCAAACTTATGTCTCATAAGATACACGTACCCATACCAAGATAAATCATCGATAACGATTATAAAGTAGACAAAGTTGCCTCTAGCCGGCACATCAAATAGACTGCACACATTAGTATGTACTAGGACAAGTAGATCCATAGCCCTTTCTCCATGACCCACAAAAGGGAGCTTAGTCATTTTGCCATGAAGACATGATTCATAAATTGGATATGACTCAGAAGTCAACGAACTCAATAGTCCAATTTTCTCCAATTTGTTAATCCTATCTTCTACTATATGACCTAGTCTTAGGAGCCATAGATACCTATCGTTTGGACTATCCCTAGGTTGTTTTGATCTTATGGCATTCAAATTTTGCTCAATATTAAAAATAGATATATCAATATGTAACTGATAGAGACCGTTAATAAGAAAATCACTTGCAATTTTATTTCTTTTATAAAGAATATTACAATGGTCCTTAAGAAAACTAATTACATAGCTTTCTTATGCTAAACATGAAATAGAAATCAAATTTCTACTTGCAGCAGGCACATAATAATAATCCCTAAGTACTAAATCTAAGCCAAATGATAGTTGAAGAGGGTAGGTTTCCATAGCCACAACAGCAACTCTTGCTCCATTTTCAATGCATAGGATCATCTCACCATCCCTCAGCCTCCTGCTATCCTCAAGATCCTGCATAGAAGTGCACAAATGAGCACTAGAACCAGAGTCAAGCACCCAACTGGATGTAGAAGAAATCATAAGGTTAGATTCAATAACAAGCATACCTCCAGAAGAACCTGTCTCCTTCTTATTCTTTAGAATGGCCAGATATATAGGACAGTTTCGCTTTCAGTGGCCGTCTGTGTTACAATGAAAATACTTTTCTTTGTCAGCAGTCTTCTTCTTCAGCTCTGCCTTCTTTTTCTTTCCACCTTCTGTCTTTTCACAGACTTCTTCTTCTTTTTAAAAGACTTTCTCTTAGAAGAAGTTTGTTCCACAGCAAGTACTAAGCCTTTAGAATCTTTCATAGAAAGCTCAGCAGTAACCAGCATGTTCATAAACTCCGCTAGAGTACTCTAAAGTTTATGCATATGGTAGTTCATGATGAACTGCCCATACGCATCAGTGAAGGATTGTAGAATTATGTTATTTTACAGATCCTCATCTAACTTCACTCTGAGCTTCTCAAGCTCTTCCAAGTCCTTAATTATCATCAGACAATGATCTTGGATTAACTGCCCATCATGTATTTTAGTCTTAAATAGTTATTTAGTGATCTGATATTTGACTGCACGACTCTGTTCACCAAACAACTCTTGCAGGTGAGCCAACATTTGACGAGTAGTTTTGATATCTTCATATTGGCACTAAAGCTCATTAGACATCGAGCCCAACATGTAGTATCTGATCTTATTATCTTCATCCATCCATTTGTCAAGAGATGCTCTTTGTTCAGCAGACGAACAGACTGGTAAGGTGGAGGGATCCTGGTCCAATACATGAGTTAACTTCTTGAAATCCAAAATGATTTTGAAGTTTCGAAGCCAATTCTTATAATTGGATTCGGTCAATTTATGGGTGTCCAGGATATGGGCTAGTGGGTTGGATGCAGACATTTTCTTTTCCTATAGAGAGTCAAAGTTTCTAGTTAGATTTTATAATTGAGACTTGAACAATTTATTTAGAAGTTTAATTTTTTTAATAAATTAGCTTTCACTATTTTCTTGGATCCCTGCACTCCCTCAATAGAGATGCAAAAATCTCCATGATTAATGATTTCTAGTAGATGGTGCAGTCCCACCAACTAACTCATCACCTCACCTAATAATTATTGGTGATGGATTAGCCAATGAGTGAACAACTCTTGTCCAATGATTCTCTAATCATGGTGCACCCAGGCTTGGTCTCTAATTCATGAATCTCACCATGCCCAGAATATTAATCCACTCCTTAGTTAAGTCTGACCCACTATTTTATTTAAGTTAAAATTATAAATTTGCCCCTCATGTGTTATACCAGTGTTAGCCAATTCTAGCTTATAGGGCACACATATTAACAAACTCCCACTTGACCTAAAGTCAATTAGCTACAAATCTAAGTCCCATCTTCTCAAGGTGGTTTGATCTTCTGCTAGCCAACGCTTAATGAGTGGGTCAGCTGCATTATTTATGGAGCGACTCTCTTGTCCTTGACATAACCTTTTTCGAGTAATCGCGATGAGTGGTATCGCCGTCGATGTGCTTGAATTTTTTGTAGACCTGGGCTCCTTAGCAAGGGCTATGACACCATTGCTATCGCAGTACAAAGAATGGCATCTGATGCATACTTCGATCTCTACGGTAATTTCTGTATCAGAATGCCTCCTTCGTAGCTTCTGATGCAGCATGTATCTACTTCCATGATGGAATCTGCTATCACCTGTCTACTTGAAATCTTCCAATAATAGTACCACCATTACACACAAATAGACTTTCAGATTCGACTTTCGATCATCTATACGGACATAAAATCTGAGTCGTGTACCCCTGGACTTGGAGTTCTCCATTACCCAAAAACCAACAACATATCCTTAGTTCTTCTCAAGTACTTAAGCATACATTTCATAGAAGTCCAATGTCTTCATCTGGATTTGACTGATATCGCTTGTGACACTCACAGCATGGCAATATCAGTTGTGTGCATAAACATGGCATCACATGAGGATCCCTATTGCTAAAAGCATAAGGGATCTTCTCATACGTTCAATCTCCTCTGGTGTTGGAACACATTTTCTTGGAAAGATGAATGCCATGTCTGAAGGATACCAATCTCCTCTTGGAATTCCATGCTAACCCTCTTAGCACTCCTCTATGTACATCTTCTGTGAAAAAACTAGCATCCTATTTGGTCTATCTCTATAGACCTTAATTTCTAGAAGAAAAGATGCTTCTCCTAGGTCTTCATGGAGAATCTTTAGATAACCACATTTTAACTATGGTCAATATGGAAAATCATTCCAATAAGGAGGATATCATCTACCGTATAGTATGAGGAAGACAATAGTGCTCCCACTAATCTTTTTGAAAACACATGTGCTTCTTATTTTTGAATGAAACCATTTGATCACATCATTAAATCAAGTATCCAGCTCCAAGATGCTTGCTTAAGTCCATAATATATCTTTGCACTTGCATACTTTGTGATAGCATCACTGGATGTAAACCTAGCGGCTATTCCATATAGATATCTTCTTAAGGTTACCATTAAAGAATCCGTTTTCACATTCATTTGCCATAATTTCATAACGAAATAAGCTGTAATGGCAACAATGTGTATGAATTTTAGCATAGCTACTGTGAAAAGATATCCTGATAGTCAATGCCTCGCAGTGACTATAATCTTTTGCCACTAACTAGCTTTGAATGTCTCCATAAATTCCCATCTGCACCAATCTTTCTCTTGTAGATCCATTTACACCCAATGGTACAATACCTTCTGGTGGATCTACCACAGTCCAAACTTGTTTGAGTCTCGAGTCAATTTCTAACTATTGCCTCTAAACCATTCTTAAAGTCGATATCTGATATCACCTCGTCAAGGTTTGGGATCACACCATGAACCCCATTACCTATGAGGAACATTTTCTCTACTTTTCTCTAAAAATAGTACCTAAGTACCTCTAGGAATGAAAAATCCTTTCGATCTATGAGATGGAAGCGGTAGTGATGTATGGCTCAATCTGATTTGTTCCATAGGGTTGTTAGCTCATTGCTCTTCGTAGACTTTCCTCTAGTTTATCTGCTTTTCATAGCTGCTATCTTGAATAAACAATTCACAAAAAATTAGCCTCCCTAGGCATGCACCCCTCCCTTTCTACTTTTTTGTAGGAGGACAAAGCCCCATCTTCTCTTTTATGGGTGTATGACACATGGGCAAATATCTAAATGTCAAAGGTCAACATTTGACCAAAGTCCAAAGATAAGATTTAGCAGGTGACGAAAAATGGCAGGTATTGTCTCAAATTTATCTTATAAATTAAGACAACCATTTTCTGACCTGAACAAGCTTCAGTCAGACCAAGTAAAAGTTTCTAAGTAAGCCCAAACATATTTGGCTCAGTCGAGATAATTTTTAATGATTGTTAAAGGAGAATATTAGGCTCAATCGTGTGTTAGCATGATTTTTTTGAACCTAATTGAATCTTATTCAAATCAATTGAACTAGATTAGTCCAATCGATGATATCCAGATCTAAATTCTTATTTCTATGATCCAGTTAAGTTTAGTTCCGTATGGTAATGGGATATGTCATGATCTCTATCATCGACATTATCGAAAGATCTTTCGATAGATCAAAACTTTTTTGATTCAGGCAACTAGTATGATTGGTCATCCAAATCATTCTAATTACTCTCAAGATCCACCAATGACACCTAGCAGCATATAGTGGCAACCCATCAGAATTGAAAACAAGCCTCTCGATGCAGTTACCTGTATGATTAAGTTCTTCTATCTTGAGCTCCGATCGGATTAGTGTTAAGGTGATCTCGTCAAACCCTAATTTCCATCATATGAATTAATCATTCAATTCAAATCCGATGTGAAAATCCTAATAGAAACTCTTTCTATTATTTCACTCTGCCATGGTCATGGGCTTATGGACTAGATTCTCATGATCATCATAGGGCTGCTCCTCATCTACCGAGGTGGATAGATCCCCTATTGGTGCAATCCAATTCCTACAATGAACATGCTATAGCCAATATACACCTCAGAATTTCGAATGACTAGGAGACTGAGTTATGTTGTAGTAAAACTATAACACCCTCAAGGTGAACTGTCGATGCACCTTAGATCAAAGAATCAGATATACCACCATAGCTTCGAGCAAGTCATTGACGAGAAGGTAGACTTTCTCATGACTGCTCGAGGTGGTCACACTCAATGCCCTCGTTCTCTAGCGAGTACCTGTACTCTCGCTCTAATGTCTCTACACCATAGACTCAAGACTCATCTATCCTAAAGAAGCTATCGTACATCAATTTTTTGAATCAATCACCATCCTCATGATGATCCTACGGTCGGAAGCATTTTATGAGTCAATAATGAAAATTCATGTCTTAAATTTTCAACTCTTGAAAATATGAACTATCATTACCATTAACTCAAGGGATGTATCACGAACACTTTTAAATACACACTATGATAGAAAATAATTCATTTTATTTTATAATCAAAACTATAATTTTGCTCTCAGATGTGTATTACAAGTGTTAGCCAATTCTGACTTCTAGGGCACACATATCTAATAGTTACAGCCTATTTTGATTATAAAATATAGTAGATAGATGTGAAAATGGCATTCTTAAATGGATATCTTGAGAAAGATATCTATATGAAATAGCCACTAGGTTTCACGTACAGTGATAATAATCATAAAGTATTAAAGTTGCAAAGGTCCATATATGAACTTAAGCAAGCATCTTGGAGCTGGAATGCTCATTTCAATGATGTAATCAAATTATTTGAATTCATCAAGAATAAGGAGGAGCCCTGTGTTTTCAAAAAGATCAATGGGAGTGCTATTGTCTTCCTCGTACTGTACATGGATGACATCCTCCTAATTTGGAATGATATTCTCATGTTGACTACAGTCAAAATGTAGTTGTCTAAGGAGTTCTCTATGAAAGATCTAGGAGAGGCATCCTTTATTCTGAAAATTAAGGTCTACAAGGATAGACCAAATAGGATGCTAGATCTCTCACAAAAAATGTACATAGAGGAGATGCTGAAGAGGTTTAGCATAAAAAACTCCAAGAGGAATTTAGTATCCTTCAGACATGGCATTCATCTCTCCAAGAAGATGTGCCCTAGTACACCTGAGGAGACTGAACGCATGAGCAAGATCCCTTATTCTTCAGGAATAGGGAGCCTCATGTATGCCATGCTATGTACACGACCCGATATTGCCCATGCTATGAGTATCACGAGCAGGTATCAGTCAAATCCAAGCGAAGAGCACTGGACTTCTATGAAATGTATCCTTAAGTACTTGAGAAGGACTAAGTATATGTTTCTAATCTTTGGTAATGGAGAACTCCAGGTCCAGGTGTATATAGACTTGGATTTTATGTCCGATATAGATGATCAAAAGTTGATATCTGAAAGTATATTTATTTATAATGGTGGAGCTATCAGTTGGAAGAGTTTCAAGCAGATGGTGATAGCAGACTCTACCATAGAAATAGAGTACATCACTACGTCGGAGGCTGCAAAGGAGGCATTCTGGTATAAAAAGTTTGCCATAGAGCTCAGAGTAATGCCATCAGATGCCATCCCTCTGTACTATGACAATAATGGCACCACAGCCCTAGCTAAGGAGCCGAGGTCTCATCAAAAATCCAAGCACATCGAGCCGCGATACCACCTCATCTACGATTATCTCGAAAAGAAATATGTCGAGATCAAGAGAGTCAACATTGTAGACAATGCAGCTGACCCGTTGATAAAGCCATTAAGCCAGTAGAAGATCGAAACCCTCCTTGAGAAGATGGGACTTAGATTTGTAGCCAATTGGCTTTAGGTCAAGTAAAAGTCTGTTAGATATGTGCCCTAGAAGCCAGATTGGCTAAACACTTATAATACAATTATAAGGATAATTTTATAATTTTGACTATAAATTGATAAAAGAGTTATTTTCTATCATAGTGTGTATTTAAAGTATCTGTGATACATCCTTTGAGTTAATGGTAATGATAATTCATATTTTCAAGAGTTGAAAATTTGAGACTTGAATTTTCATAATTAACTTATAAATAGCTCCTGACCGTAGGATCATCATGAGGATGATGATCGATCTAAAAGGTTGGTATACAATCACTTTCTTAGGATAGATGTGTCTTGAGTCTACGATGTGGAGTCACCAGAGCGAGTGTACAAGTACTTGTTAGAGAATGAGGACACTAAGTATGACCACCTCGAGCAATCATAAGAAAGTCTACCTTCTCATCGATGACTGACTCGATACTGTAGTGGTGTGTCTGTTTTTTTAATCTAAGATATATCGGTAGTTTACCTTGAGGGTGTTATAGTTTAACTATACCATAACTCAATCTTCTAGCCATTTAGAATCCTAAGGTATATGTTGGCTATAGCATGTTTATTATAAGAATTGGATTGCACCAATAAGAAATCTATCTATCTCGATAGATGAGGAGTAGCCCCATGATAATCATGAGATTGAGCCATGATCATGATAGAATGAAAATGATAGAAAGAGTTGCTATTAGAGTTTCACATTGGACTCGAATTGAATGATTAATTCATATGATGGATATTAGGTTTGATGAGTTCACCTTAACCCTAACCCTATCAGGGCTCAAGATAGAAGAACCCAATCACATAGGTAGCTACACTAAGAGATTCACTTTCGATTCTGATGGGTTGCCACCATATACTGCTAGGTGTTACTGAAGGATTTTGGAAAAAATTAGAAAGATTTAGATGATCATTCATTCTAATTGTATGAATCAAAAAAATTCTAGTCCATCGAAAGATATTTTGATGATGTCGATGATAGAGATCGAGACATGTCTCATTACCATATGGAACTAAACCTAACTGGATCACACAAACAAGAATTTAGGTCTGGATGTCATCAATTGGACTAATCCAGTTCAATTGATTTGGATTAGATCTAATTAGGTTCATGAAAATCTTGCTAGCACATGATTGAGCTTAACATTCTTCTTTTGTAATCATTTTGGTTTGTCTCAGTTGAGCTAAATTTATTTGGGCTCACTCAGAAATCTTATCTTAATCTGACTAGAGCTTGTCCAAAGTAGAAAAGAATTGTCTTAATTTATTAGATGGATTTAAAACAACACCTGCCAATTCCTGTCATCTACTAATTTCTGTTTTTGGACATAGGTCAACAGTTGACCCTGGACACTTGGACATAGGGCCATGTGTCATGCGCCTATAGGAGAGCACCTGGGGCTCTTATCCTCCTACTAAAATGGGTAAGAGAGAGGATGCATGCCACCCTATGGATAAGGGATGGAGTCCCATCTGGTTTCTTGATGGGTTTAAACACCTAGGCACCAAAGAGTTTTATTTTTTCCAATCTTGATACCATCTATGTAAATTTTTGAGGGACTCTCATCTGATTGGACCAAATGACATCATCCCACCAATCAAATTTAGATCTGATTGAATGAAGGCCTCTGATTGGCCAGGATGATGTGGCACTGCATGGCACAGCAGGGTCTATTTAAACCCTATATGCACCTAGGGTTAGAAAGTCTTGCACAATTCTCACACCCCAGGGCTACCTCTCTCTTCCATGACCCATCTGATCCTCTCCCTCTCCTCTCCACGCCCAAGGAACTAGGCATAGGTTCAAGTACCATCCAAGAAAGAAAGGCACCCAGATCAAGAAAAAGGCAGCACTGCTGAAAGAGATCACTGCTGCTGCTTCAAAAGAAGTTTTGAAGAACTTCAAGATCAGATTCAGATCTAATTTTTGAAAAGATGATTTAGAAGGAGAAGACCTCTAGATCTTACCCAAGTAGACATCGGTAGAGGCCAGGCACATGTGTGGCTCCTTTCAGAAACTCAGGATCAATTAGAATCATCACAAGATAATCTGATTATCCAAAACAAGGTATAAAATTAAATTAGATTTAATTTTATTTTTATTCTTTTAATATCAGATCTTTAGGATTATATCCAAGATGTCTTGGATCTAATTAGGATCATAAAAAAAAATTTTGAAATATTTCTTCAGATCCAATCAGATCTGAACGATTCTCTGCCAAAAAAATAGGATTTTTCGTTCACTTTTTTTTCAAGGAGGATACAAGGTCATTCTTCTGAAGATTGTCCTTTAGTGCAGCCATAGCAATAGATTGGTCTAGATTTCGGACCTTCAAGGCTGCAGCATTGAAGCGGTTGATATAAGCTCGGATGGACTCTTCTTTTTTCTGCTTGATGTTGATGAGGGATTTCGAGCCTCGCTTCGGACGTCGACTGCTGAGGAAATGAGCTATGAACTGATGGCTCATTTGATCGAAGGAGAAGATCGTACCTAGCTTTAGTGTCAAGTACCAATTTTTCGTCGCTCCTTTCAAAGCAGATAGAAAGGCTCGACATAGAATAGCGTTGGATGCGCCATGGAGCAGCATCATGCTCTGGAAGGCCTCTAGGTGGTCAATCGGATTAGTGGTCCCATCGTAGCTCTCAAATTGAGAAAGTTTGAAGTTCAACGGGATCGACTCCTGCATGATTTGCTAAGAGAAAAGGGGGTCGGTGCAGATATTATCATCATAGGCAGAGGAAGTATGGCGAAGTTTCTTGATCCACCGATTCATTTCCTAAAACTTTTGATCCAGATCCTCTTGATCACGGATCTTGAGAGTCTTCTAGCAAAATGAAGCTAAGAATCCTCCAAGAGTGGAATCATGATCAGAGCAAGGGCTCTCCGCCCTCTGCTTTCTCTTTCTAGGGGTCATCGAATGACTAGCCCAAGTGGGTCATTCAATCATCGAGTTCTAATATTCTAGTGAGGCTCTCTCCAACTAAACTGATGTCAGATGCTGTTGCATAATTTGTACTACCTCTGTGAGGCCTTTAACCTACTGGATCAGTAGCTTGAACTGCTCCACATCCACCACTGCTACTGGTGGAGGGGCCTAGGATGCCAGAGATGGAGTAGAAGGAGGCAGATCTGGATGAGATCTAGCCACAAAGATGGTGGATCACCTTATCGATGCTTTCCTAGGTGGCATCCTTGTAGCACTGATCAGAGAAGAAAACGAGGTAGAGACCAAGAGGAAATTCCATCGAGCGCTCCTTTAAGAACAAGGGATCAAGTGAAGGTTCAGTGTTCCTTCCTCTAGTGCCAATTCTGTTGGTGCAGAATTTAGTTGACATCAGAACCAAACCAAAGCTAGAGAGGATGAGGTCATCGTCGATGACCCACAAGCCAAATCTTGATCAGAGTGGGGGGCGGCTCTAGCAGGTTCCTCCGACAATCAAGTCAGCTCTTCTAGCCAACAAAAATATAGCATTCAAAAAATTAGAGTAGAGTTTAGAGCTTAAAGAGAAAACATATCTAGTAGATCCTTTATATAGATGAAGCTCGTAATAAACTAATGGTGACAACCATAATTGCCTGGTAGTGGATCATTTGAGACCATGTGGAGTTTGTTATGGAAGATGATGTCCATTGTCGTGACATGCTAGTCTACTGGAGATCAATAACTAGAGTTCGAATGGAGCATCTATCGGCAGTAAAGGGCTTCATGATAAGAGCACGATGTTGTCATTAAGACATCGTATTTATCAGTTTAATCCGACTTCTTAAAATAATTAAGAATACGTAGATAGTAGTGAATCGGGTCGAATCCACATGAAAGGTAGTGCTTTTTTAGATTTAAAATTTTTGATTTTTGAAGAGAAAAAGAAAAAAATTTGAAAATAGAATTTGAAATCAAAAATTAAAAATTAAAATTGTGAAGTGGAAATTAAATTATGCAAAAAAGTAAACTTGGTACTAAGATCTACTAGTTAGATCTTAGCATCTACTTGCAGTAAAATAAAGAGCAATAATTAAAGTATAAAAATTAAATTATAATAAAAATAAAGAGCTAAAATTAAAGTACAAAAAATATAATTTATATTAATTAAAATTTTAAAATTTAAATACATAGAATTTAAGAAGAAAAGAAAATAACATAAAATAGCATGATCTTTGATCTTGGATTGACATTGGCAGAAAGATGGTGTAGAAGCTCAGCTCTTCTTCTCAGCACCCAATGCTTTGAAGCAGCCTCTAATCCAAAATTTGGCTCTAGCCTATACCAAAGCTTTACCTTGATCGAAGACTATGAATTCTGGAAGCCTGGGGTCGTATTTATAGAGCTAGGAGGAGTGGAGGATTTTCTTCTTGGCAATGTGGGACAAAGAGCCTTTTTAATCATCAAAATAGAAAGAAATTCAAGTAAAATTTGGATTAAAATAGCTTTAAGATGAATTTGGTGAACTTTGGTGAAATCTAGTCATTCAATAGGAATCCAATGGAACAAAAATCATCAAAATCAGATGTGTATCGACCTACATTAGGTCGGATTAAATTTTTGTCATTGATTGCATATTGATGGAGAAAATATGGTTGTTGATCGTGCGCTGGGAGTCCTGATCACTACTGGGAGCATTTTGGACCATTGGATTTGAGTTAGATGTGAGCACTGCCATTCGATGGTGATCCGCATGAAGTCTGAAGCTGAATCAAGGTAGAAAATTTTCTCCACCATCCGATCTTGATCGCAATCAATCGGATCCATCCGATCGCATCTTTACTCTTTCCATAGACCGCATGGATCGACTATACCATACACCACAATGAACTAGGGCCTCCTATCGCTGAGTGAAAAGTTCAAAATGCCCTATGAGCTACGATAGATTTTCTGTAAACCCTTTAAGGATCTTGATCCACTACATGTCACTCCATGATTCACCGATTATCGCTGAGCTGGTGGTCTATGCTTGGATCATAGATCGGCTAATGGCTTCTGTGGCTAAGTTGGCTTTGACAGCTTGGCTTGGCTTGGTGGCCTGGCTTGGTGAGCCGGCTAAGCCTTTTTTTTTTAATTTTTTTTAAAAAAATTCATATCTAGTCCATTTTAGCTTCAATTTGCTTCAAATTTATTTCATTATGACCAAAAAAATAAGCTCTTTCCATTGATTATAAAATTTTGTTTTTTAATTTTTATTATTTTTTAATTAATTTTTTAATTAATAAAAATATTAATTTTCTAAAAATATATATAAATTGATCATTAATTCTTAAAAATTAATATAAATTAATTAATAAATTAATACTTTTATTGATAAATATATGGTACTTATCACATCCTCTAACTTAAGCTTTGCTCATCCTCGAGTAAAGAAAGAATTTAGTTTTAAATACCTTTTAACTTTAGAATTTCAAATTTTACCTAAGTAGTTTTCAAAATGGCCATTAATATTCAGTAGAGCATAAGTGAGGTATATCATTAGGATATTAATACTTATCAATAGAAAAATTAAGTAAAGAACTTTAAATTTTTTTGAACTTTTTCTAAATTATCCCATCTTTATCTCTAATTTATCTAAACTTTCATATAGGCAAGTGTATTGCTACTTCCGTCCTTCATTTATTGATTTTTATTTTTACATTGCCCATTTTTTTATGCGAATATCATTACTTACCTAGGCAATGGGACTCAATTACTCGGTGAAAAACTAATATTTTTTTTTTAACATTGTACCACTATTGAGTGTCTTAACCCCTTATGCTTTCTATTTGATCCATGTAGCGAGTCTTGGGCCAATGACTCCCAAACCAGTTGGCTTTAGGGCACTAGGTATAGAATATTCTTCGAGCTTACTAGCTCGAATCAAATAGGCTATGAGTTAAGACTAGTTTTACAATGAGCTTCTTTGCTCTTTCCAAACTAATTGGCTTTAGGACACTAGATATAGAATACCCCTCGAGCTTACAACGAGCTTCTTTGCCTTTCCCACCTTTTGATGTGAAACTCAATGCTTACTTAGGCAAAGAAGTCTGGTTACTCAGTGAGAAGTACTTAGAAATTATTTTATTTAATTTTTTATATGAAGAAACATATAGTTATCCTACACAAGCCTATAAAAAGTAAACTTTTCTTTGATGCTAGTAGAAAAAATTAGAAATGCTCAAAGAAAAAAAATTTTATGTTCTAGACTTAACTCTTTATTGGATTTTCTTAACAGTTGATCCCTCAATATCTCATAGATTTTTTGATCTGTGCATCAATTTTCTTTTAAAAATGCTTAGTTTAATTCGATTCTTAAGCATAATCAGGTGTCTAAATACTAAATACTAACTTTTTCGAGGACTTAAAATTTTAAAATTTTTATTTTTCTCTCTTCCAACTTAATCGACATTGTCCTCAACAGAGAAAAAAATAAAGGATGTAATAAAGAATATGAAGGAATACACTGACTTAATGTATTTGGTGGCCTTTGAAATTTAAGCTCTCCCTCTAACTTATTCAAATTATCCTAAAAAGAAAATCAACTGAAAAGATAAATTAAACTAAAAAAAACTAAATATTGAGTTGCCTCCCAACAAGTGCTATGTTTACCGCCTTCAGAAAGATACAATGCAGCTTACTATCCTATGTCAAATATTGGATTGATAAATTGCAATGGTTTTGGATTGCTAATCTCAGGAAGATATTTTTTTTATCACTTTATTGATATAATCATTATTAATTTTAGGAACATAATTTATGACCCCATTCTCAGACCCATGTTTATTAAGAATTTTTCCTATTTGTTCTTCTAGAATGCTCATGAATTGAGTTTTTGAATTAGGAGTTAGGTTTAATACACTGGGTACTAGAAGGGTGTCTAAAGATGGGTTTAATTCTAAAGATAAAATAATGTGAGCTTTTTTAAACAACTCTATTGACACTTCATTACATGCCTCTTGATTTTTATAAGAAGAACCGACTTCCAGGATTGAAGGAAATAGGACATTAGATTTATAAGTGTCAAATAAATCATCTATTCTCTTTTTCTCTATGTCTATCTCATTTAAACTGGAACAAGCATCAGTACTAGTTTCGAACTTAGATTCTTCTATGTGGTTAGTCTCAGTACTAACCTATTCTTCTAAATTTTCATTTTGGCTAGCATCAGTACTAGCCTCTTTCACCTGATCTTGGTGTGGATCCATAAGAATTCTATAGCTTTTAAGTTTAGAAATTACTTTGGCATTCTCAAATTGGAGATTCTTAGGTAGGACATTAGATTGATAATTTAATCTACGTGGTTGGTGGACAATGGATGGATTGTTTATAAGATTTGCAATTGGTAGGCTTGATAATTAACCTAGTTCTCTCCTCATGTTAGATTCAACTAGTTGTCCAATTTGAGCTTCTAGCCTGATGATAGATTATTGTTGAGTCAGAATCAATTATTGAAGTTAGTTAAATCTATCGTCAGTTAGATTGATCTATTGAGGAGGTGGGTATGAGGGCTAATTATAATGTGGTGGCTGGAAAGGCTGACTAGGCTGACCTCTGTTATAAGCATAGTTCTAGTATTGAGGTCTATTCTGATACTTTAGCACTGATGGAGTTTGGGTCTGAGCCTGAGTCTGTTGTGATTTTCAAGAAAAATTAGGATGGTTTCTCTAGCCAGAGTTATATGAATTTGAAAATGGATCATTAACCAACTTGAAGTAGCCTTTAGCAGCTTAGACTTATTCTTGGATAAAAGATGAAAACTATGCAGCCATAGGACATTCACTCATATGATGGGTTGGACTAGCATAGATTGAGCAAATCTTCTGATAATTAGAAGATGATGTGAATTATACAGAAGATTATTGACCTAGGATTAGGACTTGATCTAATTTCTGAGCAAGAAAGTCCACTTTATTTATCAAATTTGAATCAGCCTTAGGATTAGATTTTTGATGTTTAAATTCATGAATTCCTGCCCAGGTTTGGTAGAAAGATAACGAAGCATGGTTAATTGAGTTTTCACTCAGGATTTCAAACAAGGTATAGGCTTCGTCCTCACTCTTGTTCATGAATGTACCCCCATAAGATGCATCTACCATCTATCTGTATTGGTCCCCTAAACTCTCATAGAAAGCTTGAACTATTTGCCACTTAGACAGATTATGATGTGGGTATTTTCTAAGAAGTTTTTTAAGTCTCTCTCATGACTTGTGAATCTTCATTAGTATTCTCGTAGAAAGATGGGAGCATCTGGATTATGGTCGGCTTGATCTCATAGTGGGTAGCATGAATTTCAAGTAATTAGATACAAGTCGATGGATTATAGGTGGAAGAAATAAAGTATTTCTTCATCTGCTTAGGTGGTTCTCTAAAATTTTTAGTCATTTGGTTATCAGGATTAATACGGTTCAGCCTTTCAATTTTATGGTTGGGTTCAACTAGATCAGGTAAAGCAATTTTCTACCATGCATGCCTTGATGCAATCCTAATGTATTATTCAAAAATCTTTTAGATTTTTTTTAAAATTTTTTTATATATTTTTTATTATTTTATTATATTATTATTTTTATAAAAATTATTTTAAAATTATTTTAATTATTATTTTTTATTTAATTTAATTATTATTTTTAATATTTTTAATTAGTTTAATTTAATTTTTAATTTAATTTTTATTTTATTTTTAAAGAGGAAGAAAAAAGAAATAAAATTTCTAAAGAAAAGGTCTAAGGAGTCCTAGAGCTAAGAAGATAGAGAAGAATTAGTTTTAATTAGTGATAATATTGGATAGCAATCAAGTTGGTCAATCAATCCTGACTAAGAATTATCCTAGATCTAGACAACTCCTAACTACCAAGGTTACCTTCAAGCCCTCTAAGTATAAGATCAGCCAATCAACTGGTCAGATAAGTATAAGATCGGTGGGAGTCCTTCAGTTGCTTGCCTTAGACACCAATTATACTTGGTCAGATAAGCTAACGGAACTAATTAGAAATCATCTTCCTTCGAATCCAGTCATCCCTGAATCACTTTTTCAGACATCAGTCAAATTGACTAACCCTAATCTGGTTCAACTCTTAGAATTTCTTGTCCTATTGAGCTCGAGCTCCTAGGACTGATGTCTAATTAATTTTAAAATTAACAGCTTAGGTTAATGTAGAATGTTGGTTGGTTATTTATGGGCCAAGGAACGGTGATCAAATTCCTACCTTATCTTGTTTAATGGGTTATGCCTTAAATTGATTCAAAGATGAATATGCATAAAAAAAAAAAATTTCAGACAAGGGATTCTATGCAATTTCAACTAGATGCATGCAACTAATTGAATTCTAAAAAACTTACCTTGCCTCCAGCAATCATCAGAAAAAAAAAATTAAACTAATATGATGCATGCTCTAAATAGTTAGGGTTTCTAATCTTATCATGGAGCTTTTAATTAGGTTTAAATGGGTAGTTTTTAAATTAATTTGAAAATAAAGTAAATAAATAAATAAAATAAATAAATAAAAAAGAGGACTAGGTTTAGGATTGATCTCACCAAGCAAAACTGAATGATTTATTCCTTGCCCTAGTTCTTTTTATTCTTTAACCCCTTTTTCTACAAAATAAATAAAAGAAATTAGCAAGCAATATTTATAAGAAAATAAAATTTTATTCATAATTTATTTATAGAAAAATCAAAGAGATCAAAAATTTAATGTTCGTGTCTTTCCTAGCAACGGCACCAAAAACTTGATAAGAGCGCGATGTTGTTGTTAAGACAATGTGTTTATCACTTTAATCTGACTTCTTAAAATAATTAAGAATACGTAGATAGCAGTGAGTTGGGTCGAATCCATAGGGAAGATAGTATTTTTTTAGATTTAAAATCTTTAATTTTTGAAAAGAAAAGGCAAAAAATTTGAAAATAGAATTTCAAGTCGAAAATTAAAAATTAAAATTATAAAGTAAAAATTAAATTATGCAAAAAAGTAAACTTGGTATTAAGATCTACTAGTTAGATCTTAGCATCTACTTGCAGTAAAATAAAGAGCAATAATTAAAGTATAGAAATTAAATTATGATAAAAATAAAGAGCTAAAATTAAAGTACAAAAAATAAAATTTGCATTAATCAAAATTTTAAAATTTAAATACATAGAATTTAAAAAGAAAAAAAAATAAAATAAAATAACCTGATCTCTGATCTTAGATTGGCATCAGCAGAAAGATGGTGTAGAAGCTCAGCTCTTCTTCTCGGCACCCATTACTTTAAAATAGCCTCTAATCCAAAACCCGGCTCTACCCTATATCAAAGCTTCACCTTGATCGAAGACTATGAATTCTGGAAGCCTGGGGTCTTATTTATAGAGCTAGGAGGAGTGGAGGATTCTTTTCTAGGCAATGTGGGACAAAGAGCCTTTTTAATCATCAAAATAAGAAGAAATTCAAGTAAAATTTAGATAAAAACAGCTTTAAAACGAATCTGATGAAGTCTGATAAAATTTAGCCATTCAAGAGGAATCTAATGGACTAAAAATCATCAAAATCGGATGTGTATCGACCCAAATTAGGTCAGATTAAATTCTAATCATTGATCGCACATTGATGGAGAAAATTTGATCGCTGATCGCATGTTGGGAGTCCTGATCACCGTCGGGAGCATTCTAGACCGTTGGATCTGAGTCAGATATGAGCGCTGCCATCCGATGGTGATCCGCGTGAAGTATGAAGCTGATTCAAAATAAAAAATTTTCTCCACCATCCAATCTTGACCGCAATCAACTAAATCCATCCAATCATGCCTTTACTATTCCCATAGATCGGATGGATCAGCTACATCATACATCGCAATGAATCAGTGCCTCCTATCATCGAGTGAAAAGTCCAAAATGCCCTACGAGCCATAATAGATTTTCTGTAAACCTTTTAAGGGTCTTAGTCCACCACATGTCACTCCGTGATTCATCGATTATCGCTGAGCTGGCGGTCTATACTTGAATCGTGGATCGGCTGATGGCTTCTATGGCTGAGTTAGCTTTGACGGCTTGGCTTGGCTTGGTGGCTTGGCTTGTAGAGCCGGTTGAGCCATTTTTCTTTTTTATTTTAATTTTTTTTAAAAAAAATTATATCTAGTCCATTTTAGCTTCGATTTGCTTCAAACTTATTTTATTGTGACAAAAAAAATGAGCTCTTTCTATTGATTATAAAATTTTATTTTTTAATTTTTATTATTTTTTAATTAATTTTTTAATTAATAAAAATATTAATTTCTTAAAAATATATATAAATTGATTATTAATTCTTAAAAATTAATATGAATTAATTAATAAATTAATATTTTTATTGGTGAATTTAATACTTATCACTTCACATTACAATAATTCTCGAGAAGTTCAGACTTCTCCGAGGTTGTTTGCATGTAGATTAGCTCGCACCGAGCTTAGAGGTTGAATTTGCATAGATGATGGGGTCCTTCTGAGCGATTGCAGAGAGTTCGATCGAAAAAAGCCCTATGAATGACTAAAGGGAGTCCTGCTTGGCGACTGAAGGAAGTTCAACTGGAAGGAGCCCTATGGACGACTGGAGGGAGCCCTGCTTGATGACTGGAGGGAGTTCAATCGGAAAGAGCCCCATGAACGACTGGAGGGAGCTCTTCTTGGTGCCTGAAGGGAGTTCATCTGGAAGAAGGCCCATGGGCGACTGGAGGGAGCTCTTCTTGGTGACTGGAGGGAGTTCATCCGGGAGTTTCAAGGTGGCTTGCAAGTGGCTAATTTGAAGACAAGGTCCTTCTGTTAACTTTTTCCTACACACATGAGATTTCGAATGTTATGAAGTCAAGATCTGTTACCTCCCATTGGGCATAGAAGTTTGTCTAGGGAGAAGCTCTGCCAATCTGTAGCTCTTGTCGTGAGTTCTAGTCTGTAATGAAAAAATTTGGCCTGAGGGGAGTCTAGTTAGATGGGGATTCCATTAGCTTCAAGGTCAGTCAGGATAGGTTATGCAGGAATTGAATGTTCAACCAGCTACTTGGGCGATTCCCCTCACTGTTCAAGTTCACCAAAGAAGCTCGACCAAAGCCAGCCTCTAATAATGAAGGAACTCGATTGCTTTCATGGTCAGCCACCAAACTCATTTGGACGAGGTCTGCAATGTATTATGGGCTCTACAGTTTACTCATGCAACCTAGAAGATCGATCGGCAGGTTGAAGATTGGACATCATGGGACCGCCTTGGGACCTGATACCAGGCCAAACTTCGATAGGAGCGAGTTTAACCCCAACACATTTTAAACAATTCATATTGATGAACTAGGATGTTGATTTTAGTCTCTTTTACTTGATTAGTTCCTTCATGCGTAATCTCAAGTCTATCCCAAATTTTCTTTGCAGAATTGCATGTAAAAATTTGGTTAAACTCATTTGCATTAAGGGCATAATAAAGGACATTCATTGCCTTGGCATTGAGTTGGACAAGTTTTTTATTTGAGTCATCCCAATTTTTCTCCGACTTAAGAGAAAACATGCCATTCACAATGATTGTCAGTGTGTGCAGCCCATTTACGATGACATTCCATATGTCATAATTAATAGCTTGTATGAAATGTGCATGCGAGCTTTCCAAAAGGTATAATTAGATCCATTGAAAAGAGGTGGCCTATTTGTGGACTACCCTTTGGCAAGTGAAAATTGGGCTGTCATGATCTTTTTCTCTAGATGAATAAATCAATAATTAGTTGAGAATCAAGGCTTTGATACCAATTATTGCCCAGCTAGACAACCCAAGAGGGGGGGTGGGGGTGGGTGAATTGGATTTTAAAAATTTAAAATAATCATGTGCTGCAATTAACTAATTGTATGCAGAGTGAATGTGCAATGAGAGCTAAATGAGATGTGCAAGAGAAAGATAAGACAAGCACATACACAGGACACAAGCTTTTATAATGGTTCAGTGCACTCCTAGCACCTACATCCACTCTCCAAGCAAGACTTGAAAATTTTTACTATAATCCCTAAAGATTACAGTTGGATAGTTTTTTCAGGCTCACTATCCCCAAATCCAGTTGGTTATATCCTAGGTTCACCAACCATAATCTTTACATGCCTTAACCAAGGCAACACAATCCAATTAGAGCGGTACATTAATCCAATCCCTTAGTTTTAACCCCTGTTGAAACTAAAATGCACAATCAAATCAAATAGTGTGAGGATTGATGATGCTCCCAAGCTTTGGAAAGCCATGGGAGGAGTCAGGATGTTGGCTTCGAGGATTCCAAGGAATTGGTTGGTGCTTTGAAGATCTAAAATTTATGGTGGAGTAAGAAATCAAAGTCGGAGAATCAATACTATAGAAAAGATCATTTCTATAGGTTAGTTGGCTCAGTTTGAAACTGGATCGGCAAGCCTTAAAGGATAGGCCAAACAGAGAGAAGCACATTCGAGACTGCAGCATGGTGATAAGTACCATAAATTTATCTATAAAAGCATCAATTCATCAATTAATTTATGTTTATTTTTAAGAATTAATAATTAATTGATACATATTTTTGAGAAATTCATATTTTTATTTATTAAAAAATTAATTAAAAAATAATAAAAATAAAAAATAAAATTTTATTATCAATGGAAAGAGCTTATTTTTTTAATCATAATGAAATAAGTTTCAAACAAAATGGAGCTAAAATGGAGAAGATATGAATTTCTAAAGAAATAAAATAAATAAAAAATAACATACGGCTCAGCCGGCTCAAGCCACCGTACCGTATCAGCTGGCGCGTTTAAATGCACCGAGCCAAGCTGATGAAGCCAGCGCGCTAAGCCAACCACACTAGCCAACTCAGCCGTGGAAGCCATCAGCCGATCCATGATCCAGGCGTGGACCGCTAGCTCAGCAAAAAGTGGTGAATCACGAGCGACACATGGTGGACCTAGACTCTTAAAAGGTTTACAGAAAATCTATTGCAGCTCACAGGGCATTTTGGACTCTTCACTCGATGATAGGAGGCGCTGATTCATTGCGATGTGCGGTGCAGCCGATCCACACGGTCCATGGGAACAGTAATTGCACGATCGTGCAGCTGCGGTTGATTGCGGTCAAGATTGGATGGTGGAGGAAATTTTCTACTTCAGACTTCACATGGATCACCATCTGACAGCAGCACTCAACCTAGAAGATGATCCAATGGTCCAGAATGCTCCCAACGATGATCATGACTCCCAACAGCAGCTAGATTTTCTCCATCAATGCACGATCAATGGCCAAAATTTAATCCGACCTAATTTGGGTCGATATGCATCCAATTTTGATGATTTTTGATCCATTGGATTCCTATTGAATGGCTAGATTTCACCAAACTTCACTAGATTTATCTTAGAGTTATTTTAATCCAAATTTTTCTCGAATTTCTTCATATTTTGATGATTAAAAAGGCTCTTTGTCCCACATTGCCTAGAGAAAAATCCTCCACTCCTCCTAGCTCTACAAAAAGGACCCCAGGCCTCTAGAAATCGACAAATGTGATGAGAGGAAAGCCAAGGTACAGGGTGGAAGCCAAGCTCAGGGTTGAAGGTTGCTTCAAAGCTATAGTGCTGAGAAGAAGAGCCAGTCTTCTATACCATCTCCACGCCTACACTGATCTACGATCTCCTTTTAGTTTTCTTTTCTCTTTTCTTTTTTTAATCTCTTGTATTTAAATTTTAAATTTGAGTTTTAATTTTAAAAAAAAAAGCTTTATTGCTCTTTTCAATTCTAGCTCTTTAAATTAATTATTATTTATTGCTCTTTAATTTTATTACAAGTAGCTGCTAAGATCTAAATAGTAGATCTTAGTACCAAGTTTATTTTTGCATAATTTAAATTTTGCTTTTATTGATAAATCTATTTTTCAACTTCAATTTTCTTTTCAAAAATTCTTCTTTTCTTTTCTTTTTAAAATAAAATAAAATAAAATAAAATTCAAAGATTTTAGAATTAAATCATTGCCTCTCTATAGATTCGACCCAACTCATTACTCTCTTCATAACTTTTAACTAATTTAAAAAGTCGGATTTAAACTGATAAACATGGTATCTTAACGACAGCATCATGTTCTTATCAAGTTTTTGGCACCGTTGTCGGAAAGGCATAAAAATTAAAATTTTCTCATTTTTTTGATTTTTTTTATTGCCTACTAATTATTTTTCTTATTTATTTTACAAGAAAAAAGAAAAGAGAAAAGAATAAAGAAGATTAGGGCATGAGCGAAACTTTCAATCCTATTTGGTGAGATTATTCCTAAATCCTAAATCTCTTTTCTTATTTTAATATTTACTTTATTTTTAAATTAATTAAAAGTTACCTACTTAAACCTAATTAAAAATCTCATCACAAGATTGTAAATCTTAATTATTTAGAGCATCCATCATATCAGTTTTATTTTTGGTGATTGCTGGAGGCAAGGTAAGCTGTTCAAAAATTTAATTAATTACATGCATCTAGTTTAATTGCATAGAATCTCTTGCTTAAAAATTTGAATATGCATATCATATTGAATCAATTTAAGGGCATAACCCATTAAACAAAATAAGGTGAGAATTTGATCACCCTTCCTTGGCCCACAAACAACCAACCCTCATATTGCATTAACCCAAATCTTAACTCTTAAAATCAATTAGACGTCGACCCTTAAGGATATTCGAGCTCAATAGGATTAGAAAACCTTAGAGTTGAAATAGGTTAGGATTAATCAATTTAACTGATGTCTAAAAAAGTGGTTCAGGGATGACTGAGCCCGAAGGAAGGGGGTTACTTAATTGGTTCCATTTGATTACCTGGCCAAGCACAATTGATGTCTAAGGCAAGCATAATTGGGAACTCCCATCGATCTTATACTTACCTGGTCAATTGATTGGTTGATCCTCTACTTGAAGGGCTCGAAGGTGATCTTGGTAGTTAGGAGCTATCTAAACCTAAGACAACTTTTAGTCAGGATTGATTGCCTAACTTGTTTGCTAAATAACATCAAACATAAACCATAAATTAACTCTTCTCTCTATCATCTCTAGATTCAAGACTCCTTAGGATCTTTCTTTAGAACCCTCTTCTTTCTTTCTCTCCTCTTTTCTTAAAATAATAATAATAAAAAAATAATAATAAAATAAAATATATATATATATATCTTGAACCATATATCAGGTTGCACTAGTACATGCATGGAAGAAGATCGCTTTTTTCTGACCTAGTTAAACCAAATCCTGAAATTAAAAGACTAATTCATATAAGCCCAGATAATCAAATGGCTAGAAATTGTGAAGAACCACCTAAGTAAATAAAGGAATACTTTATTCCTTCGACCTACAACCCATCGACTTGCATCCACTTATCTGATATCCCTGCTAGCCACTATGAGATTAAGTCGACCACAATCCAGATGCTCCCATCTTTTTATGGAAACACCAATGAAGATTCTTACGAACATCTAGATGAATTCTTAGAAATTTGCTCTACGATAAAAATTCAGAAATTTTCTGATGATGCCCTTAGACTGACCTTGTTCCCTTTCTCATTAAATGACAAAGCCAAGTACTGGCTTGGCACATTAGGAAGAACAATTCAAACATGGGCAGAGATGCAACATGAATTTCTTAAAAAAATATATCCCATAGGATGAACCAATACCATAAAGCAAGCCATCATGGGATTTGCTCAACTTCAAGGGGAACAAATTCATTAATCATGGGAAAGACTTAAGGAACTTCTTAGAAAATGCCCACACCATGGTCTATCTAAGTGGCAAATTGTACAAGCTTTCTATGAAGGTTTAGGAGATTAATATAAGCAGATGGTTGATGCATTCTATGGAGGTGCATTCATGAGCAAAAGTGAAGATGAAGCTTATACCTTGTTTGAAATCTTAAGTGAAAACTCTATTAACTATGCTTCATTTGTTAGATATATGTGCCCTAGAAGCCAAAATTGGCTGACATTTGCAATACACTTCTAGGGGAAAAATTATAATTTTGACTAATATCAATAAAATGGGTTATTTTCTATCACATATGTGTATTTAGGGTCTGTGATATATCCTTTGAGTTAATGGTAATGATAATTCATATTTTCAAGAGTTAAAAATTTAAGACATGAATAATCATTATTAACTCATAAAATGCTTCCGACCATAGGATCATCATGAGGATGGTGATTGATCTGAAAGGTTGGTGTACAATCGCTTCTCTTTAGTAGATGAGTCTTGAGTCTATGGTGTGGAGACACCAGAGCGAGAGTATAGGTACTCGTTAGAGAACGAGGGCACTGAGCGTGACCACCTCGAGTAGTCATTAGGGAGTCTACCTTCTCGTCAATGACTGACTCGATGCTGCAGTAGTGTGTCTGGTTCTTTGACCTGAGATGCATCGGCAGTTCACCTTGAGGGTGTTATAGTTTGACTACACCATTACTCGATCTCCTAGCCATATGGAATCCTGAGGTGTATGTTGGCTATAGCATGTTCATTGTAGGAACTGGATAGCATCAAGATGGAATCTATCTACCTCGGTGGTAGAGGAGCAGCCCTATGATGATCATGAGAATCAAGTCCAGAAGTCCATGGCCATGGTAGAGTGAAATAATAGAAAGAGTTTCTATTTAGATTTTCACATTGGACTTGAATCGAATGATTACATCATATGACAGAGACTAGGGTTTGACGAGTTCACCTTAACCCTAATCTGATCGGGGCTCAAGATAGAAGAACTTAATCACACAGGTAGCTGCACCAAGAGGTTCGCATTCAGCTCTGATGGGTTGCCACCATATACTGCTAGGTGTCACTGGTGGATTTTGGGAGCAATTAGAATGATTTAGATGATCGATCATTCTAGCTGTTCGAATCAGAAGAGTTCTGATCCATCGAAAGGAAGTTTCGATGATGTCGATGATAGAGATCATGACATATCCCATTACCATACAGAACTGAACCTAACTGGGTCACACAAACAAGGGTTTGAATCTGGTGATCATCAATTGAACTGATCCAGTTCAATTGATCTGAATGAGATTCAATTAGGTTCAAGAAAATCGTGCTAGCACTCGATTGAACCTAACGTTCTTCTTTTACTATCATAAATAAGTTGTCCTGACTGAGCCAAAGGAGTTTGTGCTCAATCAGAGGCCTTCACTTTGGTCTGACTGGAGGCTTGTCCAAGTCAGAAAAGGTTGTCTTATTTTATAAGACATTACCTGCCATTTTTGGTCACCTGCCATTTCTTCGTTCCTTTGACTTTGGTCAAAAGTCTACCTTTGACTGGTCAAATGTTGACCATTGACACTTTGACTTTCTGTCCACATGTCACGCACCTATTGGAAGAGCTGGTGGGGGCCTGTCCTCCTATCAGAACCTGGCAAGGAGGAGGGCATGCGCCACCCTTGGGATGTGCCCAAGTTGGAGGCGCCCAGGAGTCCCTGTTGGACAGGGACTCCATCTCCTTTTTGGATTCCGATTAGAGTTCTCCTAAGAATCAACTTTGACTGGTCTTAGGCACTCTCTAAGGAGGAATCCAGGGGACTCTATTTCCACCAATCAGATTTAGATCTGATTTCACAAAGGGTTGTGATTGGTTGGGAAGAAGAGGAGTTGGATCACAGATAGTCTATAAATAAGACCCTGCGCCCAACTCAAATAAAAGATTGGAAAATTAAAATCCCACGCCCCAAGGCTGCCTCTCCCCTCTTCCTCCATGCCAAACCCACCTTCTCCCTCTCCTCTCCATGTCCAAAAGTGTTTTGGATCTTGGTTGGTGCAATCCAGATGAGAGAAAGGCGACTGAAAGCTAGAAGGCTGTGCTGCTGCAAAGGACAACTGCTGATCTTCAAAAGGAGTTTTGAAGATCCTCCAGATCAGATCCAGATCTAATTTTTGGAGATGTGATAGAGAAGAAGAGGATCTCTAGATCCAGCCCAAGTGGATATCGGTAGAGGCCAGGCACTTGCGTGGCTAGATCCAGAACCTTCCGCTGCTCACAGGATCATCATCGGGTAATAGGATTACCCACTTCAAGGTAAATTAAATTTGATTTAATTTATCTAATTTTATTTTAATTATTAAAATAATAAGAATTAGATCTAAAACATCCTAGATCTAATCTAGATCAAAGAAAAAAAATTTTGAAATATATCTCTTGATCTGATCAGATCTGAACGAACCTGGTCCGAAAAATCAGGATTTCCCTTCAACTGGTATCAGAGCCAAGGTTCTAAAAAGTATTTAGATCTAATTTTAAATTTATTTTAATTAGAAAATAAGTGATTTTAGATGTCACATGAGATGTGATCAGATCTAAAATCAGAAAAAATTAAAATTAAATGATTTGGATCTAAGATTAGAAAATATGCATGACTAGTTCTAAAATAGAATAGTTCTATAGAATAGTCTTGCATGTTTTAATTTAATTTGATTAAATCATATTTTAGATCTATTTATTTACTATTTTTTGATATTATAATGGTTATAATAACATCTAAAAAATAGCAAATAAAATTATTTAATTTTAAACATCATATGAGATATGATTGATGCATGTCTAGACTAGTTGTAGAATAGTTCTACATAAGTTGTCTAGATTAGAATTTATTTTGATTAAGATCAATTTAAATCTAATTTTTTAGATTATTATGAGATAATTTAGATCTAAAAATATGCATGATTTGATACATGAGATGTATGCAAAATATGCCATGATTAGATCTAATTTGTATATGAGATATATGATATAGATCTAAAACTGTTTTGTAGTATTACATGTTCCTGATTAAGGCGTTCCTCTTGGCCGTCCGATCATAAGAATGAAGAAGGGTTTAAAGGCCCTCTCCTCCCATCCGATGGGGTGTTCTTATGATGTGTAGGGGTGCTGCATGTTCGTCCTTAATCAAAAATCCAAAACTTACTTTCTGCAAAACCCTAGATCCTGAAACCCTAGGATTTATTGTGCATATTTTGTTTATGAACCCTACTTAATTAAAAAATTAAGATTATGAAATATTAATTAGGTCTAAAATTGAGAATTTTAGATCTAAGACATATTCATAATACTGGGTTCGGGCTTGGGTAGCTCAATTAGGTCTAAGCGGTTGATCAAACCGAATCAAGAGTTGGTTAGATGGGATCAACAATGCTTAAATTGACCAGCCTAATAGGATTAAGTCTGGGTCAAGATCGAGTCACGATCAAGCAAGACCTAATTAGGCTCAGAGGTTAGAGTCTGGATTGTAGGCTAACCCAATTGGTTCTGGCTCAACAATTTGGTGTCTAAGGTAAGTTTGGCACATACGACCGACTGATTTTTAATTGGAAGCTACTCGACCTGAATGCGTTCTTGTACGAGTTAATGGCATATTCCTTCCACCGGTCTCACTTACCTGGCCATATCTGTTGACACAGTTCTGATCTGAGGTGGTCAATAATCCGAGCTAACCCATGCCACTAGGTTAGTCATAATTGTTATGACTATGATCAAGTCTAGTTTAATGAGACCTGAATCAATTCTCCCTAAGAAAAGATTAAGTCTGAGGTCTTCCACCATTGTAGATGTGCGGGCCCTTTTCGGGGTTGATTGTTCTCGGCTGGATACAGTGGCTCAGTTGCACCGGGAAGATGCAACCATGTCTATTAGGCATTGGATGCTATGGGCTGGAGGATGAGTTGGGCTCAATATTTCGGATACGGTGAGAGACTCAATTAGGAATCCAGTCTGTGCAAATGGTGGGTCTGACTTAACTAAGGAGTGGATCAATATTTCGGATACGGTGAGATTCATGAATTAGAGACCAAGTTTGGGTGCACCATGATTAGAGAATCATTGAACAAGAGTTGTTCACTCATTGGCTAACCCATCACCAATAACTGTTAGGTGAGGTGATGAGTCAGTTGGTGAGACCGCACCACCCACTAGAAATCATCATTAATCATGGAGATTTTTGCATCTCTACAGAGGGAGTGTAGGGATCCGAGAAAATAGTGGGAGCTAATTTATTTAAAAATAAAATTCTCTAAATAAATTGGTCAAGTCATAATTACAGTATCTAACTAGAATCTTTGACTCTCTACAGAAAAATGTCTGCGTCCAACCCATTGGCACGTATCCTGGACACACATAGACTGACCGGACCCAATTATAAAGATTGGCTCAGGAACTACAAAATTATTTTGGGTTTTGAGAAGTTAACCCATGTATTGGACCAGGACCCTCCCACCTTACCAGCTCATCCATCCACTGAACAGAGAGCGTCTCTGGAAAAATGGATAGACGAAGATAATAAGGCCAGATATTACATGTTGGGCTCGATGTCTGATGAGCTCCAGCGCCAACATGAAGATATCGGGACTGCTCGCCAAATGTTGGCTCACCTGCAGGAGATGTTTGGTGAACAGAGTCGCGCAGCCAAGTATCAAGTCACGAAATGACTTTTTAAGGCTAAGATGCATGATGGGCAGTCAGTCCAAGATCACTGTCTGATGATGATCAAGGACATGGAAGAGCTTGAGAAGCTCGGTGTGAAGTTAGACTTGGATCTGCAGAATGATATTATTCTGCAATCCTTGACTGATGCATATGGGCAATTCATCATGAATTACCACATGCATAAACTTCAAAATTCCTTGGCCGAATTAATGAATATGCTGGTTACCGCTGAGCTTTCTATGAAAGGTTCTAAAGGCTCAGTTCTTGCTATGGAATGGACTTCTTCCAAAAGAAAGTCTTATGGAAAGAAAAAGAAGTCTGTGAAAAAGCAGAAGGTGGAAGGAGCAAAGAAGAAGAAGGCAGAGCCGAAGATGAAAGCCGCTGTCAAAGGAAAGTGTTTCCATTGCAACAGCGATGGCCATTGGAAGCGGAACTGCCCTACTTACCTGGCCACCCTGAAGAACAAGAAGGAAGGTCCTTCTGGAGGTATGCTCGTTATTGAGTCTAACCTTACGATTTCTTCTGCATCCAGTTGGGTGCTTGACTCTGGTTCTAGTGCTCATCTGTGCACTTTCATGCAGGGTCTTGAGGATAGCAGGAGGCTGAGGGATGGAGACATGATCCTACGCATCGGTAATGGAGCAAGAGTTGCTGCAGTAGCCGTGGGAACATACCCTCTTCGATTACCATCTGGTTTAGACTTAGTTTTGAAAGACTGTTATTATGTGCCTGCAGCTAGCAGGAATTTGATTTCTGTTCATGCTTAGCACTAGAAGGCTATGTGATTACCTTCTTTAAGGACCATTGTAACATTCTTTATGAAAGAAATAAAATTGCAAATGGTTTCCTTATTAATGGTCTTTATCAGCTACATATTGATGTACCTATTCTAACTATCGAGCAAAACGTGAATGCCAAACGACCTAGGGATAGTCCAAACGATAGATATCTATGGCACCTGAGATTAGGTCATATAGCAGAAGATAGGATCAACAAATTGGAGAAAAATGGGCTATTGAGTCCATTGACTTTCCGAGTCATATCCAACTTGTGAATCTTGTCTTCAAGGCAAAATGACTAAACTCCCTTTTGTTAGGACATGGGGAGAGGGCCACAGATCTCCTTGCCCTAGTACATACTGATGTGTGCGGCCCATTTGATGTGCCGGCTAGAGGCAATTTTGTCTACTTCATTACCTTTACCGATGATCTGTCTAGGTATGGGTATGTGTATCTTATGAGACACAAGTCTGAAGCTTTTGAAAAGTTCAAAGAATTCAGACATGAAGTAGAAAAACAAACTGGAAAAACCCATTAAGGTTCTTCGATCAGATCGAGGAGGTGAATACCTTAGCCAAAAATTCCTAGACTATCTCAAGGAAAAATGGCATAGTCTCTCAATGGACTCCACCAGGAACACCTCAACTCAACGGGGTTTCAGAATGGAGAAATCGGACTCTATTGGATATGGTTCCGATCCATGATGAGCTTCACAGACCTCCCTGATTTTCTTTGGGGACATTCATTGTTAACTTCAATTTATCTACTGAATAGGGTTCCCTCTAAAACCGTTCCTACCACACCGTATGAGATATGGCATGGTAAGAAACCAAGTCTGAGTCATCTCAGAATTTGGGGTTGTCCGGCTCATGTCAAAAGACAACAAGCGGACAAGTTAGAGTTTAGGTCCTTTCAGAGCTCGATTCATAGGATATCCTAAAGAGTCATTAGGATACTATTTCTACATTCCAGAAGACCACAATGTGATTGTGAGTCGACATGCCATCTTTCTTGAAAAATAGTTTATTCAAGATAGCGGCATTGGAAAGCAGATTAAGCTTGATGAGAAAGTCTCACAAGTACAACGAGCTAAGGACCAATTGGAACCAAATCAGGTTGAGCCAATAAGAACACTACCTCCTCCACCTCGTAGATCGGAAAAGAGTTTTCCATCCCCCTGAAAGATACTTAGGTATTATTTCAGAGGAAGTAGAGAAAATGTTCCTCGTAGGTAATGGTGCTCATGGTGATGATCCCAAAACCTACAACGAGGCGATATCAGATATCGACTCCGAGAAATGGCTAGAGGCAATGCAGTCAGAAATTGACTCGATGCACTCAAACCAAGTCTGGACCTTGGTAGATCCACCAGAAGGTATAGTACCTATTGGGTGTAAATGGATCTTCAAGAGAAAGATTGGTGCAGATGGGAATGTGGAGACATTCAAGGCTAGACTAGTGGCAAAAGGTTATAGTCAATGCGAAGGCATTGACTATCAGGATACCTTTTCCCAGTGGCTATGCTAAAATCCATCCGCACATTGCTTGCCGTTGCAGCCTATTTCGATTATGAAATATGGCAAATGGACGTGAAAACGGCATTCTTGAATGGATATCTTGAGGAAGATATCTATATGGAACAGCCGCTAGGTTTCACATCCAGTGATACTGATCACAAGGTTTGCAAGCTGCAAAGGTCCATATATGGACTTAAGCAAGCATCTCGGAGCTGGAACACTCATTTCAATGATGTGATCAAAATGTTTGGTTTCATCAAAAATGAAGAGGAACCATGTGTCTTCAAAAAGGTCAGTGGGAGCGCTGTTGTCTTCCTCGTATTGTACGTGGATGACATCCTCCTTATTGGGAATGATATTCCCATGATGACAACAGTCAAATTATGGTTGTCCAAGGAATTCTCCATGAAAGACCTAGGTGAAGCATCCTTTATTCTAGGAATTAAGGTCTATAGGGATAGACCGAATAGGATGCTAGGACTTTCACAGAAGATGTACATAGAGGAAGTACTAAAGAGGTTTAGTATGGAAAACTCTAAGAGGGGATTAATACCCTTCAGACATGGTATTCATCTTTCCAAGAAGATGTGCCCTAGCACACCTGAGGAAATAGAATGCATGAGCAAGATCCCTTATGCTTCTGCAATAGGGAGCCTCATGTATGCCATGCTATGTACACGACCTGATATAGCCCATGCTGTGAGTGTCACAAGCAGATATCAGTCAAATCCAGGTGAAGAACACTGGACTTCTGTGAAATGTATCCTTAAGTACTTGAGAAGAACTAAGGATATGATGTTGGTCTTTGGTAACGGAGAACTCCAAGTCCAGGGATACACAGACTCGGATTTCATGTCCGATATAGATGATCGAAAGTCGACATCTGGGAGTCTGTTTGTGTGCAATGGTGGTGCTGTCAGCTGGAAGAGTTCCAAGCAAATCGTGATAGCAGATTCCACCATGGAAGCAGAATATATCGCTGCATCAGAGGCTGCGAAGGAAGCATTCTGGTATAAGAAGTTTGCTGCAGAAATTGGAGTAATGCCATCAGATGCCATTCCTCTATACTGCGACAACAATGGCGCCATAGCCCTTGCTAAGGAGCCGAGGTCTCACCAAAAATCCAAGCACATTGAGCGGCGATACCACCTCATCCGCGATTACCTCGAGAAGGGTTATGTCGAGGTCAAGAGAGTCAACTCCACAGATAATGTGGCAGACCCACTTACAAAGCCGTTGGGCCAGCAGAAGATCGAAGCCCACCTTGAGAAGATGGGACTTAGACTTGTAGCCAATTGGCTTTAGGACAAGTGGGAGATTGTTAGATATATGTGCCCTAGAAGCCAGAATTGGCTGACACTTGTAATACACTTCTAGGGGCAAAATTATAATTTTGACTAATATCAATAAAATGGGTTATTTTCTATCACATATGTGTATTTAGTGTCTGTGATACATCCTTTGAGTTAATGGTAATGATAATTCATATTTTCAAGAGTTGAAAATTTAAGACATGAATAATCATTATTAACTCATAAAATGCTCCCGACCATAGGATCATCACGAGGATGGTGATTGATCCGGAAGGTTGGTGTACAATCGCTTCTCTTTAGTAGATGAGTCTTGAGTCTATGGTGTGGAGACACCAGAGCGAGAGTACAGGTACTCGTTAGAGAACGAGGGCACTGAGCGTGACCACCTCGAGTAGTCATTAGGGAGTCTACCTTCTCGTCAATGACTGACTCGATGCTGCAGTAGTGTGTCTGGTTCTTTGACCTGAGATGCATCGGCAGTTCACCTTGAGGGTGTTATAGTTTGACTACACCATTACTCGGTCTCCTAGCCATATGGAACCCTGAGGTGTATGTTGGCTATAGCATGTTCATTGTAGGAACTGGATGCATCAAGATGGAATCTATCTACCTCGGTGGTAGAGGAGCAGCCCTATGATGATCATGAGAATCAAGTCCAGAAGCCCATGGCCATGGCAGAGTGAAATAATAGAAAGAGTTTCTATTTAGATTTTCACATTCGGACTTCGAATCGAATGATTACATCATATGACAGAGACTAGGGTTTGACGAGTTTCACCTTAACCCTAATCTGATCGGGGCTCAAGATAGAAGAACTTAATCACACAGGTAGCTGCACCAAGAGGTTCGCATTCAGCTCTGATGGGTTGCCACCATATACTGCTAGGTGTCACTGGTGGATTTTGGGAGCAATTAGAATGATTTAGATGATCGATCATTCTAGCTGTTCGAATCAGAAGAGTTCTGATCCATCGAAAGGAGTTTCGATGATGTCGATGATAGAGATCATGACATATCCCATTACCATACAGAACTGAACCTAACTGGGTCACACAAACAAGGGTTTGAATCTGGTGATCATCAATTGAACTGATCCTAGTTCAATTGATCTGAATGAGATTCAATTAGGTTCAAGAAAATCGTGCTAGCACTCGATTGAACCTAACGTTCTTCTTTTACTATCATAAATAGTTGTCCTGACTGAGCCAAAGGAGTTTGTGCTCGATCAGAGGCCTTCACTTTGGTCTGACTGGAGCTTGTCCAAGTCAGAAAAGGTTGTCTTATTTTGTAAGACATTACCTGCCATTTTTGGTCACCTGTTCTTTGACTTTGGTCAAAAGTTGACCTTTGACTGGTCAAACGTTGACCATTGACACTTTGACTTCTGTCCATGTCATGCACCTATTGGAGAGCTGGTGGGGGCCTGTCCCCCTACCAGAACCTGGCAAGGAGGAGGGCGCATGCCACCCTTGGCGTGTGCCCAAGTTGGAGGCACCCAGGAGTCCCTATTGGACAGGGACTCCATCTCCTTTTTGGATTCCGATTAGAGTTCTCCTAAGAACCAACTTTGACTGGTCTTAGGCACCCTCTAAGGAGGAATCTAGAGGACTCTATTCCCACCAATTAGATTTAGATCTGATTTTACAAAGGGTTGTGATTGGTTGGGAAGAAGAGGAGTTGGATCACAGATAGTCTATAAATAAGACCCTGCGCCCAACTCAAATAAAAGATTGGAAAATTGAAATCCCATGCCCCAAGGCTGCCTCTCCCCTCTTCCTCCATGCCAAACCCACCTTCTCCCTCTCCTCTCTACATTCAAAAGTATTTTGGACCTTAGTTGGTGCAATCGAGATGAGAGAAAGGCGACTGAAAGCTAGAAGGCTGCGCTGCTACAAAGGACAACTGCTGATCTTCGAAAGGAGTTTTGAAGATCCTCCAGATCAGATCCAGATCTAATTTTTAGAGATGTGATAGAGAAGAAGAGGATCTCTATATCCAATCTAAGTGGATATTGGTAGAGGCCAGGCACTTGCATGGCTAGATCCAGAACCTTCCGCTGCTCACAGGATCATCATCGGGTAATAGAATTACCCACTTCAAGGTAAATTAAATTTGATTTAATTTATCTAATTTTATTTTAATTATTAAAATAGTAAGAATTAGATCTGAAACATCCCAGATCTGATCTAGATTAAAGAAAAAAACTTTTGAAATATATCTCTTGATCTGATCAGATCTGAATGAATCTGGTCCAGAAAATCAGGATTTTCCTTCATCATTATCCTCTTATGAAAGATCAATTTCTTAACAAAACAGGTAGGAATTTATGAGATCAAAACTCTAAAACTTAATTCTAAGGTAGACATGAACATAATAGCACAAAAATTAGATAAAGTTGACCTTATTGCCTAGAAATTAGATCAATTCCTAAACCTAGGTCAACAATCTCCTGCACAATACACACCAGCTTTCAATTATCAGGAGATTTGCTCTATTTGTGCTAGCCCAACACATCATGTAAGTGAATGTTCCATGGCTGCACAATTACCACCTCTTATCTAAGAACAAGTTCAAGCTGCTTAAGGTTACTCCAAACCACTTAATGACCCATATTCAAATTCATATAATCTTGGTTGGAGAAACCACCCTAATTACTCTTGAAAACCACAACAGACTCAGGCTCAGACCCAAATCCCACCAGTCCAAAATTATCAAAATAGGCCCCAGTATCAAAACTATGCCTATAATAAGGGTCAGCAGTCTTCTCAACCACTGCATTATAATCAGCCCTTATACCTACCTCCTCAATAGACCAATCAAGCCGACAATAAATTCAATCAACTTCAACAATTGATTCTATGCCAACAATAATCAATCGCCAGGCTAGAAGCTCAAATAGCATAATTAGCTAAGTTTAGCATAAGGAGAGAACCAGGTTAATTACCAAGCCAATCAATTGTAAATCCTAAAAACAATCCATCCAATGTCTATCAACCACTTGGATTTACTCATCCATCTAACAGCCCACCTAAGAATCCCCAATTAGAAAATGCTAAAGCAATATCTGAACTTAGAAGTGGTAGGATTCTTAAGGACCCACACCAAGATCAGGTGATGAGGCTAATACTAATGTTAGCCAAGATAAAAAATTTGAAGAAGTGGTTAGTACTGAAACTAATCATATAGAAGAACCTGAGCTTAGAACTGGTACTGACGTTGATAAGATAGATAAAAGAAAGAAGAGAATAGATGAATTAGCCAAGATATATAAACCTAAAGTCTCATTTCCTTCAGCCTTAGAAGTTGGCTCTTCCCATAAAAAGCAAGGAACACGGAATAAGGAGCTAATGAAACTATTTAAACAAGTTCATATTAATTTACCCCTCCTCGATGCAATTCAGCATGTCCCAACCTATGCTAAATTTCTTAAAGAACTCTGCACCCAAAAGCGTGAGCCACGAACCACTAAAAGCGTTATGCTATCTGAGGATGTATGTGCAGTCTTGTTAAATCCAATACCTCAAAAGATAAAAGACCCTAGTGCTCCCTTAATTTCATGTGTTATAGGAGGCATAACCTTTAACCGAGCATTACTAGACTTAGGAGCTAGTGTGAACCTACTTCCAACCTTGGTTTATGAAAAATTTGGGATTGGAGAACTAAAACCCACATCAATTATTTTGCAATTAGCTGATAGATCTATAAAAACACCATGTGGTTTGATTGAGGATGTTCTAGTTAGAGTAGATAAATGTTATTTTTTAGTAGACTTCCTCATACTTGACATGGAACCATCCCAAAAGCTGAATCAGAATCCCATAATTTTAGGACATCCATTCTTAGCAACTGCCAATGCCAATATCAACTATAAGACAGGGGCTATGGACATTTCTTTTGGAAATCAAAATGTAAGAATTAATGTTTTTAATATCCCAAAGTACACTCAAGAAAAGAAAGACTGTTTTGTAATCAATCAGGTAGATGAAATAGTTTCTAATTCCTTCCTAGATTTACTACAAGATGATGAATCCACTGAAGAAACTCAAACCTAGGAAGTGAATGCCTTGCTTAATTCACCTCAACCATCACATTCATTACTTTGGTCAATGAAAGTTGAGCCCTTATCCAAACAAAAAATTGAACCATTACATCCTTCAATTCAGGCCCCACCACAGCTTGAACTAAAACCTTTATCTGAATCAGTTAAGTATGTATTTTTAAAATCAAAGAAAACCCTACTTGTAATAATTGCTTCCAACTTAACTACTAAACAGGAAAACCAATTTGTAAATATTTTGAAAACATATAAGGAGGCCATAGATTGGACCATCGCTGATTTAAAAGGAATTAGTCCATCGATATGCATGCACCATATTATATACAAGAAGATAATGCCAAACCAACTCGAGAGATGCAAAGACGACTTAACCCTAACATGCAAGAAGTAGTCAAGAAAAAGAGGTAATTAAATGGTTAGATGCTGGAATTATTTATCCTATCTCTGACAGCCACTGGGTGAGTCCCACACAAGTTGTTTCCAAAGAAATCTGGAACTTCACGGATTGTCCGCACTGAACATGGAAACTTAGTACCAACACGACTTTCCACTGGGTGGCGTGTCTGCATAGATTATAGAAAACTCAATACAACCACCCGAAAAGATCACTTTTCCTTACCCTTTATCGATCAAATCCTAGAAAGACTAGCAGGCCAACAATACTTTTGCTTTTTAGATGGATACTCAGGATACAATCAGGATAGCAATCTATCCTAGGAGATCAGGAAAAGACCACCTTTACATGTCCCTATGGAACCTTTGCTTTCCGTAGAATGCCATTCGGATTATGTAATGCACCTGCGACTTTTCAAAGGTGCATGATGTCAATATTTTCAGACATGATAGGAGATTTCTTAGAAATATTCATGGATGACTTTTCAGTCTTTGGAGAATCTTTTGAGAGTTGCCTCAATAATTTGAAGAAAATATTAAAATGATGTATTGAGGCTAATCTAGTGTTAAGCTGGGAAAAGAGCCACTTCATGGTTCAAGAAGGGATCGTTTTAGGACATATAGTATCTAAGAAAGGGATTGAGGTAGATAAAGCTAAAGTTGAACTAATTTCTAAACTTCCTCCTCCCACTTCTATCAAACAAATTCGATCTTTTCTTGGCCATGTAGGATTCTATCGCCATTTCATCAAAGACTTCTCTAAAATTTCTTATCTTTTGTGTAATCTACTTGCTAAGGATGTTTCTTTTAACTTTGATGAAAATTATCTTAAAGCTTATGAAATCTTAAAAGAAGCTATGACCAAAGCTCCAATCATACAACCTCCTAACTGGTCACTACCTTTTGAAATTATGTGCGACGCCTCAGACTTTGCCATAGGAGCTGTCCTGGGCCAAAGGGTAAACAAATGTCCTGTAGTGATCTATTATGCCAGTAGAACTCTGAATGAAGCACAAATGAATTATACCACCACTGAAAAAGAGTTGCTAGCCATTGTGTTTGCCCTAGAAAAGTTTAGATCATATCTATTAGGATCAAAAATCATAATTTACTCGGATCATTCAGCCTTGAGATACCTGCTCTCAAAGAAAGATGCTAAACCATGATTAATTAGATGGATCTTACTGCTACAAGAATTTGATATTGAAATTCGAGATAAGAAGGGATCTAAAAATATTGTAGCAGACCATCTATCTAGGATCCTAGTTAAAGATAGTGAACCTGTATCAATTAGAGAATCTTTTTCAGATGAACAATTGTTAACAGTTTCACATACAAAGACTCCTTGGTTTGCAGATATTGTCAATTACTTAGTCATAGGACAAATTCCTGATGGCTGGTCTAAGAATGAGAAGGATCGATTCTTTGCTCAAATCAAATATTATTTTTGGGAAGATCCTGAGCTTTTTAGAATTTGTGCTGATCAAATCATTCGTAGATGTGTTCCTGAATCTGAACAATTGAGTATCTTACAATTCTGTCATACCCTTGCTTGTGGAGGACATTTTTCTGGATGAAAAACTACGGCCAAAGTATTGCAGAGTGGTTTTTATTGGCCAACATTATTTAAGGATGCCCATACTTTTAGTCAGGAGTGTTCTTAAGTGTCAAGCCTTAGGGAATATTTCAAAGAAAGACATGATGCCTTTAAACCCCATCTTAGTAGTAGAAATTTTTGATGTGTGGGGAATTGATTTTATGGGACCTTTTCCACCTTCCAATGGATTTGAATATATTTTGGTCGCTGTCGATTATGTTTCTAAATGGATTGAAGCAATAGCAACACAAACCAATGATCATAAAGTAGTTTTAAAATTTGTTCAAAAGAATATCTTTTCTAGGTTTGGATTTCCATGTGCTATCATTAGCGATGGAGGTACCCATTTTACAAACCACCAATTTCGAACTTTATTACAAAAATATGGGGTGACACATAAGATAGCTATACCATACCATCTGCAAACAAGTGGCCAGGTAGAAGTATCTAATAGAAAAATTAAGAATATCTTACAAAAGACTATTAGGCCTGATCGAAAAGATTGGTCAGATCGATTAGATGATGCATTATGGGCCTATAGGACAGCTTATAAAATCCTATTGGAATGTCTCCCTATAGATTAATCTATGAAAAAGCATGTCACCTTCTGGTAGAACTTGAACATAAAATATATTGGACAATAAAATAATTAAATTTTAATTTAAACCAAGCTGGTTCCAATCGAATGTTATAATTGAGTGAATTAGATGAATTAAGGCAAGAAGCTTATAAAAATTCAAAAATCTATAAGGAGAAAATAAAAGTCTTCCATGATAAACATATTTTAAGAAAAACCTTTGAACCAAATCAACAAGTCTGGTTATTTAACTCAAGGCTTCAATTATTTCCTAAAAAATTAAAATCTAGATGGGACGGACCTTACATAGTTAATCACGTATTCCCGCATGGTGCAATCAAACTCTATGATCCTAGGACTAGAAATTTTTTTAAGATAAATGGTCAAAGGCTTAAACCATATATCGAAGGGATATCATTAAACTGAAACATTGACCAAGTACAATTAACAAAACCATAATAAATTAAACTACATTATGTGTGACTGGAGAAGGAGGCAACCTAATATTTCTTGAATCTAATTTATTTTTTTTAGTTTATTTTTTTTAGGCTAAGCTGAAGAAGGATCAAAAGCCTCAAGATCCATGCTAAATGAATAAAGATAATTTACACCCTTTTATTTGTTTTTCCTCTTCATTGAGGATAATGTCAATTAAGTTGGGAGGTAAGAAAAAAAAATTAAATAATAATAATAATGATTAAATCAAATTTTAAAACTATTTTAAATTTTTTTTTAGACAAACCATATTTCACGAAAGAGAATCTTAAGCAAAATAAACTAGAAAAAGTAATAAAGTTAGAAAGTATTAACTAATAATGATAGCGAGTTAAGAAGTAGATTACTTGGTCAGACCATTAGCAGCCTACTTAGGTCATTTAAAGGCTAATAGCACTTCTAATTGCACATACATGCTAATAAAGGAAAGTAGGTGTTGATTATAAGGTCAATTAAGGATTCAATTATCACTAAAAATTGGTGGTTTATATATAACTCAATTAAAGAAACTTAAATTTAAGAAAAGAACTATCTGCTTAAAATAAAAAGTGCAAAATACAAAGTATATGTGGATTGCCCTAAACTTAGTAATTAAATCTCTGTACCTAAGTCAAGTGTGGAAGTTCACATCAAATGGTGAAGGAAAGGCCAGGATGCTCAGCACAATTGCTTAAAAAAAAAAAAAGTAGTGTGAAAGCTACCTTAATTCATACACTTAACTTAGGAGTATATAGAAAATTAACCAAAATAGATGATAAAAGAATATTTGTTTGTTCTTTGAATTAACATCCAAATGCCAAGTTAGTATTCACGAAACCAAGTGCTGAAAATCTTTAGATGAACTCTAAGAAAGTTTCTGATTAATCTGCTACGAAATTTGCTTCTAAAACTCAATACTTAGTTAGTGATACTGTCTAAACTTTTGATTTTAAATTCTAGACCTATTCTTATGAAGGACGATCTCAATGAAATATAGTAATTAATCTAAACTAAATTCTTTCTTTACTTGAGGATGAGCAAAGCTTAAGTTGGGGGGTGTAATAAGTACCATAAATTTACCTATAAAAGCATCAATTTATCAATTAATTTATATTTATTTTTAAGAATTAATAATTAATTGATACATATTTTTAAAAAATTCATATTTTTATTTATTAAAAAAATAATTTAAAAAATAATAAAAATAAAAAATAAAATTTTATTATCAAAGGAAAGAGCTTATTTTTTTGATCACAACGAAATAAGTTTCGAACAAAACAAAGCTAAAATGAAGAAGATATGAATTTCTAAAGAAATAAAATAAATAAAAATTAAATGAAAAAAACATATGGCTCAGTCGGCTCAAGCTGTCGTGCCATATTAGTCGGCACAGCCAATGAAGCCAGTCATGCTAGCCGACTTAGCCATGAAAGTTGTCAGTCGGTCCACGATCCAGGTGTGGACCGCCAGCTCAGTAGAAACTGGCGAATCACGAAGCGACACATGGTAGACTTAGACCCTTAAAGGGTTTATAGAAAATCTATCACAGCTCATAGGGTATTTTGGACTTTTCACTCTATGATAGGAGCTGCTGATTCATTACGGTGTGTGGTGCAGCCGGTCCATGTAGTCCATGGAAATAGGAATTGCACGATCGTATGGCTGTGGTTGATTGTTGTCAAGATCGGACGGTGGAAGGAATTTCCTACTTTAAACTTCACATGGATCACCATCCACTGACAGCGCTCAACCTAGAAGATGATCCAATGATCCAGAATGCTTCCGACGATTATCAGGACTCCCAACGCGCGATCAGCAGCTAGATTTTCTCCATCAATATGCGATCAACGGTCAGAATTTAATCCAACCTAATCTGGGTCGATATGCATCCAATTTTGATGATTTTTTATCCGTTGGATTCCTATTGAATGGCTAGATTTCACCAGATTCATCTTAGAGCTATTTTAATCTAAATTTTACTCGAATTTCTTCATATTTTGATGATTAAAAAGGCTCTTTATCCCACATTGCCTAGAGAAAAATCCTCCACTCCTCCTAGCTCTATAAAAAGGATCCCAGGCCTCTAGAAATCGATAGATCTAGTGAGAGAATAGCTAAAGTACAGGGTGGAAGCCAAGCTCAAGGTTTAAGGTTGCTTCAAAGCTTTGAGAAGAAGAGCTAGTCTTCTACGCCATCTCCACGCCTATGCTGATCTACGATCTTCTTTTAGTTTTTTTTTTTTAATCTCTTATATTTAAATTCTAAATTTAAGTTTTAATTTTAATAAAGAAAGCTTTATTGCTCTTTTTAATTCTATCTCTTTAAATTAATTATTCTTTATTGCTCTTTAATTTTATTGCAAGTAGCCACTAAGATCTAAATAGTAGATCTTAATACCAAATTTATTTTTGCATAATTTAAATTCCACTTTTATTTATAAATCTATTTTTTAATTTTAATTTTTTTTTTAAAAATCTTTTTTTTAAAAAAAATAAAATAAAATAATTCAATAATTTTAGAATTAAATTATTGCCTCTCTATGGAGTCGACTCGACTCACTACTTTCTTCATAACTTTTAATTAATTTAAAAAATTAAATTTAAACTGATAACACGATCTCTTAACGACAACATCGCATTCTTATCACATGGCATGCAAATGGGTCGGCTTAATCTAAGACTGAGCCGATCCAGTTTTAGGTTAGCCAACTCAGTGCTGAGATTAAGCTGGCTCAGTCCATGGGTAAAACTACATAAGGATCTATTTGGGACTAGGATAGGAACTTATCCTAGAGGTCTTAAGGCCTAATTTGAGAGGTCTTAAGGAGGCTAACTCGTGTATAGGTTCGGCTTAGATCCAGAGGATGAGAGCATGGGAGACATAGGTGTACATGGGCTCGATGAGTGCTTTCATGTATTAGGTTAATCAGGAGAGTTTTTGGTCGGACCTAATGGCTATGTATAAATACATAGGTTGTATTAAGATTTTCAAAGGGTGCAAGCACTACAGATCTTTTCTTCCTTCAACCTCTCTTCTCTCTTCTCTCTAGAGTAGTTGCCCTAGGTTTCTGAAGAAGCCCTAATGAGAGGGGGAACCTCCCTCAAGCCTAAGGAGGGAGGTGCTCCAGCATAGATCTAGGTGATAAATCTATGATACGCTATCTTAGAGAATGTCAAAGGTCTCCTGTAGTCCACACTAAAGATCAGGGGCTTCCACAATATGGCATCAGAGCTAGGTGATGCCAAGACAATGCACCAACAATTGGTATTAGAGCCTGATGGTGCGTGAAAGCGAAGGAGAAATCATATAGGATGAAATCAGGAATCTACATGAGTATTCAATGGTATGTCTCAAATTTATCTTTGTTATTATTGTGGTTTGGCCAACCGAGAGTAGTGGGTTAAAAGTGGAGGTCGAGAGGATTAATAGAAAGAACTTTTTTTAGGATGAAAGGTTTGGGTGCATGATTTGTTGGTTGGTCTTGATGGAAAAATCGAGGTATATGATAGAAGATAAGATAGGGAGCGTTGAAGTGCCGCAGTAGCGCTTTCTTGGAGATGTAGAATTGAGAGAGGCTTGGCGATGTAGCAGTCGAGGAAGGTATCTCAGTAGAAAGCATCAGGATTCTCTAGAAAGATGGGTAGTGTAGGGCTATTGAAGAAAGGTTTTTCAAGGGATAATGGTCGAAGGAAGGCTGAAGAAGGGACTATACATCCTTCGGTTGCAAGAAGATGGGGAAGTAGTTGAAGATGTATTCAGTGGTTCAACTAGAGCATGGATTTGCAGAGCTTTAGGGATGATGGAGATGGATGATCCATGAAGGTCTAGTAGGTTAGGATTGGATGATTATAGAATAACTCAAAGATGAGTCAGGAAGCACCGGAGTGCTGCAGGAGTGCTACCCTGGAGGCACAAGAGTTGAAAGAGGTTTGGTGGTGCAGTAACTGAGGAAGATATCTCAGTAGAGAGTGTTAGGAGCATCTCAGTGAGATTGAAAGTAGGTCTCAAAAAGAGCTAGGAGGTCTCAGGGAGTGCCAAGAGGTCTCAGGCAACTGGGAGTGTCCTGAATCAGGTTTCTTCTACAAGAGCACCAGAGAGAGTCACAGTTCAGTAGAGGATGGTTTGTGTACAGCAAGAGAGGATCTGGATACCTATGAGGAGGTGGTGTTGAGATGAGTCAGAGAGCATTGGAGTGCTATAGTAGTGCATTCCTGGAGACACGGGACTGAGAGAGGCTCGGTGGTGTAGCAGTTGAGGGAGGTATCTTAGTAGAGAGTGTCAGGAGGCATCTTAGAAAGATCGGGAGCAGGTCTCGGAGAGAGCCATGGAGTCTCGAGAGCCTCAGGATGAGGTAGGTGGGTCTGAGCTCAGGATAGGGTTTGAGCTGTAGTTCTTTTGGGCACAACTGAATTGATGGCTGGTGTAGGGGCAGAAGAGAAGAAGGCTAGGATGGAATTTCTTAGAATTCAATCATTGGATTTAGAAGAGTTGAATGAGCTCTTGGATTTTAGAGGTGCCTGCAGGTTGCGGAGGTATCCGAGATGGCTTCAAAGAGGGCCGCATAGTGCGGAGGGTTCGAAGGGTCAACGATAGTGTTCGAGGTGCAGCGGCGGCTCAGCAATGCAGCATTGAGTGGTTGGCCTCGAGGGACTCGATGATAGAATCGACTTCTGCGGCGTCAGGTGGACTTCGGATATAGGTGGAGCTCCATAGTAGTGGCTTCACAAGTGGAGAGAAAGTTTGGCATGAGTTTAGAGCTGAGGGTTAGAGCCAATGATGCATAGTTTCTAGTGGAGCGGCATGTGTAGGTGGACAGGCATATCTCTAAGGAGATCGTGTCAGGTAGTACAGTATGTACTAGTGCAAAAATGCTGTAGGTTCTCCAGGAAAGTCCAAAGAAAGTGATGTAGCTGCTAAGCAGAAGGGATCCTACAATTTTAGGATGGTGCCAAGAGACAAGCACAAGTCTTTAGTGGTGGAGGCGATCATCCCAAAGGCCTCAAAAGTGCACAATAGTTCAAGAGGATTGGTAGAGGTGATGTTTGCATAGGTGTTGTCAGGGTGCACATCGACAGCAGGATTGTGCAATAGTGCATTTGTTGAGTGGTTTTCCAAGGCTTGGAGCACCAAGATAGAGATTGTGAGGATTGATGGTGCTCCCAAGCCTTGGGAGGCCACGGAAGGAGCTAGGGAGTTGGCTCCGGGGATTCCAGGAGCTTGGTTGCTGCTTCAAAGATCTGAGATTCAAGATGAAGTAAGGAACCAAAGTCGAAAAATCAAGACTACAAAAAGGATCATTTCTATAAGTTAGCTGGCTCAGTTTGAAACTAGATCGGCTAAGTCTAAGAGGATAGGCCAAATAGAGAGGAGCATGTTTGGGACTGCAGCATGGCACACAACTGGGTCGGCTTAATTTTAGGCTCAGTTTGAAACTAGGTCGGTTAAATCTCAGAGGATAGGCCAAACAGAGAGGAGCACATTCGGGACTGCAGCATGGCATGCAACTGGATGGGCTCAGTCTAAAACTGAGCCGATCCAAGCTCAGGTTAGTCGGCTTAGTGCTGAGACTGAGCCAGCTCAGTCCGCAAGTAGAGCTACACGAGGATCTGTTTGGGGCTAGGATAGGAACTTATCCTAGGGCTCTTAAGGCCTGATTTGAGAGGTCTTAAGGGGTTTAACTCATATATGGGTCGAGCTTAGATCTAGAGGATGAGAGCATGGGAGACATGAGTGTACATGGGCTCAATGAGTGCTTTCATGTATTGGGTTAGCCAGGAAAGTTTTTGGTCGGGCCTAATGGCTATGTATAAATACATAGGTTGTATTAGAGTTTTCGAAAGATGCAAGCAATACAGATCTTTCTCCCTTCGACTTCTCTTCTCTCTTCTCTCTAGAGTAGTTGCCCTAGGTTCCTAAAGAAGCCTTAGAGAGAGGGGGCACCTCCCTCAAGTCCAAAGAGCGAGGTGCTCCAGCATAGATCTAGGTGATGGATCTATGATATGCTATCTTAGAGAACGTCAAAGATCTCCTATGGTCCACACTAAAGATCAGGGGCTTCCGCAATATGGCATCAGAGCTAGGTAATGCCAAGATGATGCGCCAACAAATAGGATTTTATAATAGAAGAAAGCTCTTTAGTTGAGCTGATTTATTGACAATGTAGCTTGATGATTGTCTCCTTCAATGCTGGGAGTTATTGCTCTTGAGATTACTTCAATGCTTGAGAAAAAGTTTATTGGAAGCAGGTGTGCCTTGTAAAAATTGGGCGTTATCCTCTTTTTCTCTCTTTTTCTTCTATCTTTAAATGTTTCTCTTCTCTTCTTTTATACTTGGACCATTCCCACCGAGTTTAAAATGATTACAGTCCAAAAAATTACAAATCTGACCATTGAAGGAGAGAACTAGCCATTGGAGATGAAAGAATTCATTGTAGAACTATTTGTTGAAGGCTATCAGCGTGTTTCGAGACTTCCTGGTTGATCTTAAGACATCTTGTTCCACTTTGAGTCCTCTCGGTTCCTCCATAAATCGTCTCATTCTTAGGTGCCTAAAAAAATAGCTTTCTAAAAATTTTTACACCCTGAGATCGAGTCCTCTTAGTTTTGATGGAGACATCTCGCCACAACTTCGAGACCTTTCAAAAAATCTTCGAGTCGTCTCAGTCTTAATGCATAGAAATAAGGTTTCTATCTCCTGAGATAGAGATGGCTCAAGCTGATCTCGAGTCCTCTCAAACCTGTGCTAGGGCATTCTACTAGCATGCAAAACAGCTTGGAGATGTCTCAAAATTTCTTGGAGATGACTTGAATTCATTCCAAGGCCATTTTTTATTGGAATCTTATTACAAAATAAGGTCTTTTAAGCTTGACTTAAATTGCATTGGATTTTTTTCTTATTTTGGCTAAAGAGCTCTCTTCCTTCTAATCTTTGAAATACTTAAAAAAAATTATCAGTAATCATGTGATCTAATATTTGGTCATCATCAAAATTACTTAGGAGGTCAATAATTGATCAACCTAACCACCATTTAGAGAGATGCAGCTAAGAAATCAAATTATGAATGATAATTCTATTAACTGATAAGTGTTAGATGTGGGTCCTAGAAGCCAGATTGGATAATACTTATAAAAAAATTTCTAGAGGCATTTTCATAATTTTGATTTTAAAATTAATAAATGGGTTAATTATTCTATCATATTATATATTAAAGTGTCTGTGATACATTCATTAAGTTAACGGACATGATAACACATATTTTTAAGAGTTGAGAATTTAAGGCATGTGTTATCATAATTAACTCATAAACTGTCCCAATCTTAGGATCATCACGAGGATGGTGATCAATCCAGAAGATCGATGTATGATCGCTTTCTTAGGATAGATATGTCTTAAGTCTATGATGTGGGGAAACAAGAGCAAGAGTATAGATAGTCGTTGAAAATGAGGGCACTGAGCATAACCATCTCGAGCAGTCATAAGAAAGTCTACCTTCTCATTGATGACTAGCTCGATGCTGTAGCGGGTGTCTGGTTCTTTGATCTGAGGTAAATTGGTAGTTCACCATGAGGTTATTATAGTTTGACTACACCATAACTCGATCTCCTAATCATTCAAAATTTTGAGGTGTATGTTGGCTATAGCATGTTCATTATAAAAATTGGATTGCACAAAGATGGAATCTATCGACCTCGATAGAGGAGTAGTTCTATGATGATCATAAGATCGAGTTCTAAAATTCATGACCATGGTAGTGTGAATCTAAAAGAAATGAGTTTTTATTAGGATTTCACATCGGACTCGAATCAAACAATTCATTCATATGATGGGTGTTAGGTTTGACGAGTTCACCTTAACCTTGATCCTGTCAGGGCTCATGATAGAAGAATTCAATCACACAAATAGCTACACTGAGAGGTTCACCTTTCAGTTTTAATGAGTGTTAGATATATGTGCCCTAGAAGCCAAAATTGGCTGACACTTGTAATACACTTCTAGGGGCAAAATTGTAATTTTGACTAATATGAATAAAATAGGTTATTTTCTATCACATATGTGTATTTAGTGTCTGTGATACATCCTTTGAGTTAATGGTAATAATAATTCATATTTTCAAGAGTTAAAAATTTAAGATATGAATAATCATTATTAACTCATAAATTGCTCCCGACCATAGGATCATCACGAGGATGGTGATTGATCCGAAAGATTGGTGTACAATCGCTTCTCTTTAGTAGATGAGAATTGAGTCTATGGTGTGAAGACATCGGAGTGAGAGTACAGATACTCGTTAGAGAATAAGAGCACTGAGCGTGACCACCTCGAGTAGTCATTAGGGAGTCTACCTTCTCATCAATGACTGACTCGATGCTGCAGTAGTGTGTCTGGTTCTTTGACCTGAAGTGCATCGGTAGTTCATCTTGAGGGTGTTATAGTTTGACTACACCATTACTCGATCTCCTAGCCATATGGAACCCTGAGGTGTATGTTGGCTATAGCATGTTCATTGTAGGAACTGGATGGCATCAAGATGGAATCCATCTACCTCGGTGGTAGAGGAGCAGCCCTATGATGATCATGAGAATCAAGTCCTGAAATCCATGGCCATGGTAGAGTGAAATAATAGAAAGAGTTTCAATTTAGATTTTCACATCGGACTCGAATCGAATGATTACATCATATGACAGAGACTAGGGTTTGATGAGTTTACCTTAACCCTAATCTGATCGGGGCTCAATATAGAAGAACTTAATCACACAGGTAGCTACACCAAGAGGTTCGCATTCAGCTCTGATGGGTTGCCACCATATACTGCTAGGTGTCACTGGTGGATTTTGGGGGCAATTAGAATGATTTAGATGATCGATCATTCTAGCTGTTCGAATCAAAAGAGTTCTGATCCATCGAAAGGAGTTTCGATGATGTCGATGATAGAGATCATGACATATCCCATTACCATATAGAACTGAACCTAACTGGGTCACACAAACAAGGGTTTGAATCTGGTGATCATCAATTGAGCTGATCCAGTTCAATTGATCTGAATGAGATTCAATTAGGTTCAAGGAAATCGTGCTAGCACTCGATTGAACCTAACGTTCTTCTTTTACTATCATAAATAAGTTGTCCTATCTGAGCCAAAGGAGTTTGTGCTCAATTACAGGCCTTCATATGGTCTGACTGGAGGTTGTCCAAGTCAAAAAGGATTGTCTTATTTTGTAAGACATTACCTGCCATTTTTGGTCACCTGCCATTTCTTATTCTTTGACTTTGGTCAAAAGTCTACCTTTGACTGGTCAAACATTGACCATTGATACTTTGACTTTTGACCACATGTCACGCACCTATTGGAGAGCTGGTGGGGGCTTGTCCCCCTACCAGAACCTGACAAGGAGGAGGGCGCACGCCACCCTAGGCATGTACCCAAGCTGGAGGTGCCTAGGAGTCCTTGTTGCACAAGGACTCCATCTCCTTTTTGGATTCCAATTAGAGTTCTTCTAAGAACCAACTTTGACTGGTCTTAGGCACCCTCTAAGGAGGAATCCAGGGGACTCTATTTCCACCAATCAGATTTAGATCTAATTTCACAAAGGGTTGTGATTGGTTGGGAAGAAGAGGAGTTGGATCACAGTTAGTCTATAAATAAGACCCTGTACCCAACTCAAAGAGGCTAAGAGTTTCCATACGCCCAAAGGCCTTTTCTCCTCTCCTCCTCCATGCCAAAGATTCTTCTCCCTCTCCTATCCACGTCCAAAATAGTTTTGGAGCTTGGTTGGTGCGATCCAGATCAAAGAAAGGCGATCAAAAGCAAGAAGGCTGCACTACTGCAAAGGAGGACTGCTGATCTTCAAAAGGAGTTTTGAAGATCCTCTAGATTAGATCCAGATCTAATTTTTGGAGATGTGATAGAGAAGAAGAGATCTCTAGATCCAGTCTGAGTGGATATCGGTAGAGGCCAGGTACTTGCATGGCTAGATCCAGAACCTTCCGCTGCATACAGGATCATCAACGGATAATTGGATTACCCAAATCAGGAAAATTAAATTTGATTTAATTTATCCTTATTTTATTTTATTTATTAAAATAATAAAAAATAGATCTAAAATATTCTAGATCTGATATAGATCAAAGAGAAAAAATTTTGAAATATATCTCTTGATCTGATCAGATCTGAATGAACCTGGACCGGGAAATCAGGATTTTCCTTCAACTGGTATCAGAGCCATGGTTCTAAAAATATTTAGATCTAATTTTAAATTTATTTTAATTAAAAAATAATTGATTTTAGATGTCACATGAGATTTGATCAGATCTGAAATCAGAAAAAATTAAAATTAAATGATTTGGATCTAAGATTAGAAGATATGCGTGACTAGTTCTAGAATAGAATAGTTCTATAGAATAGTCTTGCATGTTTTTGATTTAATCTGATTAAATCATATTTTAGATCCTTTTATTTACTATTTTTTGATATTATAAGTGTTATAATAACATCTAAAAAATAGTAAATAAAAATTATTTAATTTTAAACATCATATGAGATATGATTGATGCATGTCTAGACTAGTTGTAGAATAGTTCTACATAATTGTCTAGATTAGAATTTATTTTGATTAGATCAATTTAAATCTAATTTTTTAGATTATTATGAGATAATTTAGATCTAAAAATATGCATGATTTGATACATGAGATGTATGCAAAATATGCCATAATTAGATCTGATTTATATATGAGATATATGATATAGATCTAAAACTGTTTTGTAGTATTGAATGTTCCTGATTAAGGCATTCCTCTTGGCCGTCCGGTCATAAGAATGAAGAAGGATTTAAAGGCCCTCTCTTTCCATTCGATGGGGTGTTCTTATGATGTGTAGGGGTGCTGCATGTTCGTCCTTAATCAAAAATCCAAAACTTACTTTCTGCAAAACCCTAGATCCTGAAACCCTAGGATTTATTGTGCATATTTTATTTATGAACCCTACTTAATTAAGAATTAAGTTTATGAAATATTAATTAGGTCTAAAATTGAGAATTTTAGATCTAAGACATATTCATAATACTAGGTTCAGGCTTGGGTAGCTTAATTAGGTCTAAGCGGTTGATCAAACTGAATCAAGAGTTGGTTAGATGGGATCAACAATGCTTAAATTGACCAGCCTAATAGGATTAAGTCTGGGTCAAGATCGAGTCACGATCAAGCAAGACCTAATTAGGCTCAGAGGTTAGAGTCTGGATTGTAGACAAACCCAATTGGTTCTGGCTCAACAATTTGGTGTCTAAGGTAAGTTTGGCACATACGACCGACTAGTTTTTAATTGGAAGCTACTCGACCTGAATACGTTCTTGTACGAGTTAATGGCATATTCCTTCCACCGGTCTCACTTACCTGGCCATATCTATTGACACAGTTCTGATCTGAGGTGGTCAATAATCTGAGCTAACCCATGCCACTAGGTTAGTCATAATTATTATGACTAAGCCAAGTCTAGTTTAATGAGACCTAAATCAATTCTTCCTAAGAAAAGATTAAGTCTGAGGTCTTCCACCATTGTAGACGTGCAGGCCCTTCCCGGGGTTGATTGTTCTCGGCTGCATATAGTGGCTCAGTTGCACCGAGAAGACACAACCATGTCTATTAGGCATTGGATGCTATGGGCTAGAGGATGAGTTGGGCTCAATATTTTGGATACGGTGAGAGACTTAATTTGGAACCCAGTCTATGCAAATGGTGGGTCTGACTTAACTAAGGAGTGGATCAATATTCTGGATATGATGAGATTCATGAATTAGAGACCAAGTTTGGGTGCACCATGATTAGAGAATCATTGAATAAGAGTTGTTCACTCATTGGCTAACCCATCACCAATAACTGTTAGGTGAGGTGATGAGTCAGTTGGTGAGACCACACCACCCACTAGAAATCATTAATCGTGGAGATTTTTGCATCTCTACAGAGGGAGTGTAGGGATCCGAGAAAATAGTGGTAGCTAATTTGTTTAAAAATAAAATCCCTAAATAAATTGGTTAAGTCAAAATTATAGTATCTAACTAGAATCTTTGACTCTCTACAGGAAAATGTCTGTATCCAATCCATTGGCACATATCCTGGACACACATAGACTGACTGGACCCAATTATAAAGATTGGCTAAGGAACTACAAAATAGTTTTGGGTTCTGAGAAGTTAACCCATGTACTGGACCAGGACCCTCCCACCTTACCAACCCATCCATCTATTGAACAGAGAGCGTCTCTGGAGAAATGGATAGACGAAGACAATAAGGCCAGATATTACATGTTGGGCTCGATGTCTGATGAGCTCCAGCGCCAACATGAGGATATCGAGGACTGCTCGCCAAATGTTGGCTCACCTGCAGGAGATGTTTGGTGAACAGAGTCGCGCAGCCAAATATCAAGTCATGAAATGACTTTTTAAGGCTAAGATGCATGATGGGCAGTCAGTCCAAGATCACTGTCTGACAATGATCAAGGACATGGAAGAGCTTGAGAAGCTCGGTGTGAAGTTAGACTTGGACCTGCAGAACGATATTATTTTACAATCCTTGACTGATGCATATGGGTAATTCATCATGAATTACCACATGCATAAACTTCAGAATTCCTTGGCCGAATTAATGAATATGCTGGTTACCGCTGAGCTTTCTATGAAAGGTTCTAAAGGCTCAGTTCTTGCTATGGAACGGACTTTTTCCAAAAGAAAGTCTTATGGAAAGAAAAAAAAGTCTATGAAAAAGCAAAAGGTGGAAGGATCAAAGAAGAAGAAGGCAGAGCCGAAGAAGAAGGCCGATGTCAAAGGAAAGTGTTTCCATTGCAACAGCGACGGCCATTGGAAGCGGAACTGCCCTACTTACCTGGCCACCCTGAAGAACAAGAAGGAAGGTCCTTCTGGAGGTATGCTCGTTATTGAGTCTAACCTTACGGTTTCTTCTGCATCCAGTTGGGTGCTTGACTCTGGTTCTAGTGCTCATCTGTGCACTTCTATGCAGGGTCTTGAGGATAGCAGGAGGCTGAGGGATGGAGACATGATCCTACGCATTCGGTAATGGAGCAAGAGTTGCTGCAGTAGCCGTGGGAACATACCCTCTTCGATTACCATCTGGTTTAGACTTAGTTTTGAAAGACTGTTATTTTGTGCCTGCAGCTAGCAGGAATTTGATTTCTGTTTCATGCTTAGCACAAGAAGGTTATGTGATCACCTTCTTTAAGGACCATTGTAACATTCTTTATGAAAGAAATAAAATTGCAAATGGTTTCCTTATTAATGGTCTTTATCAGCTACATATTGATGTACCTATTCTAACTATCGAGCAAAATGTGAATGCCAAACGACCTAGGGATAGTCCAAACGATAGATATCTATGGCACCTGAGATTAGGTCATATAGCAGAAGATAGGATCAACAAATTGGAGAAAAATGGGCTATTGAGTCCATTGACTTTCCGAGTCATATCCAACTTGTGAATCTTGTCTTCAAGGCAAAATGACTAAACTCCCTTTTGTTGGACATGGGGAGAGGGCCACAGATCTCCTTGCCCTAGTACATACTGATGTGTGCGGCCCATTTGATGTGCCGGCTAGAGGCAATTTTGTCTACTTCATTACCTTTACCGATGATCTGTCTAGGTATGGGTATGTGTATCTTATGAGACACAAGTCTGAAGCTTTTGAAAAGTTCAAAGAATTCAGACATGAAGTAGAAAAACAAACTAGAAAACCCATTAAGGTTCTTCGATCAGATCGAGGAGGTGAATACCTTAGCCTGGGAATTCCTAGACTATCTAAAGGAAAATGGCATAGTCTCTCAATGGACTCCACCAGGAACACCTCAACTCAATGGGGTTTCAGAATGGAGAAATCGGACTCTATTGGATATGGTTCGATCCATGATGAGCTTCACAGACCTCCCTGATTTTCTTTGGGGACACTCATTGTTAACTTCAATTTATCTACTGAATAGGGTTTCCTCTAAAACCGTTCCTACCACACCGTATGAGATATGGCATGGTAAGAAACCAAGTCTGAGTCATCTCAGAATTTGGGGTTGTCCGGCTCATGTCAAAAGACAACAAGCGGACAAGTTAGAGTTTAGGTCCTTTAGAGCTCGATTCATAGGATATCCTAAAGAGTCATTAGGATACTATTTCTACATTCCAGAAGACCACAATGTGATTGTGAGTCGACATGCCATTTTCTTGAAAAATAGTTTATTCAAGATAGCGGCATTGGAAAATAGATCAAGCTTGATGAGAAAGTCTCACAAGTGGAACGAGCTAAGGACCAATTGGAACCAAATCAGGTTGAGCCAATAAGAACACTACCTCCTCCACCTCGTAGATCGGAAAGAGTTTTCCGTCCCCCTGAAGAGATACTTAGGTATTATTTCAGAGAAAGTAGAGAAAATGTTCCTCGTAGGTAATGGTGCTCATGGTGATGATCCCAAAACCTACAATGAGGCGATATCAGATATCGACTCCGAGAAATGGCTAGAGGCAATGCAGTCAGAAATTGACTCGATGCACTCAAACCAAGTCTGGACCTTGGTAGATCCACCAGAAGGTATAGTACCTATTGGGTGTAAATGGATCTTCAAGAGAAAGATTGGTGCAGATGGAAAATGTGGAGACATTCAAGGCTAGACTAGTGGCAAAAGGTTATAGTCAACGCGAAGGCATTGACTATCAGGATACCTTTTCCCTAGTGGCTATGCTAAAATCCATCCGCACATTGCTTGCCGTTGCAGCCTATTTTGATTATGAAATATGGCAAATGGATGTGAAAATGGCATTCTTAAATGGATATCTTGAGGAAGATATCTATATGGAACAGCCGCTAGGTTTCACATCCAGTGATACTGATCACAAGGTTTGCAAGCTGCAAAGGTCCATATATGGACTTAAGCAAGCATCTCGGAGCTGGAACACTCATTTCAATGATGTGATCAAAAAGTTTGGTTTCATCAAAAATGAAGAGGAACCGTGTATTTTCAAAAAGGTCAGTGGGAGCGCTGTTGTCTTCCTCGTATTGTACGTGGATGACATCCTCCTTATTGGGAATGATATTCCCATGTTGACGACAGTCAAAATGTGGTTGTCCAAGGAATTCTCCATGAAAGACCTAGGTGAAGCATCCTTTATTCTAGGAATTAAGGTCTATAGGGATAGACCGAATAGGATGCTAGGACTTTCACAGAAGATGTACATAGAGAAAGTACTAAAGAGGTTTAGTATGGAAAACTCTAAGAGGGGATTAATACCCTTCAGACATGGTATTCATCTTTCCAAGAAGATGTGCCCTAGCACACCTGAGGAAATAGAACGCATGAGCAAGATCCCTTATGCTTCTGCAATAGGGAGCCTCATGTATGCCATGCTATGTACACGACCTGATATAGCCCATGCTGTGAGTGTCACAAGCAGATATCAGTCAAATCCAGGATGAAGAACACTGGACTTCTGTGAAATGTATCCTTAAGTACTTGAGAAGAACTAAGGATATGATGTTGGTCTTTGGTAACGGAGAACTCCAAGTCCAGGGATACACAGACTCAGATTTTATGTCTGATATAGATGATCGAAAGTTGACATCTGGCAGTCTATTTGTGTGCAATGGTGGTGCTGTTAGCTGGAAGAGTTTCAAGCAAACAGTGATAGCAGATTCCACCATGGAAGCAGAATATATCGCTGCATCAGAGGCTGCGAAGGAAGCATTCTGGTACAAAAAGTTTGCTGCAGAAATCAGAGTAATGCCATCAGATGCCATTCCTCTATACTGCGACAACAATGGTGCCATAGCCCTTGCTAAGGAGCCGAGGTCTCACCAAAATCCAAGCATATTGAGCGGCGATACCATCTCATCCGCGATTACCTCGAGAAGGGTTACGTCGAGGTCAAGAGAGTCAACTCCACAGATAATGTGGCAGACCCACTTACAAAGCCGTTGGGCCAGCAGAAGATCGAAGCCCACCTTGAGAAGATGGGACTTAGACTTGTAGCCAATTGGCTTTAGGACAAGTGGGAGATTGTTAGATATATGTGCCCTAGAAGCCAGAATTGGCTGACACTTGTAATACACTTCTAGGGGCAAAATTATAATTTTGACTAATATCAATAAAATGGGTTATTTTCTATCACATATGTGTATTTAGTGTCTGTGATACATCCTTTGAGTTAATGGTAATGATAATTCATATTTTCAAGAGTTGAAAATTTAAGACATGAATAATCATTATTAACTCATAAAATTGCTCCCGACCATAGGATCATCACGAGGATGGTGATTGATCCGGAAGGTTGGTGTACAATCGCTTCTCTTTAGTAGATGAGTCTTGAGTCTATGGTGTGGAGACACCAGAGCGAGAGTACAGGTACTCGTTAGAGAACGAGGGCACTGAGCGTGACCACCTCGAGTAGTCATTAGGGAAGTCTACCTTCTCGTCAATGACTGACTCGATGCTGCAGTAGTGTGTCTGGTTCTTTGACCTGAGGTGCATCGGACAGTTCACCTTGAGGGTGTTATAGTTTGACTACACCATTACTCGGTCTCCTAGCCATATGGAACCCTGAGGTGTATGTTGGCTATAGCATGTTCATTGTAGGAACTGGATGCATCAAGATGGAATCTATCTACCTCGGTGGTAGAGGAGCAGCCCTATGATGATCATGAGAATCAAGTCCAGAAATCCATGGCCATGGTAGAGTGAAATAATAGAAAGAGTTTCTATTTAGATTTTCACATTGGACTCGAATCGAATGATTACATCATATGACAGAGACTAGGGTTTGACGAGTTTACCTTAACCCTAATCTGATCGGGGCTCAAGATAGAAGAACTTAATCACACAGGTAGCTGCACCAAGAGGTTCGCATTCAGCTCTGATGGGTTGCCACCATATACTGCTAGGTGTCACTGGTGGATTTTGGGAGCAATTAGAATGATTTAGATGATCGATCATTCTAGCTGTTCGAATCAGAAGAGTTCTGATCCATCGAAAGGAGTTTCGATGATGTCGATGATAGAGATCATGACATATCCCATTACCATACAGAACTGAACCTAACTGGGTCACACAAACAAGGGTTTGAATCTGGTGATCATCAATTGAACTGATCCAGTTCAATTGATCTGAATGAGATTCAATTAGGTTCAAGGAAAATCGTGCTAGCACTCGATTGAACCTAACGTTCTTCTTTTACTATCATAAATAAGTTGTCCTGTCTGAGCCAAAGGAGTTTGTGCTCAATTAGAGGCCTTCATATGGTCTGACTGGAGGTTGTCCAAGTCAGAAAAGGTTGTCTTATTTTGTAAGACATTACCTGCCATTTTTGGTCACCTGCCATTTCTTGTTCTTTGACTTTGGTCAAAAGTCTACCTTTGACTGGTCAAACGTTGACCATTGACACTTTGACTTTTGACCACATGTCATGCACCTATTGGAGAGCTGGTGGGGGCCTGTCCCCCTACCAGAACCTGGCAAGGAGGAGGGCGCACGCCACCCTAGGCGTGTACCCAAGCTGGAGGCGCCTAGGAGTCCTTGTTGGACAAGGACTCCATCTCCTTTTTGGATTCCAATTAGAGTTCTTCTAAGAACCAACTTTGACTGGTCTTAGGCACCCTCTAAGGAGGAATCCAGGGGACTCTATTCCCACCAATCAGATTTAGATCTGATTTCACAAAGGGTTGTGATTGGTTGGGAAGAAGAGGAGTTGGATCACAGTTAGTCTATAAATAAGACCCTGTACCCAACTCAAAGAGGCTAAGAGTTTCCATATGCCCAAAGGCCTTTTCTCCTCTCCTCCTCCATGCCAAAGCTTCTTCTCCCTCTCCTCTCCACGTCCAAAATAGTTTTGGAGCTTGGTTGGTGCGATCCAGATCAAAGAAAGGCGATCAAAAGCAAGAAGGCTGCACTGCTGCAAAGGACGACTGCTGATCTTCAAAAGGAGTTTTGAAGATCCTCCAGATCAGATCCAGATCTAATTTTTGGAGATGTGATAGAGAAGAAGAGGATCTCCAGATCCAGCCTGAGTGGATATCGGTAGAGGCCAGGCGCTTGCGTGGCTAGATCCAGAACCTTCCGCTGCATATAGGATCATCAACGGATAATTGGATTACCCAAATCAGGTAAATTAAATTTGATTTAATTAATCTTTATTTTATTTTATTTATTAAAATAATAAGAATCAAATCTGAAACATCCTAGATCTGATACAGATCAAAGAGAAAAAATTTTAAAATATATCTCTTGATCTGATCAGATCTGAACGAACCTGGATCGGGAAATCAGAATTTCCCTTTAATGAGTTGTCACCATATACCATTAGGTGTCACTGGTGGATTTTGGGATTAATTAGAATTATCTTGATGATCGACAATTTCAATTAAATGAATTAGAAGAGTTATGGTCCATCGAATGGTATTTTAATAAATTCGATGATGGAGATCATGACATGTCTTATTACCATACATAATTAAATCTAACTGGATCATACAAATAAGGGTTTGGATCTGGATATCATCAATTAGGCTAACCTAGTTCAATTGATTTGGATTGGATTCAATTAGGTTCAAGAAAATCGTGCTAGCACACGATTGAGCCTAACATTCTTCTTCTGTAGTCTTTCTGGATCATCTCGATTGAGCTAAATTAGATTTGACTCATGCTAGAATCTTATATGGATTTGTCCTGATCTAACTGGAGCTTGTCCTGGTGAGAACAAGCCTTGTCCTGATAAAATAAGGCTTGTCCTGATGAGATCAAGGCTTTCTTAAAATCATGAGATGAAATTTGGACAAGGCTCTCCCAGATACTCTATAAGAATTTGTCTTGATCTGACTAGATCTTGTCCTGCCTTGATCGAGGCTTGTCCTAAATTTCATGAGATGGGAATAGGATAAGAGTTGTCTTAACTAGATTAGGGCTTGTCCTAAAATCATGAGATGAAATTTGGACAAGGCTAATTCGAAAACTCTATATAGATTTGTCTTGATCTGATTAGACCTAGTCCTAACCTAATCAAGGCTTGTCCTAACTTGATTAGGACTTGTCCTAATTCCATTTGATGAGAGTTGATTAGGGCTTGTCTTAATTCCATTGGATGGGATTAAGATGAGGGTCAAATTTTGACCCATTGTGTAGGAAAGAAAGGATAGGGGCATATGCCCTCTACATAATTTCTAGGGGTGCACACCCTAGATGGATCCATGAGGAAGAGAAGGGTGCACATCTTTCCTTACCGTGCACCCTATATGGATAAATGGAGAGAATCCCATTCAAACAGGTTTGAATGGTCAAAGCTTTTGAATTTGATTCAAATACCTGGAGATAAGAGGCTTGCGCCAAACGATCATTGTCCTCCCATCTCCATGCCATTTTCTTAGTGTTTTGTGCAAAAAAATCAGAAAAAATATAGTGTGGGCCATGGAGATCAGATTGGGAGTCCTTATACTTTAAGCAATCAAGTTGCTTAAAGCTCCGGGACTCCATGCTGGTGCCTAGGCTTATAAAAAGGGCCCTATGCAAGCTGTTTCGCAACGCAATTAATGTAGGTGAAGCCCTACCTCTTTTTTAATCTCCATGCCTCCCTCCTTTACTCCTCTCCCTCTTCCATGCCTAAAAGGTTGGAAAAAATCAGAGATCAAAAGTTGTCTCTGATCCTGCAAAGCTGCGTGACTAGTTCTTAGATTAAGAGACGAAAGTGCTACTATCGAAGATCGATTCGAAGGCATCCCTGAATGACTTCAGATCTAATTTTTGAAGATCAAATCTAGAAGAAGGAGACTTCCATATCTGACCTGAGTAGATACTGGTAGAGGCTGGGCATGTGCGCGGCTCAGATCAGAACCTAGGATCAACATCAATTCATCGCTGCAGGATGAACAATTCATCCGATCAGGTGATATCAGATATCACTATTTTTATTTTTATTTTTATTTCTAATTTTAGATCAATCTAATTATATTTGAGAACTCTCAGATTTGATCAAATCATTAAAAAATTTAAAATATTATACTACAAATTTGATCCAATCAGATGCATCTTGCGGCAGGAAAATCAAGATTTTCCTTCAATAAGCACTAGGCCTTTGGGCCTTCAATGATTATCCAACTAATGGATCCATTATCACTCAACCTAATGGGAGGCTATGATCTAGTTATCACCATAATTATTTCATTTTTAAGAACCTAATAATTTTAGAGGATTTGATTAATTTGATTTAAAAGAAGAGAGTTAGATGAACTAGCGAATTATGATCCTCCCACTGACTTCACCAAGTTAGATTAAGGGAGACTATAGATAGGCTAGTCTAGGAGCACCTAAATTAGTCATACTGATTTACCTAGCTAACATATCAGCTTGAATTGTCAAGTAATCTGATCAAAATATAACTTCACCAAGAAGGCTAGGTAAGTGAGATCGATGGGAGGGATATGCCATTAACTCGTCAAAGACCGAACTAGTGCGAATGGCTCCCAATTAATGACCACCAGTCAAAGCTACTAGATATACCTTAGATACCAACTTGTTAATTAGTTTTGATTAAATCAACCCCATAGTTCAGGTTAAACTACTTAGCCAAGAATCAAGTCCATTTGGTTCTCGTTAAAGACATGGACTTAACCAACTATAACTATTATAATTGATCTAGAGAATCCTTGATCTAATCTAAGATAACATTTGATTAGATTTAGTTAATTCTCTAATTAAGTCCATTTTTTACTCCCCCTAACCCATTAACCAAAGTATTATGATTTGTGTCTTAGGATCTTCAATTAATAATCCTAGATCCTAAATAAATAACTCTTAATTCTTAATTAAGTTTTAGGCTGAGGGTTGAGGTTTGGCATTTCGAAAATAATTTTCATATTTATAAAATATTTTTATAACATAATTCTATCAACCAATTATATGTTTGATTCATAATCAATATGCAAATAACATAAACATGAATTTACTTTAGATCTAATCTAAACATATTTATGATCATGAACATTAAATTGAAATAATTTTAATTTTGAACGATCATAAATCACCTTAGATCAAATCTAACACATTTATGATCATAAAAATTAGATTGCAAATACTTTCAGTTAATCATAAAATTTTTTAGATCAAATCTAAAATTTTATGATTAAGATTTTAGATCAGCACGTACTAGGACAATCTTTACATTGTAAGGGATAAACCTTATAGCAGAACAACTTTTACAAGATCAATCCATGCAATCTAAGACTTTAATTTTAGATTTAAATTTAGATTATAATTTATATCTAATCTAAATAATTAATCTAAAACATGCAAAAAATTATGTCAAAAAAGACTTAGGCTCTAGTACTAATTATAGGAAAAATCTAGGATTTCAAGCATATATTTTGAAATTTTTTCAAAATTCTTAATAGTAGAACCAGAAGATTAATCAAATTAATCTATAAGATATGCAAATAAACCCTAGATCTATGATCTAATGGCATGATTTATGCATGCATATAAATCTAAAAATTAAATAAAATATAAAAGATAAGATATTGATCATATCAACATCAATCAAAATTTAGATATGATCTAAAGTATAATTGAGATCGAATCTCAATACCTTTTTCGTGGATTGAAATCTCCACTTGCTAATCTGAGGCTGAGGATGTTACTTCGAGTCACACACACATCCAGCCTCTACAGGAAGTCCATACGAAGCCTTAATCTTGATCTGAAGTCCAGTAACCTAAAAATCAGCACAGTGTGCTAGCATTGTGCTAATCCTTCTTTGATGGTTGATGCTAAATCTCCTTCTTTGAACGATTTAGACTCTCCAAGAACCAAAAGAAGAGAAGGGAGGATTTGAAAAAAGATCTTCTTCCTCATATTTTTCTCTCAAAAATGGTGGAAGAAGATGTAAAACACAAACTCTAGAGAAGATCCTTCTTCTCTATCTTTTTCCTCTCACCTAGACATAATAATTTGTGCCTTTATAAAGTCCCATGCCCAGATCTCTCTTGTTGAAAAATATGCAGGGTTTCATGCATGAATTTCAAAACTTTTTTGAAATATAACACAATAGAACATGTAGATTAAACCATTTAATCTACAAATGCATGTAATCTAATTACTAAACCCTACATCTAGGACCTATAATATATCATAATGCATTCTAAATCTAAAAATAAAAGAATTTGGTATTGATTAAATCACTACCCTAGATCTAGAATGATTATAGATCTAAAAACTAAATCACATCTATGTGAGAGAAGAGATCAAATCTCTTACCTTGCCATACATGCATCCGACCTCTATAGGTGATCCACACAAGGCTACAATAAAATTGGAGGTTCGTCGAACGAAGATCCTTTCAAAGTACTAGCTTCTCGCAGATCCTTTCGGATGGTTAATCTAAAATTTATTCTTCAGATCTCTTGGACATTCCAAGAGATGAAGAATAAGAGGAGGATTAGAAGAGAAATCCAATTTTTGGATCTTCCAAAAATTAAATACATTAGAAAAGATCCTAAGAGAAGACAAATCTTCTCTTTCAGGACATCAACGACTGATGTCCTAAAAACATCCTTATGCTAGGATAAAGGGAAGACCTTCTTCTCTAGGCTTTTTTCATGTTTCCAAATCTCACACACTGATTTTTCTTATAAAAAAATCATATAAAAATATAGAGAAGATGGGTTCTCGAGAAAATCCTAAGAGAAGACATTCTTCTCTTTTCCTTCTCTCATCAGGATATGATCAGATCATGTCCAAAATTGATCTTCATGCCCCAACATCTTGGAGCACAGATCTCCATGCCCTCATCCTCTCTCTCTCTCAGATTTTTATCGTATAAAAATAGCTCAAAAATAAAAGATTAAGTATTTTAAACAAAATCATAAGAGAAGACAATCTTCTCTCTTACCATGCCTCTTTAATACATGAACAATTGATGGCTTAATGAGGTCTCTCCTTCATGAAACTTGGCATCCAAAGTCTTCCATAGCTCCTCCTACTTTTTTTTCTATTTTTTCATGATTTTTTTAGATTTTACACATCCTAAACTTGATAGGAGGCATCCTTCTTTTTATGTATGGAAGACTAGGTCGAAACCTAGTCTTAAAAGGAGACCAAGGAGGAGTTTTAGGAGGCGTCCATGGTCTTGAAAGGAGACCAAGGAGGAGTTTTAGGAGGCATCCAGCTCTTGGATGCCTCCTTCCTTATTTATTGGATGTAAAGATCAAGAAACCACATGCAAAACCAAAGAAAATAAGTGTACAAAATATAAAGAGGCATGGAGAAAAAATTTCATAAGGAAAGAAGGTATTTTGAAAAATTGGGACTCTTTCAAAAGGAAACAAAACCAAACCACTTACCAAATTTGATCAAATCAAATTTTAATTAATCTTTTTAGATATTTGATGCATGGAGAAGCTCTTATTGGAATAGAGAACATCACATAAAGATCTAGAAATAAAATATGGGTGTTGACTTTTATTGGTGCAAGGAAGGAGTGAGAGTCCCATTCCAACTGGGACTATTCTCGTTTGACTAGGTCAAAACTATTTTGAATCTAATTCAAATTAAATTAAATGCAATATAATTATGGATGATCCTAATCTAACTAGAAATCTAATTAAATTAAATTAAATCATGTTTAATTCTAATTTAAATTCTAACTCAATCAAGAATTAGGTGTACTCAAATCCTAATTCAACTAAGAATTATTTTTTCTTATAATTGGCTTATCCAATAAACCAATTAAATTTAATCTAATTAAGTTCAAACTAATTTTAATTAAATCTAATTTAATTAGACTTGATCTCAGTGTAAATACTCAATCAAATTGAGCCAATTAGCAATTCAATTACTAATCGATCCTCCTATAATACTTGCATTAGGTCAAACATCAATTGTATTAATAGTTTGACCTAAGAATGATTCTCAATCATCAATTAATCATCTGAATAAGTTACAATAATTGAATAAAAAATCTGATTTTTTGCCATAGGTTGTCCAGATCTGATCAAATTTGAGATGAATTTTTTTATAAAAATCCTTTGTTGGGTAATCTGATTACCCTGTGATGATCCTTATTGGTGCAAAATCTAGTTGTCGTTAGAGAAGTGCTGGAGTCGGAGAAGACAAGGTCGCCATCAGTGACCTATAAAATAAGTCTCATCTAGAGCCTGGGATGGCGGCTCTGACAAGACCCTCCGATGGTCAAGTTAGGTTTTTCGGCCAACAAAAATGGAGTGCTCAGTCAAGAAAGTTATAGAGTTTTTGAGAGAAAGAAGAGAGCCTAGAGAAAACATATCTGAAGGGTTCCTTTTATAGATAGAGCCTATAACAAACTGATAGTGATAGCCATAACTATCGGATAGTGGGCTGCTCAGGGCCACGTGGAGTTTGTTATGGGAGATAGTGTTTGTTGTCATGAGATGCCTATCTGTTTGAGATTTGATAGTCAAAGTTTGGAGGGATGGATGTTAGTTGGTGATTACCTTTGAGCTGTATCAATTCTAGAGGAGTTTGGACTCTTCTAAGGTAGTCCAGGTATGGGTCGGTTCATGTCGTATACGAGACCGAACTCGTGTAGAGACCTTCCTAGATGACTATAGGGAGTTCGACTGCTGGAGGAGTCCGAGAGGAGTTCAACCACTGGAGGAGTCTGAGAGGAGTTCAACCGATGGAGGAGTTCGAGAGGAGTTTGACTGTAGGAGGAGTCCGAGAGGAGTTTGACTGCTAGAGGAGTCCAAAAGAAGTTCGGTTGTAGGAGTCTAAGAGGAGTTCGACCACTGGAGGAGTCCGAAAGAAATTCGACCACTGGAGCAGTCCAAAAGAAGTTCGGCTGCTGGAGGAGTTCAACTCCAAGAGAAAGAATTTTCGATCAAAGCTGTTGCATGATTAACAGTTACATTAGGCTAAGCATCAGACTGAACTTCAACGGGAGTAGGGTTTATCCCCAACAATAGTCCCCCTACTTTCAAGTTTGAAATTTAAAAAAGGGAGGAAAAAAGGCAATGGCCGAAGTCTGGTCCCAGATATCCACACTTGTTAGGATGAGATGTTTTGATGTTTATCATGCTGACACCGAAACTTTCTAAGTATGAAATGAGTTCGAAAAGATGGTACTTCGAATCTCCCATCAAAGCTCTGCCACAGGCATGGTGCCATAAAGACTCCGTTCGTCGTTGCTTTTCTACCATAATGAGTGGGACACGCAGCGCATGCAGACCGACCAAAGTCGATCCATAATCATAACTGCTTCGAATTATCTCTAACTATTTAAGGCCTTCTCCTATTGTTCGAAAGTCATCCCTACTTGAGTCTTCTTCTTCCTTCGGCTTCTGTTCGCCTTTCTCCCATGGATCTCATTGTTCTCTCGCCTTCCTGAGCTCCAGACATCCTTTCAATTGATCCTCATCGTGTCCATCATTCTTTCATCCTCCTCAGATAGTTTAGGTCAGTTTCCTAGCCCTTTTCTTAGGTTATTCATGCTTATCATTTTTGGCTCCTTGTCTTCCTTTTTTTTTTGGGGGGGGGGGGGCGGTTCTTGGGGTTCATCTCAATCCGAATGTCTTCCAAAACCTACCACTCCATCGGTTCGCGGGGCTCGTCCAGACCAACCTTCTTTGATTCTGCACCCCTGACTGAGGTAGAACCTAGGAACATGTCCCGCTCGTCTTTTGCTCCAGACACCATCCCATCCATCCTTACCCTGGATGATTTTTTCCTGATCCGAATCCAATATGGAATTCCTTCAGAATATGACCTTGAACTCTCCAGCTCCGACGATCGGGTCAGTTCTCCTTCGATCGACCGATTTTATTTATAGTTAGAAGCTTTGCACACCAGGGTTAGACTCCTGTTGCTCCCATTCGTAGTTATCCTCTTATAATTTTTAAACATCTCCTTCACATTTGTCGTACCGAGCTTCTTTTAGTTCATCATAGGTTTTTTCTCCCTCTGTCGATTGACCGAAGTCCAACCAACCATTTTGCTTTTTAGGAATTTCTATACCTTCAAGCACCATCCTTCCACAAAGGATTAGTGGTACTTTCCTCCCAAATTGGCACGAAGGGGTTATTGAAAGGTGCCCCTTCTTTCATTCACAACCAGAAGGAAAAGTATTTTTTTGTATATTGCCCGATCTTGCCGTTAGGTCTTCCTTCATGGGGTTACATTAGAGAGTCAGTTCACTGAGCTCCTAGCTTAGACAGAGTCGATCTTGATTCGTCCGATAAACTCAAGGTGTACCAAGCTCCTCCTCTTCTCGACCTTCTAAAGGAACAAACCTTGTTCAATCTGGGTCTAAGTCCCCACGATCCTATTGGTACATCTTCTGATTTTTGAATTCACACGATTTCGCGCACATGTATTGCTACTGACCGCTCTTCTTTTCCTGCTACAAAAATGGATGCACAAGCTGCCAAGATGCTTACCAAAGGACTCTTCATCAGGAAGAAGAAGGGAAAGGTGCAAGAAGACAACTCAAAGAGGGTGAAGGTTGGTGTTTCCAACTCTAGAGTCCCTGCCCCCACTGCCGCTGCATCCAAGGTCATCATCGATGTCGAGATTCCTCCAACTGTCGAGGTTGACACTGCTAGCATGGGCCTAGCACATTCCATGCTCTCAGGTCCCTCCAATGGGGATCGAGTTTCGGAGCTCCCTATTAGGAAAGGGATAGGAGAGGGAAGGAAAAAGAAAATCATTGCGAAGACATCCTGCAAGGCTCGCTTAGGCGGATCGGATGGCAATGATAACGAATGAGGAGATGATCCCCTCGACAACCCAGAGATCATCCGAAAGCTTACCGATAGATTTGCCATGCCCGAGGTGGTGGAGCAGATGGCCGACCTGGACCCACGGTGGCTCATCTGGAGTTCTCTTGGAACCATCCTCAAGGTAATTGCTCCATTGCTCGACTCTTTTTTTTTTCTCTCCTTCTTTTCTCTTTTTTTTTTAACATCGATCATTTGTTGTAGTTGGATCACCAGATGCTCGCTCACATCAAGAGGGCACGTCGTTAGGAAGCGGAGGCATAGAAGGCCTAGGAGGACTTTCGAGCCAAGGTCTGCCATCTTCAAGAGAGGATCGATAAGGTCAAGCATCTTGCTTAGGAGAAGGCAGCAGATATCGAAAGTCTTTAGGATGCGCTCTGCGAGGAGGAGTTCATCTTGACCGATCTGAAGGCCATACTGGCCCTGGAGGAAAAGAGCAGGAAGGAAGCCAAAAATAGAATCGCTGAACTGGAGACCCAAATGGCGAAGTCGATCTCGGAGGCAATGACCCGGGCCGTGGAAGAGTTCAAGACCTCTCTCGAGATGCGGAACATGAACATCGAGTTTGGTCAGAAAGCATTTATCAAGGATTTTGAGCTCTACAAAGGTAGTGTAGCTCGAAGGTTTCCCGAGCTTGACCTCGGCTTTCTGGAGGAGGAGGAAGACGACATGGAGGCGGGATCGTCTAATGTTGTAGTCGACCTTTTCTTCGACGTGCTTGCTTTTGGTCCGTCTGAACCTACCATAGAGGTGCCCAATTTAGTTCGAAAACCTAAGGCGGTCGAGAGCGATCCGGCTCCACCCTCCGAGGTTGAGATCCTTGACTAGTTGTACATTTTCTTTATGTCTTATACTCAAAAGTTTTGATTAAATAAAGTGAAAAAATTTTTTCATACCCTTGAGCATTTTTCGTATCTCGAATGCAATCTCCCACCATCGCTGATCCACTACCTCAAGGGGTTTTGATAAAGCCCTTGATAAAGAAACTGAGGAAGAAAGTTCATCTTCTGAGGAAGAAGTTGAAGAAGATGGAGGACAACCTTCGAGCCTCACAAAAGAATGCTTCTGAGGTGACCAAAGAGGTCACTCGCCTCTGAGGCTTGCATATGAAGGAAGCGGTGAGCTTCAACATCTGAAAGGATAGCTTCGAGAAAAGGAGGTCGTCGAACTCAAAAGAAATGCCAACGACAAGTCCTGGATACTAACAATGAAGATCAGCTCTCTTGAAGCCGACCTGAAGGATGTCGGAGAAAAGATCCATCTTCTAGAAGGGAGCTCGCCATGGTCTACCGACAAGGCTTGGTATGACTCGGATTGGTCAATAAAGTTTTTTCAGCTTCAAAAGCAGCTATAAGATACTGAGGACCAGCATAACAGCTTCTAAGTGACCTAGGCGAAGAAGATGTCCAGGCTTAAAGGTGAGCTCAAGGTTGCCAGAGATGAGGCAGCTCATTTTTGAAAATGACTACACAATAACTGGGGAGCCAGCATGAGTGGTTAGTCGGAGGAGATGGCCTCCTTAAAGAGTGGTGAGCTTTCAGAGGTGGTTAGGGTGGAACAGGCCGAGGTTCAATGGCTGAAGCTTTAGCTCGCCTGTGAACATCGGGCTATCGAGGATGTGGAGGTCAAGTCTGAAATTTTAAGGAGACAGCGGTGAGAGCTTGAGGGTAAGTTTCAGCTCGCCAACAGAATGTATGTAGATGATCTCTTCCAGAAGAAGGAACTTGAAGAGAAGATCCTTAGGCTAAAGCAGACCTTGGTTATAGTCGGAGCTGGCAGTCCGAAGTCCAAAGAATCCGGTTCACCTTAAAGCTTTGGCCTTTTCCTCCTCTTTTTTCTTTCTTTCACTGTAATCAACCTTGTTGACCTATGCTTTGCTTGTAATGAACTCATTTTTGTAATGGAATAATACATTTTTCGCTATTTTTGTTTCGCATGAATCTGAGGCCTATTTGCAGTCTTACCCTCTTTACCTCATTTTTTTTCTATCATTTTCTTATGAAATGCTTGTTGCAGATGCCAAGCTCGTTGTTGACACCAAATTTGTTGTGGACGTCAAACTAGGACCTCTCTTGCAAATCAGGATAAGGTTCTATCTTTCACATTTGATGTGATTAGGTCATCGTGGAAAAACACATGTAAGAATTCTCCACCGAGCTTCTTCCTTCGCCATGTCTTCAATCTATGAGGTTCTAACTTTCGCTCATATTAGGATGAAGCTTTCCTTCTATCCTTAACATGGCTTACGGAGGTGCGTTAGGGTCATCGGTATGGTCTCTCCCTCCATCCTATCTTATATCGACGAGGTCGTTGACTTTGCTCACATTAGGATGAGGTTCTCCTCCTATTCCTAACATGGCTCGTGAGGGTGCATTTTGGACCGTTGATAGGGCCTCTCCCCCCATCTTATCTTATATCGATAAGATCATTGACTTTGCTCACATTAGGATGAGATTCTCCTCTTATTCCTAATGTGGCTCGTGGGGGTGCATTTTGGGTTGTTGACAGGGCCTCTCCCCCCATCCTATCTTATATCAATGAGGTCGTCAACTTTGCTCATGTTAGGATGAGGTTCTCCTCATGTTTTAAATGTGGCTCGTGGGGGTGCATTTTGGACCATTGATAGGGCCTCTCCCCCATCCCGTCTTAAGTGGACGAAGGTCTTCAACTTTGCTCACATTAGGATGAGGTTCTCCTCCTAATCCTGATGGACTGTAGGGGAACATTAGGATCGTTGTTAGGACCTCTCCCCTCATCTCATCTAAAATGAATGAGGTCTTCGACTTTGCTTACGTTAAGATGAGGTTCTCCTCCTATTTCTAATGGACTATAGGGGCACATTAGGACCATTGTCAGGGCCTCTCCCCTCATCTCGTCTAAAATAAATGAGGCCTTCAACTTTGCTCATGTTAGGATGAGGTTCTCCTTCTGTTCCTAATGGATTGTAGGAACATATTAGGGCCATTGTCAGGATCTTTCCCCTCATCTCATCTAAAATGAATGAGGCCTTCGACTTTGCTCACATTAGGATGAGATTCTCCTCCTACTCCAAATGGGCTGTAAGGGCACATTAGGGTCATTGTCAGGGCCTCACCCCTCATCTCATCTAAAATGAACGAGGCCTTCAACTTTGCTCATGTTAGGATGAGGTTCTCCTCCTATTCCTAATGGGCTGTATTTATCATGAGATCAAGTTCGAAAGGTAGTCCCCCTTTGTCACCGATATACAACAAAAATTAGGATGTCGAAGTAGGAAGATTTTATTATAATCAAATTATCGATAATACATTTGCAGATTTTTTAAATTTCATGGTCGAGGTAGGTCTCCCCCCGAGTTCCTTCAAGTAGTACGTCCCGGGTCGGATGACCTCCGTGACCTCGTAGGGTCCTTCCTAATTTGGAACAAGCTTCCCCTGACTCTGAGGTTGAAAGATAGCGGCTCACCAAAGCACTAAGTTCCCTACTCTGAATATTTTACCTCTAACTCTGGAGTTATAGTATTGGGCTATCCTTCGCCTATAAGCTGCCATCCAAACTTGGGCTTCCTCTCTTTTTTCTTCTAGTTGGTCGAGATTGGCTCTGAGGTCCTACGGGTTATGCTGTTCGTTGAAAGCCACTACCCACGCCAATGAAAGTTTAAGTTTGATCGGGATGACTGCCTTTGTTCCAAAAGCTAAGACGAATGGTGTTTCTCCAATCAACAATCTTTGGGTAGTGCGGTATGCCCATAGAACATGATAGAGTTCATCCGCCCAAACCCCTCTTACTCTTTCGAGTCTTGTCTTGATGTCTTGCAATAGGATCCGGTTGGTCACTTCAACTTCTCTATTTGCCTGTGGGTGAGCTACCGACGTGAAGCAATGGAAGATGTTTAGATCTTCACAGAACTCAGCAAACCTCGTCCCAGTGAACTACCACCCGTTATCTATTATGAGAGTTTGGGGCAAACCAAATCGATAGATGATTGATTTTCAGATAAAGTCCCATACCTTGGCCTCGATATTTTTTGCTAGTGGTTCAGCTTCGATCCATTTGGTGAAGTAGTCGATCGCAACCAGAAGGAACTTTCATTGTCCGGATGCCATTGGAAAAGGACCAAGTATATCCATTCCCCACTATGCAAATGGCCAAGGTGTGCTTAGTGGAGTAAGCTCGGAGGCTGGCTGTCTTTGTATATTTGCATTTCTCTGACAACGGTCATATTTCTTGTCATACTCCATAGAATCATGGTACAAAGTCGACCAATAGTATCCTTGCCGAAGTAATCTTTATGATAGAGATCTGGCTCCTACATGACTTCCACAGATTCCCTCGTGCACTTTTCATAATGCGAAGTCAGCCTCTGAAGATCAGAGATATCTCAACAGCGGTAGCGAATACGATCTTTTATACAACTTGTCCTCATACAAAACATACCGAAAGGCTTAATTCCTGAGTTCTTGAGCTTTTTTTGAATCATGAGGAAGAACTCCCTCTTTGAGATAGGTAACTAACAGGTCAATCCAACTCAGCTCGAGCTCCGTCTGCATAACAACCCATGATTCCTCTGAGTTGGGCATTTTAGAATTTCAAAAAATACTTTTTAGGATAGTTCGGCTGGGGCTAAAGTGGCCAATTTAGAAAGAAGATCGGCTTTTGTATTTTCTATCCTCAGAATCTATTGAATGCCAAAACTGCCGAAGATCGGAGTTAAATTCTTTACCTTCTCAAGGTATTTCATCATACTTTTCTTCCGTGCTTCATAGTTGCCACTGACTTGATCGACCACTAATTAAGAATCACTGTAGACTTGAAGCTGATCTACTTTTAACTCTCTAGCTATTTTTAATCCGGCGATCAATGCTTCATATTCGGTCCCATTATTAGTTGCAGAAAATTTGAAGCATAATGCGTATTCGACGATGACTTCTTCGAGGATGACTAAGACCAATCTCGCACCTGCTCCAGCGGAGTTGGATGAACCATCCATATATAGGGCCCAAAAACCATTGAAAAGGTCGGCACTCTCTTCGGAGAGGTTCGATTACAACCACGGGATGCCGATCTCATCCTGTTCAAGCTCGACTTCATCTAAAATGGTATATTCTGCTATAAAATCTATCAATATCTGAGCTTCGATCGATGGCCAGGATCGATAATTAATGTCAAACTTTGTGAGTTTGATTGCTTATTTTGTGATTCTTCCAAAAGCATCCATTCGATGAAGGACTGCTTTTATTGATTGATCTATAAGGACTATTATGGTGTGTCCTTGAAAGTAAGGTCGGAGTCTCTTGACAGTGATTAGAAGAGAGTAAGTCAATTTTTTTAACTTAGAGTACCTGATCTTTGCATCCCTTAGGACCCAGCTTACGTAGTAGACTAGTTGCTGCATCTTCGCTTTCTCCTTGACCTGGACTACTGCCAAGGCCATCGGAAGGCTGCTTGGTACAAGAATAATTCTTCTTCGAGTTCAGGCTAAGCTAGCAGTGGAGGTGAGCTGAGGTAATTTTTAAGCTCCTCACACGCCCGTTGTTACTCCATTGTCCAGCGAAAGTTCTTTAGCTGCTGAGAACTTGGAAGAAGGGCATGCATCGCTCGATCGATCTCGAGATGAAGCAATTTAGGAATGCCACTTTTTCAGTCAGGCGTTGAATTTCTTTGATCATTTTTGGAGCAGTCATCTCCTAAATAGCATAGATTTTCTCTGGATTTGCTTCGATCTAACACCTCGACACCATAAATCCTAAAATTTCTCCGAGGTCATACCAAAGGCGCACTTAGTCAGGTTCAGCTTCATTTTATACATTTTGAGCGCACTGAAGGTCTCTTCGAGGTCGGCAATGTGGTTTATTGAAGCTTGGCTTTTGACGAGCATGTCATCCACATACACCTCCATGTTGCTACTGATCTGCTCCTTGAAGGTCTTGTTGATCAGACATTGGTACATTGCCTCTACATTCTTGAGTCTAAAAGGCATAATCCTATAATAGTAAAGACCACGGTCAGTAACAAAAGTAGTTTTCTCCTCGTCCTTCGGTGCCATCCATATTTGGTTATAGTCGAAAAAGGCATCCATGAAGGTGAGAAGCTCGTGGCCTGAGGTTGTGTCTACCAATTGATCAATCTTGGGTAGAGGATAGCTATCTTTTGGACAGATTTTATTCAGCTTTTTGAAGTCTATATACATCCTCCACTTGCCGTTGGCCTTCTTGACTAGGACCACATTAGAGATCCAAGTCGGATAGCTAATTTTTTGAATAAATCCAGCATTGAAAAGCTTGTTGACTTCTTCTTCTATTGCCTTCTACCTTTCTAATGCGTGGCCCTGAACTCTTTCTTTCACTAGTCGATGCTTGGGATCAATGGCCAACCGATGTTCCATAATCTCGGCATCAATCCCAGGCATATCCACTAGAACCCAGGTGAAGATGTCGACAATCCTCCGTAAAAAGGTGATGAGCTACTTCTAAACTTCATCCTCTAGATTGGAGCCAATCTACACTGTATGCTCCGCATTTCCATCATTCAGGGGGATGGTCACAAGATCTTCTATGGGCTCGTCCCGCTCTTCGGCAAGGTCATCGCAGACATCAAGCCCATCAATTGGGCAGGGGTCAAGTTGAGTGCCATATTGTAAGGCGATGGAGTAGCAATGCCGGGCTAATGCTTGATCGCCTCTGATTTTATCTATTTCATTACTTATTGGAAATTTTATTTTCAAATAATAGGTCGACACTACGGCTTGTAGTGCATTTAGACTAGGTCGGTCGAGGATTGCATTATAAGTGGAGGGAGCTTTTACCACCAAAAAGTCGATCCACACCTTGGCCTGCTGTGGATACTGTCCTGCAGTCATGGCTAGAGTTATCATTCCCTCCACTGGCACAGCATCGCCAGTGAAGCCGACCAACAAGAAGCTCATGGGTCCCAGATGATTATCAAGTATGGACATTTTAAAGAAAGGATCATAGTATAGAACGTCAGTGGAACTTCCATTATCTACCAAAATACGGCATACATCATAATCAACAATGTTCAAAGAGATTACAACCGCATCGTTGTGCGGCAACTAGACTCCTTGAGCATCCTTATCAGTGAAACCAATGGGCTCTTCAGTTCTTCGCCTCTTCCTAAGCTTAACCGACCTGCTAGCCTCTCCTCGATGAAGTCCCCCAGAGATGGTGTTAATGATGTCGATCGAGGGCCGATCTTCTCGCTGCTCTCCAACCCTCGATGGTTCTGATGGTAGGGGTGCTCTCGATCGATCCTCTCATCCTTCTGACCGATGTCGCAGGAACCAACCCAACCTACTATGCCTGATGAGCACCTCGATCTCATCCTGGGGCTAGATGCACTCTTCCGTATCGTGACCATGATCACGATGGTAGAGGCAGAACTTGCTAGGATTGCATTTATTGGGATGAGTGCGCATCCTTTCCAGTCTCAGCAGTTGATCCCTGATCTCCATCAGTACTTGAGTTTTTAGAGCATTGAGAGGGATGTAGTTGTGGAATTTTTTGAAAGGAGAGATCCATCACGCCCTTCTATCTGGGCTTCTTCGCCTCTGGGCTCGGATAGGGGTTCGGGCCTGTTTACACTCTGAAGGAGTCCAGGAGCATGGCCGAGCTCCACTCGATTTCTCTTTAGCCGTGGGCACATTTGGTTCACCTGCTTGCCGCTCCTGGGTGGCTTCATTGTCCCTGGCCTTAAAGGCCTCTTCAGCTCAGGCATAACCTTCAACCCGGGCCAACATATCAACAAAGTTTCTGAGGTACCTTTTCTCCAAAAAGAATAGCAAATCATTTTTTGAAGGCCATCCTTAAGTGCGGCCATTGCAACAGACTGGTCCAGGTTCTAGACCTCCAATGTAGCAGCATTAAACTGGGTGACATAAGCCCGGATAGATTCTTCCTCCTTCTGCTTGATATTCATCAAAAAATTCAAATCTTGGTGGGAACATCGGCTGCTAACAAAGTGAGCCGCAAACTGGTGGCTTATTTGATCGAAGAAAAAGATGGTACCCGACTTAAGTGTCGAGTACCAGTTCTTGATGGCTCCCTTAAGGATGGATGGAAAAGCTCGGCATAAAATGGCATCTGATGCACCGTAGACCAGCATCATTATCTGAAAGACCTCCAGATGGTCGACCGAATCGGTGGTCCCGTCGTAACTCTCAAACTGTGGGAGCTTGAAGTTTGACAGAATTGATTCCTACATAATCTTCTAAGAAAAAGAAGGGTCAGTGCAAATATCATTACCATGGGAGAAGGGAGCATGATGGAGTTCTTTGATTCGTCAGCTTATTTCCTAGAGCCTTTGATCTAGGATATCTTCACGATCGTTGATCTCCAAGATTTTCTAGTGGAATGGGAGCAAAACTCCCCCCGAGATTGAGTCATGGTCAGAGCAAGGGCTCTCCACCCTTTGCTTCCTCTTTTCGAAGGTCACCGATCGGCTAGCCCAAGTCGATCATCCCCAGACCGGATCATGGGGCTCTAGAGAAGCCTACTCCGATTGAATTGGCATCGAAGCCTGCCGATGCATGGTCTGCACCACCTCCGCAAGCCCACGAACCTACTGGACTAGCAGGTTGAACTGCTCTACATCCATCATGATTGTAGGTGGAGCTTGAGTTGCCAGAGTCGAAGTGGGAGCAGATACATTTGGATAGGATATGGCTGCAGAGACCATTGACCGTCAGGTCGAAGCTTTTCTAGGAGGCATTTTTTTCAAAAAGAACTCTAGAGAGAAAGAAGAGAGATCATTGCTAAGCACTCCTTTAAGAACAAGCGATCCTCAGGGACAGAGGTCCCTTCCTCTAGCGCCAATCCTGTTGGTGCAAAATCTGGTTGCCATCGGAGAAGTGCTGGAGTCGAAGAAGACGAGGTCGCCACCGATGACCTACAAAACAAGTCTCATCCAGAGCCCAAGATGGCGGCTCCGACAAGACCCTCCGATGGTCAAGTTAGCTTTTTCGGCCAACAGAAATGGAGTGCTCAGTCAAAAAAGTTGTAGAGTTTTTGGGAGAGAGAAGAGAGCCTAGAGAAAATATATCTGGAGGATTTCTTTTATAGACGGAGTGTATAACAAACTAATAGTGACAGCCATAACTATCGGATACTAGACCGCTCTGGATCATGTAGAGTTTGTTATGGAAAATAGTGTTTGTTGTCATGAGATGCTAGTCCGTTTAAGATTTGATAGTCAAAGTTTGGAGGGATGGGCGTCGGTTGGTGATGACCTTTAAGCTGTATTAATTCTAAAAAAGTTTGAACTCCTCTAAGATAGTCGGAGTGTGGATCGGTTCATGCCGTGTATGAGATCGGACTCGTGCAGAGACCTTCTTGGATCACTGCAGGGAGTTCGGCTACTAGAGGAGTCTAGGAGGAGTTCGACCATTGGAGGAGTTTGGCTGTAGAAGAAGTTCGACCACTGGAGGAGTTCGGAAGAAGTTTGGCTACAGGAGGAGTTTGGGAGGAGTTCGACCACTGGAGAAGTCCGGAAGGAGTTTGACCACTAGAGGAGTCCAGAAGGAGTTCGGCTACTAGAGGACTTCGGGAGGAGTTCGGCTGCATGAGGGAGAATTCTCGATCAAAGCTCTTTTGTGATTAACAGTTACATTAGGCTAAGCATCAGACTGGACTTCAACGAGAGCGGCGTTTATCCCCAACAATCCTATTGGTTCCTAAGGTTCTCGAAGGAGCCACGCACGCACCTAGCCTCTACCAGTATCTACTCGAATAGGATTTGAATGTCTTCTCCTCGCAAAACTCTCCTCCAAAGATCATATCTAAATCTAATGTGTAGATCCTTCAAAACTACTTCTGAAAGCAGCCTGTCCATCTTACGAACACCATCACATAGATCATGAATCTTGCACAAGAAACCTTGGACTTTCTTTTCAGATTTATGCCTAACTTTTTAGCCATGTAGAAGAGAGGGAGAGAAAGGATAGAGGGGGTATGGGATATGGTATGGGCAACAGCACCTCTGCATGGAAAATAAAATATTGCAATGCACTTTTTGGCGTGAGAAAGGTTTAAAAACCAATGCCATATAGAGTCTTATTTTGATCAAATAACATACTTATTTGATCATTGGGACTCTAGAACGTATTCTCCATATGAAACCCCAAATCCCATCTAGTTTTTATCACCAAAATTGATTTAAAAATGGGGTGACATGAGTAGATAAGGAAGAGTCCAATGTGCCAAAGACTCTTCCATCAAGAGTTTGATCCAAATCATACTCTATCAAAACTTAGACAAACCACCATCATAAATCACAAAATTTAGCACACCCATAGCATGACTTGAACCCTATCACATATCCAAAAATTAGATCAAAAATATTTCTAGAGAAATTTTTAAAAGCATCTGATCAGGTGACCCTCAATTCTCTCAATTGGGTCAACTTTTGATCCTAATCCAATTGCACTAGGAATGGATTTAATTTCTATAATTAAACTGACCTAAACTTATTCTAGTCAGATAAAAAAAAATTCATTTAAGATACAAGAATGAGTCAAATCAAATTTGACTTGATTGTGATGAATCAGAAAGATTATAGAAGGAGAAAACTAGGCTCAATCATGTGCTAGCACGATTACCTTGAACCTGATTGGATCTAATCCAAATCAATCAAACTAGGTTAGCTTAATTGATGACATCCAAACCCAAACCCTTATTTGTGTGATCTAGTTTGATTCAGTTCTGTATGGTAATGAAACATGTCACGATCTCTATTATTAACATCATCAAAATATCTTTCGATGGACCAGAACTCTTCTAATTCATACAATTAGAATGATCCATCATCAAAATCATTCTAATTTCTCTCAAAATCTACTAGTGATACCTAGCAGTATATGGTGGCAATCCATCAGAACTAAAAATGAACCTCTTGGTGCAGTTATCTCTATGATTGAATTCTTCTATCTTAAGTCCCGATAGGATTAGGATTAAGGTGAACTTATCAAACCCAACATCCATCATATGAATTAATCATTTGATTCAAGTCCGATGTAAAATCCTAATAGAAACTCTTTCTATCATCTTCACTCTGTCATGACCATGGGCTTAAGGATTCAATCTCATGATTATCATAGGACTACTCCTCATCTACCTAGATAGATAGATCCTCTATTGGTGCAATCTAATTCCTACAATAAACATGCTATAGCCAACATATACCTTAGGATTTCGAATGGCTAGAAGATCGAGTTATGGTATAGTTAAACTATAACACCCTCAAGGTAAACTATCAATTAACCTCAGTTCAAAGAACCAGACATACCACTGCAGTATCGAGCCAATCATTGATGAGAAGATAAATTTTCTTATGACTGCTCGAGGTGGTCACACTCAGTGCCCTCGTTCTTTAATGAGTATCTATACTCTCACTTTGGTATCTTCACACCATAGACTCAAGACACATCTATCCTAAGGAAGCGATCGTACACTAACCTTCCGATCGATCACCATCCTCATGATGATCCTATGGTCGAGAGCAGTTTATGAGTTAATTATGAAAATTCATGTCTTAAATTTTTAACTCTTAAAAATATGAATTGTCATTACCATTAACTCAAAGAATATATCACAGATACTTTAAATACATATTATGATAGAAAATAACCCTTTTTATTAATTTATAGTCAAAATTATAAAATTATCCTCAGAAGTGTATTACAAGTGTTAGTCAATCTGGCTTCTAGGACGCACATCTAACAAACTTCCACTTGATCTAAAGCTAATTGGCTATAAATGTCAGGCCCATCTTCTCAAAGTGGATTTTGATCTTTTACTGGCTTAATGATTTTGTCAACGGATCTACCGCATTATCTGCAGTGTTGACTCTCTTGACCTCGACGTATCCCTTCTCTAGGTAATCGAGGATGAGATGGTAACATCGCTCGATATGCTTGGATTTCTGATGAGATCTTGGTTCCTTAGCTAAGGCTATGGTGCCATTATTATTGTAGTACAAAGGAACGGCATCTGATAGCATCACTCCGAGCTCTGTGGTGAATTTTTTATACCAGAATGCCTTCTTTGCAGCCTCCGATGTAGCGATGTACTCTACTTCCATAGTGAAGTCTGCTATCACCATCTGCTTGGACTCTTCCAACTGACAGCTCCACTATTATAAATAAATAGACTTTCAGATATTGATTTTTGATCATCTATGTCAGACATAAAATCCAAGTCTATATATCCCTGGATCTAGAGTTCTCCATTACCAAAAACTAGAAATATATCCTTAGTCCTTCTCAAGTACTTAAGGATGCATTTCACAAAAGTTCAGTACTCTTCGCTTGAATTTGACTGATTCCTGCTCATGACACTCACAGCATGGGCAATATCAGGTCGTGTACATAGCATTGCATACATGAGATTGCCTATTGTCGAAGCATAAAGGATCTTGTTCATGTGTTTAATCTCCTCAGGTATGCTAGGGCACATCTTCTTGGAGAGATGAATGCTACATCTAAAGGGTACTAAACCTCTCTTGAAGTTTTCCATGCTGAACCTCTTCAGCACCTCCTCTATGTACATTTTCTGTGAGAGACCCAGCATCCTATTCGATCAATCCCTATAGACCTTAATTTCCAGAATAAAGGATGCCTCTCCTAGATCTTTCATAGTTAACTCCTTAGACAACTATATTTTAACTGTAGTCAACATGAAAATATTATTTCTAATTAGAAGGATGTCATCCACATACAATACAAGAAAGATAACAGCTCTCCCACTGATCTTTTTGAAAATACAGGGCTCCTCTTCATTCTTGATGAATCCAAATGATTTGATTACATCATTGAAACGAGCATTCTAGCTCCGAGATGCTTGCTTAAGTCCATATACGAACCTTTGCAGCTTGTATACCTTATGATCATCATCACTGGATGTGAAACCTAGCGGCTGTGCCATATAGATATCTTCCTCAAGATATCCATTTAAAAATGTCATTTTCATGCCCATCTATCATATTTCATAATCAAAATAGACTACAACAGCAAGTAATATGCGGATGGACTTAAGCATAGCTACTGATTAAAAAGTATCCTGATAGTCAATGCCTTCGCGTTGACTATACCCTTTTGCTACGAGCCTTACTTTGAATGTCTCTATATTTCCATTGGCACCTATCTTTCTCTTGAAGATCTATTTACACCCAATAGGTACTATATCTTCAGGTGGATCTACCAAGGTCCAGACTTGGTTCGAATGCATTGAGTCAATCTTTGACTTCATTGCTTCTAACCATTTTTCAAAGTCGATATCTAATATCACCTCATCATAGATTTTGGGATCATCACCATGAACCTCATTTTCTATGAGGAATATTTTCTCTACGTCTTCTGAGATAGTACCTAAGTACCTTTCAGAAGCACGAAAAATTTTACTTGATCTACGAGGTAGAGAAGATAGTGTCTGAGTTGGCTCAATCTGATTGGGTTCCATAGGTTCCTTACCTCGTGTTTCATCGAAGACTTTCTCCTCGAGTCTAATTTATCTTCTGATGCCACTATCTAGAATAAACTATTTTTCAAGAAAGATAGCATGTCGACTCATAATCACATTGTGATCTTTTGGAAGATAGAAATAATATCCTAATAACTCTTTAGGATATCTAATAAATCAAGCTCTAAAGGACCTAGACTCTAATTGATCCACCTGTTGTCTCTTGACATGGGCCGAACATCCCAAATTCTAAGATGACTCAGACTTGATTTCTTACCATACCATATCTCATACGATGTGGTAGGAATAATTTTAGAGAAAATCCTATTTAGTAAATATATAGCAGTCATAAGACTATGTCCTCAAAGAAACTCAGAAAGGTCCGTGAAACTCATCATGGATCGGATCATATCTAATAGGATCCGATTTCTTCATTCTGAAAACTTATTGAGTTGAGGTGTTCCAGGTGGAATCCATTGTGAGACTATCCCATATCTAATAGGGTCTAATTTTTCTATTTATTTTTCTACTTCGAGTCTAAATTTTTTAAACCTTTCAAAGGCTTCAAACTTATGTCGCATCAAATACACATACATATATCGAGATAGATCATCGATAAAAGTGATAAAGTAGACATAATTGCCCCTAGTTAGTACATCAAATGAGCCAGATACATCAGTATGTACTAGGGCAAGTAGGTCTGTGGCTCTTTTGCCATATCCTATAAAAGAAAGCTTGATCATTTTGCCATGAAGGTATGATTCACAAATCGGATATGACTCAAAAGTCAACAGACTCAATAGTCCAAATTTCTCCAATTTGTTAATCGTGTCTTTAGCTATATGACCTAACCTAAGGTGCTAAAGATACCTATCATTTAGACTATCCCTAGGTCGCTTTGATCCTATGGCATTCACATTTTGCTCGATATTAAAAATAGATACATCAATATATAACTGATAGAGACCATTTATAAGAAAATCACTTGCAATTTTATTTTTTTCATAAAGAATATTATAATGGTCCTTAAGAAAACTAATTACATAGCCTTCTTGTGCTAAATATGAAATAGAAATCAAATTTCTACTTGCTATAGGCACATAAAAATAATCTTTAAGAACTAGATCTAATCCTAACAATAGTCGAAGAGGGTAGGTTCCCACGATCACAGTAGCAACTCTTGCTCCATTTTCGACGTGTATGATCATCTCACCATCCCTCAACCTCTTGCTATCCTCAAGATTCTATATAAAAGTACATAAGTGAGCACTAGAACCAGAGTCAAGCACCCAACTGGATGCAGAAGAAACCATAAGGTTGGATTCTATAATGAGCATACCTCCAGAAGGACCTGCCTCCTTCTTGTTCTTCAGGCTATCCAGGTAAAGAGGATAGTTCCACTTTCAGTGACCATCTGTGTTGCAATGAAAATATTTTTTCTTGTCAGCGGCCTTTTCTTTGGCTCTGCCTTCTTCTTCATCTCTGCCTTCTCCTTCTTCCCACCATCCACCTTCTGCTTCTTCAGGGACTTCTTCTTTTTTTCAAAAGATTTTCTCTTAGAAGAAGTCCGCTCCACAGCAAGTATTAAGCCCTTTAAACCTTTCATAGAGAGCTCAGCGGTAACCAGCATATTCATAAGTTCAGCCAATATATTTTAAAGTTTATGCATATAGTAGTTCATGATGAACTACCCATACGCACCAGTCAAAGACTAGAGAATTATATCGATCTGCAGATCTTGATCTAACTTGACATCGAGTTTCTTAAGATCTTTTAAGTTCTTGATCATCATCAGATAATGATCTTGGACCGACTGTCCATCATACATCTGAGTCTTAAAAAATCTTTTAGTAACTTGATATTTGGCTGCACGACTCTATTTACCAAATAACTCTTGCAAGTGAGCCAACATTTGGTCACTAGTCTTAAGTCTTCATGTTGGTGTTGGAGCTCATCAGACATTGATCCCAACATGTAACACCTAGCTTTGTTATCTTCATCCATCCATTTTTTTAGAGGCACTCTCTAATCAACGGACGGATACGCTGGTAAAGTGGGAGGATCCTGTTCCAATACAAGAGTCAACTTCTCAGAATCCAAAACTATTTTGAAGTTTAGGAGCCAATCCTTATAGTTGGGTCCAAGTCAGTCTATGGGTGTCCAGGATATGGGTTAGTGGATTGGATATAGACATTTTCTTGTAGAGAGTCAAAATTCCTAGTTAGATTTTATAATTAGACTTAACCAATTTATTTAAAAAAAAAATTTTAAATAAATTAGGCTCCCACTATTTACTCGGATCCCTACACTTTCTTAGCAAAGATGTGAAAATCTCCATGATTATTGATTTCTAGTGGATGGTGCGGTCCCACCAACTGGCTCATCACCTCACCTAACAGTTATTGGTGATGGATCAACTGATGAGTGGATAACTCTTATCCAATGATTCTCTAATTATGATGCACTAAAACCTGATCTCTAATTCATGAAGCTCACCACACTCGAAATATTGCTCCACTCCTTAGTTAAGTCAGACCCACTATTTACATGAATTGGATTCTTGATTGGATCTCTCATCGTATCTAAAATATTGAGCCCAACCCATCCTCCAACCCATAGCATCCAATGCCTAATAGACTTGGTTGCATCTTTCTAGTGCAACTAAATCACTATATCTAGCTGAGAATAATCAACTCCAAGAAGGACCCACACATCTACAATGGTGGAAGACCTTCGACTTAATATTTTATTAGAAAGATTTAATTTAAGTCTCTTTATACTTGACTTGACTTAGTCATAACAATTACGACTAATCTAGTAGCATGGGTTGGCTCGAATTGTTAGCCACCTCAAATCAGAACTGGATCAACACAAATGGCCAGGTAAGTGAGATTGGCGGAAGGGATATGCCATTAACTCAATAAGAATGCATTCAGGTCGAGTAGCTCCTAATTAAAAATCAGTCGATCGTATCTGCCAGACTTACCTTAGATACTAAATTATTGAATTAAAACTAATCAGATTAGTCTACAATCTCGGCTCGAACTGCAAAAATAAATTAGATCTTGACTTGATCGAGTCACATCTCAATGTGATTCAATCTTGATCCAGACTTAATCTTATTAGACTGGTCAATTCGAAGTTTTCTTTGATCCCATCTAACCAACTCTTGAATCAGTTTGATCAACCGCTAGACCTAATTGAGCTACCTAAGTCCGAACCCAATTTTATGAAGATGTATTAGATCTAAAAATTTATAATTTTTAGATCTAATTAATTTCATAATCTTAATTCATAATTAAGTTTTAGATTTATGAACAAAATATGTAACAAAATTTTAGAGTTTTAGGATCTAGGTTTTGCAGAAAATAAGTTCTGACTTTTAATTAAGAACGAACGCATAGTATCCCTACACATCATAAGAATACCCCATTGAATGAAAGAAGAGGGCCTTTAAATTTTACTTTGTTCTTATGATCGAATGGCCAAGGGAACGTCTTAATCAAAAATATATTTTTTAAAATAAAACTAGTTAGATCTAAATCATATATCACATATACAAAAGATCTAACCTGTACATGTCTTGCATACATCTCATGTATCATAACTCAATAAACCATGCATGCTTTCAGATCTGAAATATCACATATTAAATCTAAAAAATAAAATTATAAATTTGATCACATCAAAAATAAAATTATTCTAGATATTTTATAGAACTATTCTATAACTAGTCTAAGCATGCATCTTTTATATCTCATATGAATAAATTAAAAATTAAAAACTATATTTTCTATTTTTTAGATCTGATTATAATAATTATAACATCAAAAAAATAAAAATAAAATAGATCTAAAATTATATTTAATTAAATTAATAATATAATTATACTAGACTATACATAGAGCTATTCTATTCCTAGTCTAGTCATGCATCTTATACATTATAGATCTAAATCATATAATTTTTAATTTTTTGATTTCAGATCTAATCACATCTAATGTGACATCTAAAATCATTTAATATCAGATCATATATATAAATTAAATGAGATCTAAAAAAGATCTGAAGAACTGCTAACCTAGGTTTGATACCAGTTGAATGAAAAATCTAATTTTCCACTGTAGGATCATCTAGATTTGATCAGATATGAGGTGAATTTTTCTACAAAAATCCCTTATCAGATAATATGATTATCCTATGATGATCCTATTGGTTTCTGAGATTCTGGAAGGAGCCATGCATGCGTCTAACCTCTATCGATATCCACTCGATTAAGATCTGAACGTCTTCTGCTCATGAAACTCTCCTCTAAAGATCATATCTAAATCTAATTTGTAGATCCTTCAAAACTATTTTTGAAGATAGTCCATCCATCTTACGAACATCATCGTATAGATCGTGAATCTTGTGCCAAAAATCTTGGACCTTCTTCTCAGATTTATGTCTAACTTTTTAGACATATAGAAGAGAGGAAGAGAGGGGATAAAGGAGGCATGGGATATGGTATGGGTGGTAGCATCTCTGCATGGAAAATAAAATCATGTGATGCACTCTTTAGCATGAGAAAGGTTTAAAAACCAATGCCATATAGAGTCTCACTTTGACCAAATAACATACTTATTTATTCATTAGGACTCTAGGACTTATTCTCCACATGAAACCCTAGATCCCATCTAGTTTTTGTTGCCAAAATTGATTTAAAAATAAGGCAACATGAGTAGATAAGAAAGAGTCCATTGCATCCAGGACTTTTTTCTTAAGAGTTTGATCCAAATCAAACTCTATCAAAACTTAGTCAAACCACCACCATAAATCATGAAATTTGACAAACCCATAGCATGACTCGAGCCCTATCACATTTGTAATAATTAAATCAAAAGAATTTCTAGATAATTTTTTAGAAGCATCTAATCAGGTGACCCTCAATTTTCTTAATCGGGTCAACTTTTGATCCTAGTCCAATTGTACTAAGAATGGATTTAATTTCTATAATTAATCTAATCTAGACTTATTCTAGTCAGATGAAAATAAATTCATTCAAGATATAGAAATGAGTCAAATCAAATTTAACTCGATTACAATGAATCAAAAAGATTACAAAAGGAGAAAGCCAGGCTCAATCGTGTGCTAGCATGATTATCTTGAACATGATTGGATCTAATCTAAATCAATCGAACTGGATTAGCTCAATTGATGACATACAAATCTAAACTCTTGTTTGTGTGATTTAGTTAGGTTCAGTTTCGTATGGTAATAAGATATGTCGCAATCTCTATCATCGATATCATCGAAACACCTTTCGATGGACTAGAACTCTTCTGATTCATACAATTAGAATGATCAATCATCAAAATCATTCTAATTGCTCCCAAAATCTACCCATGATACCTAGTAGTATATGGTGGCAATCCATCAGAATTGAAAGCAAACCTCTCAGTGTAGTTACCTATGTGATTGGATTCTTCTATCTTAAGCTCCGATAGGATTAGAATTAAGGTGAACTCGTCAAATCCAACATCCATCATATGAATTAATCATTTGATTCGAGTTCGATGTGAAACCATAATAGAAACTCTTTCTATCATCTTCACTCTGCCATGGCCATAGACTTAAGGACTCAATCTCATGATTATCATAGGGCTACTTCTCATCTACCGAGGTAGATAGATCCCCTATTAGTGCAATCCAATTCCTACAATGAACATGCTATAGCCAACATACACCTCAGAGTTCCAAATGGCTAGGAGATCGAGTTATGGTATAGTCAAACTATAACACTCTCAAGGTGAACTGTCGGTACACCTCAGGTCAAAGAATCAGACACACCATTGTAACATCGAGCCAATCATCAATGAGAAGATAGACTTTCTTATGATTGCTCGAGATGGTCATGCTCAATGCCCTCATTCTCTAACGAATATCTATACTCTTGCTCTGGTATCTCCACACCATAGACTTAAGATGCATCTATCCTAAGAAAGTGATCATATACCAGCCTTCTAGATCGATCACCATCCTCGTGATGATCCTACGATCGAAAGTAATTTATGAGTTAATCATGAAAATTCATGTCTTAAATTTTCAACTTTTGATAATATGAATTGTCATTACCATTAACTCAAAGGATGTATCATAGACACTTTAAATACATACTATGATAAAAAATAATTTTTTTATTAATTTATAATCAAAATTATAAAATTATCCTTAAAAGTGTATTGTAAGTATCAGTCAGTCTGGCTTCTAGGACACAAATCTAATAACAACCTCTTATGTATGTGATCCCATAGGTTCGAACCTAAGCCGGTAGCACAAGAACCAATTTCTATATCAGTTGAAGTAACCATCTAGCAATGGCTCCAGATGTTCGAATAGGTCGAATGTATGCAAAGCAACATTCATAAAATTCTGACCCATGGTTACCATATAATTCATCCCTATGAGCAATAATGCTCAAGATGACTTCGAGTATACTGTCAACACTCATACAAGTCACCTCTATTGTGTCTTAAAATTTTACAAATCTCATGACTTCTCATGAGAATTACCTAGGCCTAGGTTTTGCTAAAGTGAAATACAATGAGTCATTCTCTTCCTGAAGCTAATCAAGAGTGGTCAATCCTATCTTGACTCACACACCGACTTCACAAGTACTTGACTGTACCTAAAAACTTTTCAAACCTATATTAAAAATACAGACAGTCCAGCACCAAAGTATAGTGAGTTGCTTGCAAGTCATCATGGTGATCTCAAGTTGAAGGGACACTTATACCCATTGGCCTTAGCTAGCCACTCTTGATAGTAGAGTGCTATTATGGTCACATTTTGTGCAGATGTACTCTTACATCTCACCTGGATGCCATACCAATATCTCCACACCACTTGGTTACGAGGACAGCCAACGCATATGGCATACAACGATCTATACTCAATAAGTTATCGTCCTTATTAATAACATATCATTTGATCATGAATAATTTAAGAACCATCCAATAAATCCTTCTTTATCGACTAATTGTGATTCGAAGGACTTCATCATAATTTAGGAGTTCATTTAAAAAAGATAAAACTTTTATGATGAACCAGCTAAATAACTATTATTATTAGATAATTCATAAACTAATTTCAATCATCTACCACTTAGATGATTGGCTTTAGGATACATTTTTCAATAACTCCCATTTGGACTAAAGTCAATCAGAATGATATCAAATATCCTATCTTCCACTTAAGTTCGTAGAACTCCTTAGTTCCGTGGCCTTAGCAAATGGGTCAGTCAAGTTCTCTTTTTTCATCAATCTTCCAAAGATCGACGTCACCCTGATCTAAAATCAAAGGTGCTAGCAATGTAATATATGCTGGTCCTTTGGTTCTTTAGCCAGAGCTATGGCTCCAATGCTACGATAGGACTGGACCATCGATGGAGGGTGCCACTTCTGACTTGCTAATGAATCTCAACAACTACACAGCTTACATGGCAGCATCATATGCTATGATGTACTCTACATCACTAACTGAATAGGCTAAAGTATGATCCAACAGATTGCTTCTACAATTAGGGTATGATCCAATATTCTCTTGTTGTCACCTTGTTCTGACTAAAATTAAAACATCCACCTATGTTAAGTCAATATTTTCATATTTGAGTCACTGGACCTTAGTATTTTCTAAATACTTAAGAATTACCTATACAATCTTCTAGTGATTCTCACTTAAATCAGATTGGTATCTACTCACTACCATTAGTGAGTATACCATATCTGATTTTGAACATGGAGAAATTAGATAACAACCAAACCTTTATTCCTTGCAATGCTGGAATGTCATTCTCGATTAAGAGAATTTTATCCATAGACAACATAAAGAATAATACTACAGAATATTTTATCCACTTACAAATGCAGGGTTTATCTTTATTCATAACAAATACATACATTCAAAATGTATGTTCTAAAATTGAGATAATAGCCAAACGGGCTTTATAGGTCTTTATTTTTCCATCTACGCTACTCTGATCTTTTTTAAAATCCATTCACATCCAATGGGTTTTATCTCTTCAGGTGAATCATCTAGTATCCACACACTATTGATTTCCATAGACTTCAATTTGGACTATGTAACTCCAAGCCACTTCTTAGAGTTAGACCACTGCATTGCATCTCGATGGGTGATCGAATCCTTATTATTCTCATTGAGCTCAACAGGATCACCGTCTCGGACCAAGACACTGAAGTATCTATCCGGCTAACACGATACTCTATCAGATCTTCTTAAAGGTGCTACTTTAATGGGCTCCAAATTTAATCTGATCAAATCTAGTTCTGTAGGTTTACTAGATTATGTCGGTTCATTTCTATCAGTCAAACATTCTCAAGTTTAACTTGACAGGCATTAGTTTCTTCTCTTAGGAACTTCTTTCCAAAAAAAAAATGTCCTTTTGCTGATGAACATCTTATGTTCTTCAGCATGGTAGAATTAATAAACCTCAAATACCTATTGGACCAGGACTCAAGTTTTCTGTATGCAAATCTTTGACATAGGCCAATCAACTTCAAACCCAAAGATGAGAGAGTTTAGATCTACACCTGATCCATATCCCATATGGAGTCATTACAATTGATTTACTTAGTATAATTCAAAGTAAAACAAGTAGTCACAATAGCACAATCCTGAAACAGGTAGACAAATAAATCCTATCATGGATTGAACCATATCTAACAAAGTTCAACTTCTCCTTTCAGATACACTATGTTCTAAAAAGAAATCCACTAAGAGAGAATCATATTCTCTCCTAGATATGTCATAAACTTACTGGATAAGTATTCACCTCTTCGATCTGATCGAGAAGTTCTAATATCTTTTCCAGTTTGTTTTTCTATTTCATTATTGAATCATTTGAATATTTCAAATAATTCAAGCCAGATGCACCCATGCCAAGATAGGTCGTCTATAATGAAATAGTAATATCTTCCTTTGGTACTTAAGTTCATAGGTCCACATATATCACTATGTATGAGACTTAGAATTTTATTGGCTCCCTCATCTTTTTCATTAAAAGATGACTTTGACATCTTCCCAAGAAGACAAGACCCACAAGCTTTCAATGATTCACAATCATTGATGTCGAGATTTTCCTCCCAAGCTAATCCGTTTATCCTGTTCTTGTCAAGATGACTAAGCTTATAATGCCAAAGATAGACATCCATGACATAATCTAACTAGGATGTTTATTAAATATGTACATTACACTTAATAGGCTGTATAAATATTAAATATTATTTATTTATTATCCATGTATTATTATAATATTATTCATAATAATATCATAATAATTCTCTTTATTGATAAATGATAACAATCTCTGACCAAAAGACCAATAGAGATCATATTTATCATAAATGATAAACAATGGTGACAATCACTCAAAATGACATCTTTTGAAAATAAGCTCGACAATTCCTAAAGCTAGGAATGAAACAAGACTTTTATCTCAAACTTTCAGGTATTTCTCACCATTCTCAAATATTTCACTTACCTAAAGTCCTTGCAATGAATTGCATAAGACCACCAGTAACTAAAACCCCGATAGTAGAATTATATACAAAGAAATTTCAAGATATTATCATATAATATCCTTGATAAGCAACTCTTGCTTCTTTCTCTTGTTCAGCCTGTTATGGTCAAGAAAAGCAAGATAATTCTTCTTCCCATGATCCTACTTCTAATAATAGAAGTACTATACCTGATTTGGATCAATTTTTACACTAATTATTTTAACTGGGCTTAAAAGCCCCAACATGAACCCACTCATACTACTGAACCAAATTCAACTTTCAGTACTAATTATCGAAGTTGTGTCCAATAAGTCATCATTATCTAACAATGATCGGAGCAATTAGGATTTAGCCTTAATTTGAGAAAAGAGAACAATGACCTATAGTATATGAATTATTTTAAGCCTAGAGACTTGGACTTTAATCTTAAGGTTCTTCCACTATTTTTCTCGAATTGGTAGCCTTTACCTCCAATTTAAGAAATTATCTTAATTTTTTTGTAGGTACTAGAATCCACATAAACTGCACACAAGTCCAACTATGGTTGGTCAACCTATGTACATCTAAGGATAGGTTCATAATCAATTATTTTTTTAAATAACTTCTAGTAATTTAATTTTATCCCAAAAATCAAATCAATAGGCTAGGGCCTCCACGGTCCAACCATTAACATGACCATACTTGGTGCATCTAACCAATGAATGATTAAGCCCAACTATGGTTGGTCAACCTAACCACCATTAGAGAGACACATTCAAGTCATCATATGATGAATGATAATTCCATTAGTCAATAAGCACCAGGCCTATGGGCCTCCAATGATCATTGAGTTAATGGATCCATTATCAAATACCTTAATGAGAGGCTATGTGAAGAAAATAGTGCAGGATTTGCCATACTACTTTCAAAAAATATTTCAAAAATAGTAATGATATAATAAAAAATAATTAATTTAATTAATTATCTACTGATTATATTAGATTATTTAAACTTATATATTAGGATCTAAATATAATATGCATGCATACATCAATAGATCTGAAAATAAAACTATGTAAAAAACTATTTACTACATCTACATATTCAAAATACAATATCTTTTTGTGGATAGTCGATCACCATAATCTGAGTCCATCGGATAATATTCTGGTATCATGTCATAGCCACACATATGTCCGACCTCTATGGTTGGTCCACACGGAGCTTTCGATCTCGATCAGTCCCACTGGAGTGATAGCTCCTCGTCGGAACCTTCGATGGCTGATCATGATTGATCCAATTGATCATATATTTTCTAATTTTTTAGATATTCTAAAGCATTAGAATATAAATATTAGAGGATGATGAACACGTATTTCAAATTTGGTGGTGATCCGATGCTCACAGCACTCGATCTCTCCATCCAAACCTAGATTCCCAAATCTAGGATTTCACTCGGTCCAAAAATACTGACACACTAAAAATCCTATCACACCTTCTCTGTATGGAGTTTTATCATGAATTAAGTTTTCATGGAAAGATGACTTTCAAATTTATAATTTCTATTTAGATCATATCTAAAAATAGGATATCCTTAGTAATGAAAATCATAAGAGAAGAGAGACATAAAGAAAAAGAAAAGTGTTGTAGGATCCTATTCATCTTCACTCTGAGATTGTTTTTGCCCAAAACTGATTCCCAAATACTCTAAAATTTTTACCACATAATGCTAACCCCTTCTAATATATGCATAAAAATTTTTATAATTTATTGACATGAATACCATGAGAAAACCATATGGAAAATGATAAGAATTGAGTGGTTGAGAGGTTTTAACCACTCACTTGATTTCAAAAATCAAATGAGCCTCTTATCCTTATCCAATGCCCCCTCCCTTGTATTTAACATGTAGAAGGACTCTCCTTCTATGTGCATAATTTATTTCTCAAAAGATATTTGACAAACAAAAGGGAGGGCATGGGAAGCAGAGTGGAAAAGTCAAAAATAGTGGGCGCATGGGAGAATTTGAATTCAAACTTCATTTGACTTGGTTCTAATTGATTTCAACCAAACTAATTAATTTAGATCCAATTAAATCAGGTTAAATTCAATCAAATTAAGCTTAGCCTAATTCAATAAAATTTTAATCAAATTAAAAATTAATTAGATCTACGTCCTGATCAAATCAAGGTCAAAACTCCCATGGCGATTAGGTCATTTCATGACCTGATCGGGTTAAATCCAATCGAATCAAATTCAATCAAACTTGATCAAATTCTTATCACTCAATAAAATTGAGCTAATCAATAATCAAATTACTAATTAATCCTCCAAAAATATCTGAGTCTAAATTGAATGGGTTATTGGACAACAGACTCCTATCAACATGAAACTCTTGAAGAGTCCTAAATCAGTGGGACTCTTGAACCCAGTGTCCCAAATGAATCGAACTCACGATCATAGAGTCCTAGACTAGTGAAACTCTTGATCAGAGAGTCTCAGATGAGTAGGACTTAGAGTTTCAATCTAGTTGGACTCTTGGTCACAAAGTCTCAGTCCAGTGGGACTCTTGACCATAGTGTCCTAGATTATTAAGACTCATGATCAGAGAGTCTCAGATAAGTAGGACTCAGAGTTTCAATCCAGTAGGACTCTTGATCATAGAGTTATAGTCTAGTGGAACTCTTGACTATAGAGTCTCAGACCAATGGAACTCTTGATCAGAGAGTTCCAGACAAGTAGTGAAAGGATTATGCCCTCAAGCCAATCAAAAATTTATTTATTTTTGGATTGTTCTTTGTCTTCCAAACTCATGTAATGATATTTTAAAATAAATAAAGGTATTATTTCATCATATGCAGTGTCTTATTATTTATTTAAGATTATGATGAACTCCATAAATTAAGACTATGATTTTAGGATTATGATGAGATCATACCAATGAGACCTAAAACCTTAAAACCCTAATTTAAACATTCTTGATCGATGGAACATTGAGTTGGGGATCAATATTTCTGGGAAGACTAGCACATCTTTTGTATGCTCAATTGAGAGGGTGATTGATCTCACAATCACTTGTGTATGACACTATACAAGGATGTGGGTGCTCATTAGAGAATGAGTTCACTGAATTAATCCAAGTTGAGAATATCTAATGGAGTCTTATCTACATGTCAATAGATCGTTCTCATAGTGGAATTGTGCATATAATCCTTTGACCTAAAACTACCATAGAATCTTATATATATGAATCCATATTTTGGTTCATACTTAGTCATGACTCAGTCATGTATGGAATGATCTGCATATGGTAGATTATATATGAAGGTTGTGAGTAGGTTTACATGGAATCGATCACTTTTGATAAGAGAAAATAGCATCCTACCTGCTTCAAACAAATGATGATTTAGGAAGACTTTAATCAAAGCATTATAAAAATTAGAAATGATTTCTAATATTTTATTAAATGAATCATCATCATAAGGTTGAAAGAGAAATGAATATTATATTGGGTTTGACATATTTTCATACGTAGAGTCAGATTCAGGATGCAGGGTGATCGAAGGATCTAGTTACAAGATAATTTTTTACTGAAGGATATTTTTGGTATTTCCATCAAAATTTCATATCTTTCAAAAAGTCATGATATGTTGCTAGACATCAATCATGTCTTGTGGGTTTGATCAAATTAAAATTTTAATTTGATCATTAAATTAGAAAGTGTTCTAATTGGTCAAACTGGGTAGACTAATTTTGACCTAAATCGGTTTAGTTGAGTTCTAACCTTATTAGGTCAAATCACACCTAGACCCACTGCTGACTAGATATGGAATCCAATGGTTCACACACAAAGAAAATTGATTAAGGATCTAATTGGATTAGACCATGTTTGCAAGATGAACATGCTAGCACATGTAGCAAACCCTAGCAGCCAGATTCGAATTGGATTCGAATTGACTTTCAATTTGGGCTAATTAAGGACCAATTTGAGCCAAATTAGATTTGGTCTTAAATTGGATTAACCTAGACTGATTGGACTTCGGTTGAAGCATCACATAATAGAATCCCATATGCTAGAGAGTCTCTCTCTTGCGCGTGGGAAGTCTTTCAAGCGTAAAGAGTTTTTGGCGCATGGGATTAAGTTGGCGCCCACCTTCTTTGACTTTTCCTCTTTCTCCATGTCGCGTATTTTTTTAAAATGAGCATCGACATTAGATATGGGGTGCAAAAGAGTCCTTCTATTGATAAAAAACTCCATTTTCATTTTAATTTTTGTCGCCCAGGTCTCTTTGTTGTCCAAGACTCCTTGCCGCCTTAGACTCCTTGCTGCTCGCACCATGGACTCCTTGCCGCCCGCACCCTGGACTCCTTGCCGCCCTCTCTTCCTTGGCGCCTCATGGACCAAGTCAAAGTCCTTTGGGACTTTGACTATTCAAAGATTATCTCTATGCCTTTTTGCTGAATGAGCATCCCATTTTAAAGCCATTGGATAGCCTTCTTATCTGATCTAATGGTTGAAAATGATGGTGCCAAGAATGAAAGCCTGCGACTCTTCGTAAATAACTTACGTAGAATTAGTCTGAGAGTCCTTCTGCTTTAAAGCACCTCTTGGACTAAGTCTACATGTCGTTATTATCTGATGAGGTATGAGATTGGATGAAGGGACATGAGATAATATTTTAAAAGGGCATGAGAAAATGTGTTGGCACCCTTACCTACATTATAAATAAGGGTGCGTACCATGAGTCCAGGGGATTGTGAAGATTATGTTTCTTTCTTACAAAGTATTTTCTTATTGTCCATTTTTTTTCTTTCCTTCTCTTGTCCAGACCTTGTTCTTATAAGGATAAGAAGTCATTTTAAGACAAAGAGATTAGGAAGAAAAATTAAGAAAAGGAAAAAGAAAGATAGGTAAGGAGAGACAAGGAAAGTGACAAAAAGGCTAAGAAAGGTCTTGCCCATTTAATTAAAATTTTTATTATTAGAATTTTAATTATATATAAATCAGAGGTGCTGGTGTCTTGATCAAGTCTCCGTGTGGATCAACATTGGAGGGTGAATACGTGGGCACCTGATGGAACTCCTGACAGACTGTTACCGACAATTAGAAACAATTCAGGGCTTAGGGATAAGAGGTATGTTCTAATACCTTCTTTTATATTACATATGCATGTTATATAATTTAATTGCTAATAAGGTGATCTTAGGGTTCAGATTTGGTTTGTATGATTTCATATTTTTGCTTTGAAATCTATGCTTCTACCCTATACACAATTCCTATCAGTGGTATCAGAGCAAGCCTTATTAGGTTAAATCATATAATGCTTTGCTTATAATATAATGGCATAAATGAAAAATATGATATAATCTTTTTATTAACATGTTATTTAAATGATGAGATCATATTTTTATTTATCATAATAAGATTATGATGTATATATTATTTTATAAAAGTTGTCATGATATAGTGGAAAGTATTCACTATGTAATGATGGTTGTCCTAGAATAATTATACATGTTAATATATATTTTATCATAATTGATGCTTTTATGCATTTAGTTTGATTTAAAATGTGCATCAAGACCTTTTAAAATCCTCTTTAAAATTATATTAAGTTGTAGTGTAATTAATCTATAGCTGTATCAGTCGGGATGTTTAATTGATCAATCGGTGTCTAGGATAAATGGTTCATGATTGGTAAAGAAAACATGATTTTTTAATTAGTTTTGTTGTTTGACCTGGCCAATTTATTGGTATCTAAGGAAAGCAATGGGGGGACTCCCACTTATATTTCACTTACCTGATTAATTTAATTCTAGATTGAAATGCTTACTATTATATTCACTACATTAAGGCCTTCCTTCATACTAGGTTCTTATTATGTCTAGAACCATATTAGTTTTGTTGTGTAACCACAAGATCTATCATGAAAAATGATGTAATATTAATCTAGTGCATTGAGATGCTTACAATATTTTGAATATACTACTTTATTATGTAACCACAAAAGAAGTTATATTTCATTTTGACTGTATAAAAAATGAAGGATTCTATTTAAACTAAAACATTAAAATTTGTTGTGCTAACACAAGACTATTAACGTTTTAGAGGCAAAAAAAAAAAATTTTGAGAGTTGCATAAAATGCAATTAGAAAGAGTTTCCTACCTTTAAACTTATAACAGGTTTGTTGTGCAACCACAAGATCTTTTATAAGGAATTAAGGTCTTATTCTCACTAAGAAAATCAATTAGAGGGTTATGGCTTTTTGATTAATTAGTGGGAGACATAATTAAATTAAAATCCTAATTTAATTATGTTTGTCATCATGAGTTGTTTGCTTATGTATTATTCTTTATTATGTAGATTAAATGGCTTCTTCACTTTCATTGCGTTCAATTTTGGATTCAAATAAATTGACTGGTCAAAATTATGTGGACTGGCTGAGAAACCTAAAAATAGTACTCAGTCAAAAAAAATTCTCCTATATTCTTGATGCCCCTAATCCTAAACCATTAGAAAATGATGCCACAGATGAAGATAAGTCCACATACAAGATGTGGTGAAATGATTTTCTTACTGTCAAATGCATCATACTTGCCTCTATGAGTAATGAATTATAGAGGCAGCATAATGGCATGGACACTCAGTCCATATTACTCAATTTAAAAGAGCTTTATGGAGAGCATGGTAGAACTGCTAGATATGAGATATATAAGCAATTATTTCATGCAAGAATGACAAAAGGAACATCCATACAAAATCATGTTTTGATGGTAATTGATCTAATCACTCATTAAGTCAATTAGGTTTTGTTATGAATGGAGAGTTAAGTCAGGATTTGATCCTGCAATCACTCTCTAAATCATTTTCTCAGTTTGTCCTAAACTATCATATGAATAAATTGAATTTTTTCTTGCCTGAGCTATTAAATATGCTCAAGACAGCAGAAAGCCATATCAAGAAGGATAAGGCTCCTCTTCTTCTTATGGGTGGGATCTCCAAGAAGAAGGCAGACAAAAAGGGTTCAAAGAAAAGGTTGAACCCTAAATGTGGTATAAATAAAAAGAAAAAGGGGAAGAAGATCTCCGGACAGACGACCTATTTTCATTGTGGCAAAATAGATCATTGAAAGAGAAATTACAAGGCTTACCTCGCAATCGTGAAGTCTGGTACAAAAAATGTACCAAAAGGTATGTATGAGATACATACTATATTATCATTAAATTCTTCCATTTCAAACCTTTGGGTATTAGATACCAGCTATGATTTTAATATCTACAAATCTTTGCAGGGGCTATAAAAAATTAAGAGTTTGAAGAAAGATGATTTCAAGCTCTATGGCACTGGAGAAGAGTCTATCCGTGCAGAAGCTGTAGGGACAAATATATTAAAGTTATCTTCTAGGAAGATCTTAGAGCTTATAAATTGTTATTATATGCCTAATATCATTAGAAATATTATATCTATACCCTTGTTATTAAAACAAGGTTATAGTCTTAATGTAACGAGCGAAGATTGCTCAATCAAATATTCTAATAAAAATATTTATTTTGGCATATTTAGCAATGGTTTGTTGACTCTATGTTTGGATGATAATATATTTCATATTGATGAAAATAGAAAACATAAGAGAGATGACATAAATAATACTTTACTTTGGCATTGTCGATTAGGTCATATTAGTGAGGCTAGGATTAACAAGTTATACAAAGAAAAGTTCTTTGGTCTTTTTTATTATGAATCATTAGGAACTTATGAATCATGTCTCATGGGTAAAATGACTAAGACTCCATTTAGTGGACATGGAGAAAGGACAAAAGAATTATTAGGACTTGTACATATGGATGTATATGGTCCTATGACAACTCAAGCCAGAGAAGGATACTCTTATTTTATAACATTCACTAATAATTTATCTAGGTTTGGATATGTGTATCTTATGAAACACAAATTAGAAGCCTTTGATAAATTTAAAGATTATCAAAGTATGATCGAAAAATCAACTGAATAATGTATAAAAATCCTTCAGTCTGATCAGGGAGGAGAATACTTATCTAGTGAGTTTCTAGACTATCTTAAAGTAAAAGAGATTCTCTCTAAATAGACACCTCCTTATACACCATAATTAAATGGTGTAGCTGAAAGAAAAAATTATATCTTATTAAGATATGGTACGGTCCATGATGTGCTTCACTGAATTATCTATTTTCTTCAGGGTCATGCCCTAGAGACCGCAATTTATATCTTGAATAGAGTACCTTCTAAATCTGTATCTAGTACTCCATATGAGATATGGAGAAGTAAGAAATTCAATCTTAAGTATTTTAAGATATGGGGTTGTCCAGCATATGTCAAAAAAAATTTTGGACATAAGCTTGATGCTAGATCAGACAGATGTCTATTTATCGGATATCCTAAAGATAGTATAGGATATTTATTCTACCACCATACTGAACAAAAGGTATTTGTAAGTAGGCATGCCACTTTCATGAAAAAAGAATTTATCCTAGAAAAGGACAGTGGCAGAAATATTGAACTTAGTGAAGTTCAAGAAAAATAAATAAAAATTTCTCAACCAAATAATCACATAAAAGAACCAGAACACATCCATAGGTCTGAAAGAGTACGACATACACCTATGAGGTACGGATTCATTATTGAGAACAATGAAGCCCAAGTCATTGAGAATGATGAACCTCTGACCTATACGGAAGCAGTCAAAAGTAAGGACTCTGACAAATGGCTGACTGCCATGCAATCTGAAATGGACTCCATGCACACCAATAAAGTATAGACTTTGGTGGATGCACCAGAGGATATAACTCTTATTGGATGCAAATGAATTTTTAAGAAAAAGATTGGAGTAGATGGTCAAATTGAAACCTATAAGGTCAGATTGGTGGCTAAGAGTTTTAGGCAAAAACAGGGAATTGATTATGATGAAATATTTTCATCTGTTGCCATGCTCAAATCTATTCAGATTATGCTTGCCATAGCAGCATACCATGACTATAAAATATGGCAAATGGATGTAAAGATTGCCTTCCTTAATGGTTTCCTTGAGGAGGAGGTCTATATGTCACAACCAGAGGGATTTAAGTCAAATGAGAGACCAAATCAGGTATGCAAGCTTAAGAGATCCATTTATGGATTAAAGCAAGCATCAAGGAGTTGGAACATCCATTTTGATGTAACAGTAAAAGAGTTTGGTTTTATCAAGAATGTGGATGAACCATGTGTGTACAAGAAAACTAGTGGGAGAACCATAGTCTTCTTGGTTTTGTATGTAGATGATATACTCCTCATTGAGAATGATATCCGAATGTTGCAATCAGTCAAATTATGGCTATCAAATAAGTTTTCCATGAAAGATTTGGGAGAAGCATCCTATATACTGGGAATAAAGATATATAGAGATCGATCTAAGAGGATGCTAGGCTTGTCCCAATCTAGGTACATTGACTTAATACTGAAAAGATTCAGTATGGATGGGAGTAAAAGAGGTTATTTACCCATGAGTCAAGGCATACATCTCTCTAAAAAATTGTCTCCAAAGAGATCTGAAGAGAGAAATAGAATGAGTTCTATTCCTTATACTTTGGTTGTTGGATCAATAATGTCTGCCATATTATGTACAAGGCCTGATGTTGCTTATGCCTTAGGCATTGCAAGTAGATTTCAAGCTGATCCAGGAGAGGATCATCGGAAAGCTGTGAATAATAATCTTAAGTACTTAAGAAGGACTAAAGATATTTTTCTAGTATATGATGGTTCTGATCTTAAACTAGAAGCATATTCTAACTCTAGTTTTCAATCAGACCTAGATGATAGCAAATCCATTTCAACATATGTCTTTATTCTAAATGATGCAGCAGTAAGTTGGAAGAGTACTAAGTAGCCAATTGTAGCTGATACAACTACTGAGGCAGAATATATAGCTGTAAGTGAAGCCATCAAGAAAACTATCTGGATGAAGAAGTTCATCACTGAATTAGGTGTTATTCCTAAAATTAAGAATCCAGTACCACTTTACTGTGATAATATTGGAGCTATTGCTCAAGCAAAGGAACCTAGGTCTCATCATAAATCCAAACACATTTTGAGATGCTTCCATCTCGTTTGTGAAATTATTGAAAGACAAGATATAGTCATAGAACGAGTTGACACAAAGAACAACATAGCAGACCCATTCACTAAGGCTCTACCACTGCAATTGTTTGATCGCCACCTTTGATTGTATGGGATTAAAATATGAGGGTGATTGGCTTTAGTGCAAGTGGGAGATTGAAAGGAATATGCCCTCAAGCCAATCAAAAATTTATTTATTTTTGTCCTGTTCTTTGTCTTCCAAACTCATATAATGACATTTTAAAATAAATAAAGATATTATTTCATCATATGCAGTGTCTTATTATTTATTTAAAATTATGATGAACCCCATAAATTAAGGCTATGGTTTTAGGATTATGATGAGATCATACCAGTGAGATCTAAAACCTTAAAACTCTAATTTAAACATTCCTGATCGATGGAACATTGAGTTGGGGATCAATGTTTCCAATAAGACTAGCACATCTTTTGTATGCTCAATTGAGAGGATGATTGATCTCGCAATCACTTATATATGACACTAATATAAGGATGTGGGTGCTCATTAGAGAATAAATTTACTGAATTGATCCAAGTTGAGAATATCTAATAGAGTCTTATCTACATATCAATAGATGGTTCTCATAGTGGAATTATGTATATAATTCTTTGACCTGAAACTACCATAGAATCTTATATATATGAATCTATATTTTGGTTCATACTCATTTATGACTCAGTTATGTATGGGATGATCTGGATATGATAGATTATATATGAAGGTTATGAGTAGGTTAACATGGAATCAATCACTCCTGGTAAGAGGAAATAGCATCATGCCTGCTTCAAACAAATGATATTTCAGGAAGACTTTGATCAAAGCATGATGAAAATTAGAAATAGTTTCTAATATTTCATTAAATGAATCATCATCATAAGATTGAAAGAGAAATGAATATGATATTGGGTTTGACATAGTTCCATACCTAGAGTCAGATTCAGGATGCAGGATGATCGAAGAATCTAGTTGCATGATAACTTTCCACTGAAGGGTATTTTTGGTATTTCAATCAAAATTTTACATCTTTCGAGAAGTTATGATATGTTGCTAGACATCAATCATGTCTTGTGGATTTGATCAAATTAAAATTTTAATTTGATCATTAAATTAGAAAGTGTTCTAGTTGGTCAAACTGGGTAGGCTAGTTTTGACCTAAATCGATTTAGTTGAGTTCTAACCTGATTAGGTCAAATCACACCCAGACCCACTGCTGGCTAGATGTGAAACCCAATGGGTCACATACAAAGAGAATTAATTAAGGATCTAATTGGATTAGACCATGTTTGCAAGATGAACATGCTAGCACATGTAGCAAACCTTAGCACCAAGATTCGAATTGGATTCGAATCGGCTTTCGATTTGGGCTAATTAAGGATCAATTTGAGCCAAATTGGATTTGGTCTTGAATTGGATTAACCTAGACTGATTGGGCTTCAGTTGAGACATCACATACCAAAATCCCACGTGCCAGAGAGTCTCTCTCTTGCGTGTGGGAAGTCTTTCATGCACAAAGAGTTTTTGGCGCATGGGATTAAGTTGGCGCCTAACTTCTTTGACTTCTCCTCTTTTTCCATGTCACGTATTTTTTTAAAATGAGCATGGACATCAGATAAGGGGTGCAAAAGAGTCCTTCTGTAGGTAAAAAACTCCATTTTCATTTTAATTTTTATCGCCTAGGACTCTTTGTCGCCCAAGACTCCTTGCCGCCCTCTCTTCCTTGGCGCCTCTTGGACCAAGTCAAAGTGCTTTGGGACTTTGACTATTCAAAGATTATCTCCATGCCTAAATGGGCATCCCATTTTAAAGCCATTGAATGGCCTTCTTATCTGATCTAATGGTTGAAAATGATGGCGCCAAGAATGAAAGCCCGCAACTCTTCATAAATAACTTACGTAGAATTAGTCTGAGAGTCCTTCTGCTTTAAGGCACCTCTTGGACTAAGTCTACATGTCTTTATTATCTGATGAGGCATGAGATTGGGTGAAGGGACATGAGATAATATTTTAAAAGGGTGCGAGAAAATGTGTTGGCACCCTTACGTACATTATAAATAAGGGTGCGTACCGTGAGTCCGAGGGATTGTGAAGATTATCTTTCTTTCTTACAAAGTATTTTTTTATTACCCATTTTTTTTCTTTCCTTCTCTTATCTAAACCTTGTCCTTATAAGAATAAGAAGTCATTTTAAGACAAAGAGATCAGGAAGAAAAATTAAGAAGATACCAAAAAAGAAAGATAGATAAGGAGAGACAAGGAAAGTGACATAAAGGCTAAGGAAGGTCTTGCCCATTTAATTAAAGTTCTTATTATTAGAATTTTAATTATATATGAATTAGAGGTGCTGGTGTCTTGATCAAGTCTCTGTATGAATTAACGTTGGAGGGTGAATACGTGGGCACCTGGTGGAACCCCTGACGGACTGCTGTCGGCAATTAGGAACAATTCAAGGTTTAGCGATAAGAGGTATGTTCTAATACTTTCTTTTATATTACATATGCATGTTATATGATTTAATTGCTAATAAGATGATCCTAGGGTTCGGGTTTAGTTTGTATGATTTCATATTTTTGCTTTGAAATCCATGCTTCCGCCCTGTATACCATTCCTATCAAGTAGGACTCAGAGTCCTAGTCCAATAGGACTCTTGGTCACAGAGTCCCAGTCCAGTGAGACTCTTGACTATAGAATCCCAAAATAATGGGACTCTTGATCAGCCATCAGATTAGATAGAAACTTCTAATATGTGTGACCCCGCAGGTCCGAACCTAAGTCGGTAGCATAGAAACCAATTTCTATACTAATCGAAGTGACTATTTAGCAAAGGTATCCGACATTCGGATAGGTTGAATAAATACAATCGCAATATTTAAAACCTATGCAAATATGGTTACTGTATAATTCATCCCTATGACCTCTATGTAATAGATGACTCAGGGTTAGACTGTCAATCCTAGAAAATATATCCATATCGTGTCTCAAAGCAATTAGTCTCATGACTTCTCACTAAGACTATCCTGGCCAAGATTTTGCTAAATTGAAACACAATTGAACACAGCTCCTGAAATCAGGAGTGGCTAATTCCATATTGATACATGCACCGACTCCATAAGTACTTGACTATACCCAAAAACCTTCCATCACTAAATTAGAAATTCAGATAGTCTGATACCAAAACACAGTGAGTTGCTTGGAAGTCACCAGGGTGATCTTAAGTCGGAGGGACATTTATACCCATATTCCATCGAAGCTAATCTTGATAGGAGAAAAGCCCCGGAGTTGGTCATGTTCAGTGTAGATGTACCCATACATCTCACTTGCATGCCATATCAATGTCTCAACACTCTTTGGTTATGAGGACAACCAACCTATATGGCACACAATGATCTATACTTGATAAATGTTATCGTCCTAAGTAACAATGTATCATTTGATCATGAACTATTTAAGGACTAAATGACAAATCCTCCTTTGCCGAATCTAGATAGTCCTAAGGACTTCATCACAACATAGGAGTTCATTAGAAGATAATAAAATTAATGATGAAAAATGCTAAAATAAATTTTATTAATTTATAATTCATATACAATTATAAATATATGGCCCAACCGTCAACAAATTGATGATTGGCTTTGGGACACATTTTCAACAATCTCCCACTTGGACTAAAGCCAATCGATGTAGTATCTAATACCTATCTTCGACTTAAAGTCGTCAAATTCCTTCACCGTAATAGCTTTAGTAAATGGATCGGTCAAGTTCTCCTTTTCGTCGATCTTCTGAAGGTCGACATCACCTCGATCCATAATTTCTCGGATAAGATGGTAGCGACATAGAATATGTTTCATCCGTTGGTGTGCCTTTAGTTTCTTCGCCCGAGCAATGGCTCCAGAGCTGTCACAATAGAGCAGAACTGAACCATCAAGGGAGGATGCTACTCCAAGCTCGATGATGAATTTTCTTAGCCACACCACTTCTTTGACAGCATCTGATGCAACGACATACTTTGCCTCATAAACTGAATTGGCTATAGTGTGCTGCTTGAAACTCTTCCAGCATATGACTCCACTATTAAGGGTAAATATGTATCCCAACATACTCTTGCTATCATCATAATCAGACTAAAAACTGAAGTCTGTGAACCTCATAAGTTTTAAGTCCGATTCATCATATACAACCCACTGATCTCTAGTATTTCTTAAACACTTCAGGATGGTTTTAACAATCTTTCAGTGATTCTTTCCTGGATTAGATTGGTATCTACAAACTACACCTAGTGAGTATGCCATATTTAGTCGCGTACATGTCATGGTGTATATTATAAAACCTACTGTTGAAGCATATGGTATTCTATTCATACGCTCTTTGTCTAGAGGTGTTGTTGGACAATCCCTCTTTAAAAGAAAATTTTCATGGCCTATCTGTAGATAGCCTTTCTTGAAATTTTTCGTGCTGAACCGTTTTAGCATAGTGTCAATGTACGTGGATTGGGACAATCCAAGCAACCTTTTAGATCTATTTATATAGATCTTCATCCCTAAGATGTAGGAAGCTTCTCTCAGATCTTTTATGGAGAACTGTGATGATAGCCAGATCTTTATTCCATGTAATATAGGGACATCATTCTCGATTAAGAGAATGTCATCCATATACAATACTAGGAATACTATTATTGGACCATTAGCCCATTTGTTTATGCAGGGCTCCTCTTCATTCTTAACGAAGCTATACATTTTGATTATTCTATCAAATCGTATGTTCCAACTCTGAGATGCCTGCTTTAGTCCATAAATGGATCTCTAAAGTTTACACACCTTAGACTCATCTATGAACGTGAAACCTTCAGGTTGTATCATATACACCTCTTTATCCAGCTTTTCGCTTGAGAAAGCTGTTTTCACATCCATCTACTAGATTTCATAGTCCAGATGGGCAGCTATAGCAAGCATTATCCCAATGGATTTGAGCATGGCCATAGGAGAGAACGTCTCATCATAGTCAATACCATAATGTTGACGATATCCCTTGGCAATCAAATGGACTTTATAGATCTCCACCTTTTCGTTGCACCTCTTTTTCTTTTTAAGACCCACTTACACCCTATGGGTTTTACCCCTTTGGGTGGGTCAACCAATGTCCATACATCATTGACCTTCATGGATTCCATCTTGAATTTCATGGCCTCAAGCCATTTCTCAGAGTCAGATCTCTACATTGCATTCATATAAGTGATTGGATCCTAATCATTCTCATTGAGTTTAATAGGATCCCCGTCCCAGACTAAAATCCCATAGTATCTATCCGGTTGATGTGATACTCTACCAGATCTTCTTAAGGATGCTTCTATAATAGATTCTGGGATTGATCTAATCAGATCCAGCTCAGGTTTAACAACTTGTGTCCGTTCTTTTACCTATCGTACTTCATCAAGTTCGATCTTGGAGGCATTAGTTCCTTCACCAAGAAACTCCTTTTCTAAAAAGACTGTCTTAAGACTGATAAACACCTTTTACTTATCAGCAAGGTAGAAGTAGTACCCTTTGGTTTCTTTTAGGTAATCTATAAAACTACACTTATCAAACTTAGGTCCAAGCTTGTCTGTCATCAAACATTTGACATAGGCCGAACACCCCCAAATCCTAAGGTATGAAAGCATTAGCTTATGCCCTGTCCATATTTCATATGGTGTTTTATTAACAGATTTACTCGAAACCCTATTTAGAATATAATAAGCTGACTCGAGCATATATCCCCATAGGGAGATCGGCAAACCAGCAAACCCCATCATGGATCGAACCATATCCAATAGGGTCTGATTTCTCCTTTCAGACACACCATTATGTTGTGGTGTTTCAGAAGGGGTCCATTGGGAGAGAATTTTGTTCTTCTCAAGATATGTCAGAAACTCATTGAAAAGGTATTCACCCCCTCAATCAAATCAAAGAGTTTTAATACTCTTCTCAGTTTGCTTTTCTACCTTATTTTGAAATAGTTTGAACATTTCAAACGACTTCGACTTATGCTTCATTAAATAGACATATCCATACCTCGATAGATCATCTGTGAAGGTTATGAAGTAGAAATATCCATCTCTGGCACTTGAGCTCATGGGTCCATATACATCCGAATGTACTAAACTTAAGAGTTCAGTGGCTCATTCATCTTTTCTAGTAAAAGGTAACTTGGTCATCTTATCAAGAAGATAGGACTCACAGGTCGAAAGTGACTCACAATCACTAACCTCAAGAATTTCTTCTTGAGCTAATCTGTTAATTTTATTCTTGTTAATATGACCTAGCCTACAGCGCCAAAGGTAGACATCAGACACATCACTAATTCTAGGATGTTTACTAAAGGATTGAACCACGTTAATAGGCATAGAAAGTCAATAAATTTCGTTATTCAATTGTCCAATCAAAATTGTAACACCATTCAAAATGATATTACAAAATTTTTCTTTTATTGATATTTCAAAACCATTCATGGCCAAAAGGCCTACAGAAATGACATTCAATAAGAAAGTTGGACAATAATGACATTCATTAAGAATAACTTTATTTAAATTGATTATAAGATTCATTATTCCTAAAGCTAGAATTGGAACTTGTCTTCTATCTTCAACATTCAGGAACCTCTCATCTTGATCAAATCTTCTACTGACCTGCAAGTCCTGCATAGAATTACAAATATGATAAAGGCTTCCAGTATCTAATACCCAGGCAGTATAATTAAATAAGAAAAAATTGCAAGGTGTTATCATATAATGACCTTGCCCAGCAACTACTTACTTCTTCCTTAACCTATTTGGATCCAGGAAGGCAATGTACAAAGGACAGTTCCTCTTTCAGTGTCCCTACTTCTTACAGAAGAAGCATTCTACCTAGCTCTGGTTGGGCTTGTGCTTCTTGGTCTGACCCTGTGCAGTCATCCCAGCATGCAGCCGCACCTTCTTGTTTTTCTTCATCTTATTCTTCTTCCCTTTCTTAAAGGGTCGACGATCAGAAGAAGACCTTCCCACTACATTCACCATCTCCTTGTGGAGTTGATGATCCTTCTTAAAGTTCTGCAGCAACCCCAACAAGTCGTCGTAGTTCACTGTAGGCTTTGTCATTCCAAAATGAGTTAGAAAGGAGAGGAAGAATATGGGCAAAGAATTATGGGGCCTCAGTCACTGATTATGTATTATACGTGATCGAGATGATTGAGCATCTTAGCAAGTTGCGCTTTCCCCTGCACGAGTAGCTCGGTAAGGATCCGAGCATTGAAAATGGCACAACTTGTTTTGTGCTTTTCAACATCGTCCAGCATGCCAAAAGAGTCATTCAATATTTGAAGCATCTCCTGGGGCTGGGCATTTTCAAATCTTTGATTAAACTCATCATTCATTATTGTCAGCAATATACATCAAACGATGGTGTAGTCATTGAGCCACTTCAGATAAGTATCTCGGATCACTTTCCTATCGTTTGGGGCTAGCTCCTCGGTGCTCGATCTGTTACCACATAAAGAATCCGCTCAAGCTCTAGGACAATTTTCAACTTACGATACCAGCTATCATAGTTGGATTTCATTAATTTATCATGATCTAACAATGACTGAAGTGATAGATTAGTGGCCATATCTGCATAAAAAAGAAAACCAAACCTAATTAGTATGTGAATTATTAATCCTAAAGATTTAGACTTCAGTCTAAAGGTCCTCCCATTATTTTATATGAATTGGTAGCCTCTACATCCAATTCGAGGAATTACTATAATTTCTTAGTGGATACTAGAATCCACATAGACTACACATAAGCCCAACTTTGGTTGGTCAACCCATGTGCACCTATAGGTAGATTCAAAATCAATTGTTTCTCTAAACAACTTTTAGTAACATTGATTTTGCCCAATAGACCTAATCAGTAGGCTTTGGCCTCTACTGAAAAAGGTTCGGTTAGGTCCAACCATTAACATGACCATATTTGGTCTTATCTAATCAATAAATGATCAGGCCTGACTTTGGTCGGCCAACCTAACCACCATCATGAAAGACTTAACCAAATTATTATTTTATGAATGATAATTTTATTAGTCAATAATCATCCGACCTTTGGGGCTCCAATGATCATTATACTAATGAATCCATTATCACTCAACTTAATGGAAGGCTATGATTTAGTTATTTATATAACCTATTTCATTTTTAAGGATTTAATAATTTTAGAGGATTTAGTTAACCAATTTAAAAAAATTCAGCGAGCCAATTTCGATCCTCCCGCTGACTTCACCAAGTCAGAAAAGAATCTAATCTAAGCTGGTATTAGGAGCACCTAAATCAGTCGGACTGATTTACCTAATAGACATGGGTGAGTCCGAATCATCAAGTGATCTAATCAAAATCTAACTCACCAGGATGGCCAGGTAAGCGAGATCAGTGGAAGGGATATGCTATTAACTCGTCAAAGACCGAATTAGTACGAGTAGCTCCTAATTAAAAACCATTGGTCAAACTGCCATACTTATTTTAGACACCATCCGGTTCATTAGTTTTAATTTGACCAATCTAGTAATTTTGGATTCGACTGCATAGCCTTGAATCAAGTCTATTTGGTCCTTGTTAAAGGCATGGACTTGACCAACTACAACTATTATAATTGAGTCTATAGAGTCCTTGACCTAATCTAAATTAATATTTAATTAGATTTGATCAATTACTCTAAATTAGTCCATCTAACCTTAGGTCTAATCCAATTTATGGACCTAATTTAGCTAATTCAATAACCCATAAGTTTATGATTAATAACTTAAAGTCTTAATTTATAATTCTAGACACTAAATTATTATACTTAATTTTTAATTAAGTTTATGGGCTGAGGGTTAGGGTTTGATATTTCAAAAATATTTTTAATTTTGAAAGACTCTTTATAACTTAGCATTGTTCATCAATTGAGTCGACTCATTTCAAAATTAAATCATCTCAATTCACAAACAACACTAGTTATAGGATTTAATCTAAAACTATGTACACTACATAATCATGAAATCATGAATCAAATTTTATCTAATTATACATTCATGATCATAAATTAGATTAAAGCCTAATATAATTAAATCATAAAAATATTAGATCAAATCTAGTAATTTCATGATTAACGATATAGATTAGCAACATACCAGGATAACCTTTTCACTATAGGGGGTAAATCCTACAGCAGGATAATCTACAGTTTGTACGATTTGGATTTTAATTTTTTAGATCTAATTACTCTAATTATTAGATTAATATTTAAATCAAATCTAAATTATTAATCTAAATATGCAAATATATTATGTTTAAAGAACCTTACTCTAATAACAATTGAAGAAAATAGAGTAGGATTTGTCATGCTACTTTCAAAAAATATTTTAAAAATAGCAATAATATAGCAAAAAATAATTAATTTAATTAATTATCTATTGATCATATTAGATTATTTAAATCTATACATTAGAATCTAAATATAATATGCATGCATACATCAATAGATCTAAAAATAAAACTATGTAATAAACTATTTACTACATCTATATGTTCAGAACATAATATCCTTTTGTGGATAGTCGATCACTATAATCTGAGTTAATTGAATAATGCTCTAGTATCATGTCACAGCTGCACATGTGTCCGGCCTCTATGGTTGGTCAACACGAAGCTCCTAGTCCTGATCAGGCCCACTAGAGTGCTAGCTTCTCATCGGAGCCTTCGATGGCTGATTACGATCGATCCGATCGATCATATACTTTTTTATTTTTTAGATATTTCAAAAAATTAGAACATAAACATTGGAGGATGATGAAGATGTGTTTCAAATTTGGTAGTGATCCGATGCTCACAGCACTCGATCACTCCATCCGAACCTAGATTCCCAAATCTAGGATTTCACTCGACCCAAAAATCCTAACACACTAAAATCCTATCACGCCCTCTGTGTGTGGAGTTTTTCCATGAAATAAGTTTTTATGAAAAGATAGCTTTTAGATCTATAATACCTATTTAGATCATATCTAAAAATAGAATATCTTTAGAGATAAAAATTACAAGAGAAGAGAGGCATAAAGGAAAAGAAAAGTGCTATAGGATCCTATTCATCTTCACTTCAAGATTTTTTTCACCCAAAAATGATGCCCAAACACTCTAAAATTTTTACCACATAATGCTAACCCCTTATAATATATGCACAAAAGTTTTCATAATTTATTGACATGAATACCATGGGAAAATCATATGGAAAATGATAAGGGTCGAGTGGTTGAGAAGTTTTAACCACTCATTTGATTTCAAAAATCAAATGAGCCTCTTATCCTTATCCAATTCCCCCTCCCTTATGTTTAACATGTAGAATGACTCTCCTTCTGCATGCATATTTTATTTCTAAAAAAATGTTCAACAAACAAAAGGGAGGGCATAGGAAGCAGAGTGGAAAAGTCAAAAATAGTGGGCGCATCGGAGAATTTGAATTCAAACTTCATTTGACTTGGTCCTAATTGGTTTCAACCAAACCAATTAATTTAGACCCAATTAAACTAGGTTAAATCCAACCAAATTAGGCTTAGCCTAATCCAATAAAATTTTAGTCAAATTAGAAATTAATTAGATCTACATCCTGATCAAATTAAGATCAAAACTTTCATAGCGATTAGATCATCTCATGACCTGATCGGGTCAAATCCAATCGAATCAAATTCAATCAAACTTGATCGAATCCTTATCACTCAATCAAATTGAACTAATCAACAATCAAATTACTAATTCATCCTCCAAAAATATCTGAGTCTAAATCAAATGGGTTACTGGGCAACAGACTCCTATCAATATGAAACTCTTGAAGAGTCCTAAATCAGTGGGACTCTTGAACCTAGTGTCCTAAATAAATTGAACTCATGATCATAGAGTCTCAGACTAGTAAAACTCTTGATCAGAGAGTCCCAAATGAGTATGACTCACTATCCCAATCCAGTAGGACTCTTGGTCACAAAGTTTCAATCTAGTGGGACTTTTGACCACATTGTCCTAGATTATTAGGGATCATGATCAGAGAGTCCCAGACAAGTAGGACTCAGAGTTTCAGTCTAATAGAACTCTTGCTCATAGAGTTCCAGTCCAGTGAAACTCTTGACCATAGAGTCTCAGACCAATGGAACTCTTGATCAGAGAGTTTCAGACAAGTAGGACTCAGAGTTTCAGTCTAGTAGGACTCAGAGTTCCAATCCAATAGGACTCTTGGTCAAAGAGTCCCAGTCTAGTGGGACTCTTGACCATAGATTCCCAGACCAATGGGACTCTTAATCAGCCATCAGATTAGGTAGGAACTCCTAATGTGTGTGACCCTGCAGTTTGAACCTAAGCCGGTAGCACAGAAGCCAATTTCTATACTAATCGAAGTAACCATCTAGCAATGGTATCCGATGTCTGGATAGGTCGAATAATCACAATCGCAACCTTCAGAATCTACGCGAATATGGTTATCGTATAATTCATCCCTATGACCTCTGTGTAATAGATGACTCATGATTAGACTTTCAACCCTAGAAAATACATCCATATCATGTCTTAAAGCAATTAGTCCTGTGACTCCTCACTAAGACTACCCTGGCCAAGGTTTTGCTAAATTGAAACACAAGTGAACATAACTCCTGAAATCAGGAGTGGTCAATCCTATCTTGATACACGCACTGACTCCATAAGTATTTGACTATGCTTAGAAATCTTCCATCACTAAATTAGAAATTCAAATAGTCCAGCACCAAAACATAGTGAGTTGCTTGAAAGTCACTGTGGTGATCTCAGGTTGGAGGGACATTTATACCCATATCCATCGAAGCTAATCTTGATAGGAGAAAAGCTCCGAAGTTGGTCACATTCAGTGTAGATGTATCCATACATCTCACTTGCATGCCATATCAGTGTCTTAACAAACCTTGGTTATGAGGACAACTAACCTATATGGCACACAATGACCTATACTTGATAAACGTTGTTGTCCTAAGTAACAACGTATCATTTGATCATGAACTATTTAAGGACTAAATGACAAATCCTCCTTTGCCAAATTTAGATAGTCCTAAGGACTTCATCACAACGCAAGAGTTCATTAGAAGACAACAAAATTTATGATAAAAAATGCTAAAATATTTTTTATTTTATTAATTTATAATTCATATACAATTAAAAATATATGGCCCAACCATCAACAAACTGATAATTGACTTTGAAACACATTTTCAACAATCTCCCACTTAGACTAAAGCCAATCGGTGCAGTATCTAATACCTATCTTTGACTTAAAGTCGTCGAACTCCTACACCACAACAGCTTTAGTGAATGGGTCGGCCAAGTTCTCCTTTCCATCGATTTTTTGAAGGTCGACATCACCTCGATCCACAATCTTTCGGACAACATGATAGCGATGTAGAATATACTTCGTCTGTTGGTATGCCTTTGGTTCCTTCACCTGAGCAATGGCTCCAGAGCTGTCGCAATAGAGCAGAACTGAACCATCAAGAAAGGGTGCTACTCTAAGCTCGGTGATGAATTTTCTTAGCCACACCGCTTCTTTGGCAGCATCTGATGCAGTGACATACTCTGCCTCACAAACTAAATTAGCCATAGTGTGCTGCTTAGAACTCTTCCAGCAGACGGCCCCACCATTAAGGATAAATATGTATCCTGATACACTCTTACTATCATCATGATCAGACTGAAAACTGAAGTCTGTGAACCCCATAAGTTTTAAGTCCGATTCACCATATACAAGCCACTGATCCTTAGTATTTCTTAAATACTTTAGGATGGTTTTAATAACCTTCCAATGATTCTTCCCTGAATTAGATTGGTATCTACTCACAACACCTAGTGAGTATGCCACATCTAGTTGCATACATATCATGGCGTACATTATAGAACCCACTGTTGAAGCATATGGTATTCTATTCATATGCTCTCTATCTAGAGGTATTGTTAGATAATCCCTCTTTGAAAGAGAAATTTCATGGTCTATCGATAAGTAGCCTTTCTTGGAGTTTTCCATGCTGAATCTTTTAGCACAGTATCAATGTACGTAGACAGGGACAATCCAAGCAACCTTTTAGATATATTTTTATAGATCTTCATCCTTAGGATGTAGGAAGCTTCTCCCAGATCTTTCATGGAGAACTGTGATGACAGCCAGATCTTTATTCCTTATAATGTAGGAACATCATTTTCGATTAAGAGAATGTCATCCACATATAATACTAGGAGTACTATTGCTGGACCATTAGCCCATTTATATATGCAGAGCTCCTCTTCATTCTTAACGAAGCCATACGTTTTGATTGTTCTATCAAATCATATGTTCCAACTCTGAAATGCCTATTTTAGTCCATAAATGAACCTCTGAAGCTTTCACACCTTAGACTCATCTATGAACGTGAAACCTTTAGGTTGTACCATATACACCTCTTTATCCAGCTCTCCATTCAGAAAAGCTATTTTCACATCCATCTGTCAGATTTCATAGTCCAGATGGGCAGCTATAGCAAGCATTATCCGAATGAATTTGAGCATTACTATAGGAGAGAACATCTCGTCATAGTCAATACCATAACGTTGATGATACCCCTTGGCAATCAGATGGGCTTTATAGGTCTCCACCTTTTCGTTTGTGCCTCTTTTTCATTATAAGATCCACTTACACCCGATGGATTTTACCCCTTCGGATGGATCAACCAATGTCCATACATTATTGACCTTCATGGATTCCAGTTCGAATTTCATGGCCTCAAGCCATTTCTCAGAGTCAGATCTCTGCATTGCATCCATATAGGTGATTGGATCTTAATCGTTCTCCTCGAGTTTAATAGGATCCTCGTCCCGGACTAAAAAATCATAGTATTTATCCGGTTGATGTGGTACTCTACCAGATCTCCTTAAGAATGCTTCTATAATTGATTTTGGGTCTAATCTAATCAGATTCAGCTCAGGTTCAACAACTTGTGTTCGTTCTTCCACCTATCGTACTTCATCAAGTTCGATCTTGGAGGCATTAGTTCCTTCACCAAGGAACTTCTTTTCTAAAAAGACTGCCTTAAGACTGACAAATACTTTTTGCTCATCAGCAAGGTAGAAGTAGTATCCTTTGATTTTTTTTAGGTAACCTATAAAACTATACTTATCAGACCTAGGTCCAAGCTTGTCTCTCATCAAACGTTTGACGTAGGTCGGACACCCTCAAACCCTAAGGTGTGAAAGCATTGGCTTACGCCCTATCCATATTTTATATGGTGTTTTATTAATAGATTTACTTAGAATCCTATTTAGAATGTAATAAGCTGACTCGAGCGCATATCCCCATAGGAAGATCAGCAAACCAGCAAACTCCATCATGGATCGAACCATGTCCAATAGGATTCGATTTCTTCTTTCAAACACACCATTATGTTGTGGTGTTCCAGGAGGGATCTATTAGAAGAGAATCCTGTTCTTCCCAAGATATGTCAGAAATTCATTGGAAAGGTACTCACCCCCTCAGTCAGATCGAAGAGTTTTAATACTCTTTCCAGTTTGCTTTTCTACCATATTTTGAAATAGTTTGAATATTTCAAATGACTCCAACTTATGCTTCATTAAATAGACACATCCATACCTCGATAGGTCATCTATGAAGGTAATGAAGTAAAAATATCCATCTCTGGCACTTGAGCTCATGGGTCCACATACATCCGAATGTACTAAACTCAAGAGTTCAGTGGCTCGTTCATCTTTTCAAGTAAAACATGACTTGGTCATCTTACCAAGAAGACAGGACTCATAAGTCGAAAGTGACTTGCAACCACTAAACTCAAGAATTCCTTTTTAAGCTGACTTATTAATTCTATTCTTATTAATATGACCTAGCCTATAGTGCCAAAGGTAGACATTAGACACAACACTAATTCTAGGGCATTTACTAGAGGATTGAACCACGTTAACAGGCATAGAAAGTAAATAAATTTTGTTATTTAATTATCCAATCAAAATTATAACACCATTCAAAATGATATTACAAAATTTTTTTTTTATTGATATTTGAAAATCATTCATGGCCAAAAGGCCTACAGAAATGACATTCAATAAGAAAGTTGGATAATAATGACATTCATTAAGAATAACTTTATTTGAATTGACTACAAGATTTATGATTCCTAAAGCTAGAATTGGAACTTATCTTCCATCTCTAACATTTAGGAATCTCTTGCCTTGATCAAATCTCCTACTGACCTACAAGTCCTGCATAAAATTACAAATATGATAAGAGCTTCCGGTATCTAATACCCAGGCAGTAGAATCAAATAAGAAAAAATTGCAAGGTGTTATCATATAATTACCTTGCCCAGCAACCACTTGCTTCTTCCTTGGCCTGTTCGGATCTAGGGAGGCAATATACAGAGGATAGTTCCTCTTTCAGTGCCCCTACTTCTTGCAGAAGAAGCACTCTATCTAGCTTTAGTCGGGCTTGCACTTCTTGGTCTGATACTGTGCAGTCGTCCCAGCTTGTGGCCGCACCTTCTTATTTTTCTTCTTCTTGTTCTTCTTCCCTTTCTTAAAGGGTTGACGACTAGAAGAAGACCCTCCCACTACATTCACCATCTCCTTGTAGAGTTGGTGATCCTTCTCAAAATTCTGCAGTAATCCCAAAAAGCCCTGACAAGTAGGACTCAGAGTCTCAGTCCAGTAAGACTCTTGGTCACAGAGTCCCAGTCTAGTGAGACTCTTGACCATAGAGTTCCAGACCAATGGGACTCTTGATCAACCATCAGATCAAGTAGGAACTCCTAATGTATGTGACCCCACAGGTCTGAACCTAAGCCGGTAGCACAAAAACCAATTTCTATACTTATCAAAGTGACCATCTAGCAATGGTACCCGATGTCTGGATAGGTTGAATAATCACAATCGCAATATTCAAAACCTACACGAATATGGTTACTGTATAGTTCATCCCTATGACCTCTATATAATAGATGACTCAGGGTTAGACTGTCAATCCTAAAAAATATATCCATGTCATGTCTGAAAGCAATTAGTCCCATGACTCCTCACTAAGACTACCCTGACCAAGGTTTTGCTAAATTGAAATACAATTGAACACAGCTCCTAAAATCATGAGTGGTCAATCCCATCTTGATACACGCACCGACTCCATAAGTACTTGACTGTGCCTAGAAACCTTCCATCATTGAATTAGTAATTCAGATAGTCCAGCACCAAAATACAGTGAGTTGCTTGAAAGTCACCATGGTGATCTCAGGTCAGAAGGATATTTATACCCATATTCCATCGAAGCTAATCTTGACAAGAAAAAAGTCCCAGAGTTGGTCACGTTCAATGTAGATGTACCCATACATCTCACTTGCATGCCATATCAGTATCTCAACACTCCTTGGTTATGAGGATAACCAATCTATATGATACACAATGACCTATACTTGATAAACGTTGTCATCCTAAGTAACAACATATCATTTGATCGTGAACTATTTAAGGACTAATTGACAAATCCTCCTTTGCCGAATCTAGATAGTCCTAAGGACTTCATCACAAAATAGGAGTTCATTAGAAGACAATAGAATTTATGATGAAAAATGCTAAAATAACTTTTATTAATTTATAATTCATATATAATTATAAATATATATTTCAACCATCAACAGACTGACGATTGGCTTTGGAACACATTCCCAACACTGTGACTTAGTTATCTCCATAATTTTATCAATTTAAGAACCTAATTTTAGAGAATTTAAAATTATTTATGATTTAAGGATAGAAAGGATATAGACCAATTTGCTCCTACTGACTTCACCAAATCAAGTCCATCCATTGACTTATCAAGTCTTTGACAAGAACTAGGATCAATATCAGTCCATAGGCACCTAGATTAGTCTCACTGAATAAAATCAGTCTTACTAATTTTCTAGTTGCCCAGTTATGCAACCCAAAAGGGGGGGTAAATTGGGTTTTTAAAATTTTAAAGTTAATTTAAAGATATCAAGATTGAATGATGATATGCAAGACATATGTGTGAGCGATTTAAGTTAGAAAAAAAATATAAAAGATTAGATAGCACGAATTTAATAAACTAAGGAAAGAAATATAGCAAGCACACCATAAACAAGCAAGATTTATAGTGGTTCGGTGCTTTTCTTGCACCTACATCCACTCTTCAAGTTTCTACTTGAAAATTAAAATTCACTAACCGTATTCAAACTGAATACTATAGGAAAGTCCAGATTTTTCAGACTAGGTTCGTCCAGATCTGATCAGATCAAGAGATATATTTTAAAAAAAATTTTCTTTGATCCTAATTAGATCTGGGATGTTTTAGATCTGATTCTTATTATTTTAATAATTAAAATAAATTTAGATAAATTAAATTAAATTAAATTTATCTTGAAGTGGGTAATCCTATTATCCGTTGATGATCCTATAAGCAGCGGAAGGTTCTGGATCTAGCCACATAAGTACCTGGCCTCTACCGATATCCACTCAGGTTGGATCTGGAGATTCTCTTCTTTCTCTATCACGTCTCTAAAAATCAAATTTGGATCTGATCTGAAGGATCTTCAAAACACCTTTCGAAGATCAGCAGTCGTCCTTTGCAGCAGCGCAGCCTTCTAGCTTTCAGTCGCCTTTCTCTCATCTAGATTGTGCAAACCAAGAATCCAAACCTCTTTGGATGTGGAGAGGAGAGGGAGAAGGTGCTTTGGCATGGAGGAGGAGTGGAGAAGCAGCCTTAGGGCATGGAGAATTGTGATGCTCTTTGAGTTGGGCGCAGGGTCTTATTTATAGACTAAGCATGATCCAACTCCTCTTCTTTCCAACCAATCACATCCCTTTGTAAAATTAGATCTAAATCTGATTTGTGGGAATAGAGTCCCCTGGATTCCTCCTTAGAGGGTGCCTAAGACCAATCAAAGTTGGTTCTTAGGAGAACTCCAATCGAAATCCAAAAAAAAGATGGAGTCTCTATCCAATAAGGACTCTTGGGGCGCCTCAAGCTGGGGCACACGCCAAGGGTGGCGTGTGCCCTCCTCCTTATCAAGTTCTGGCAGGGGGACAAGCCCCCACCAACCCTCTAATAGGCCCACGATACATGGACAAAAGTCAAAGTGTCAATGGTCAATATTTGATCAATTAAAGGTCAACTTTTGACCAAAGTCAAAGGACGAGAAATGGCAGGTGATCAAAAATGGCAGGTAATGTCTTACAAAATAAGACAATCTTTTCTGACTTGGACAAGCTCCAGTCAGACAAAGTGAAGGCCTCTGATCGAGCACAAACTCCTTTGGCTCAATCAGGACAGCTATTTATGATAGTAAAAGAATAACGTTATGTTCAATCGAGTGCTAGCACGATTTTCTTGAACCTAATTGAATCTCATTCAGATCAACTAAACTGGATCAGTTCAATTGATAATCATCAGATTCAAACCCTTGTTTGTGTGACCCAGTTAGATTTAGTTCTATATGGTAATGGGATATGTCATGATCTCTATCATCGACATCATCGAAACTCCTTTCGATGGATTAGAACTCTTCTCATTCGAACAGCTAGAATGATCGATCATCTAAATCATTCTAATTGCTCCCAAAATCCCCCAATAACACCTAGCAGTATATGGTGGCAACTCATCAGAGCTGATGCGAACCACTTGGTGTAGCTACCTGTGTGATTAAGTTCTTCTATCTTGAGCCCCGATCAGATTAGGGTTAAGATGAACTCGTCAAACCCTAGTCTCTGTCATATGATGTAATCATTCGATTTCAAGTCCAATATGAAAACCTAAATACAAACTCTTTCTATTATTTCACTCTGCCATGGCCATAGACTTCTGGACTTGATTCTCATGATCATCATAGGGCTGCTCCTCTACCATCGAGGTAGATAGATTCCATCTTGATGCTATCTAGTTCCTATAATGAACATGCTATAAGCAACATACACCTCAGGGTTTCAAATGGCTAGAAGACCGAGTAATGGTGTAGTCAAACTATAACACCCTGAAGGTGAACTATCGATGCATCTCAGGTCAAAGAACCAGACACACTACTGTAGCATCGAGTCAGTCATTGACGAGAAGGTAGACTCTCTAATGACTACTCGAGATGGTCACGCTCAGTGCCCTCGTTCTCTAATGAGTACCTGTACTCTCACTCTGATGTCTCCACACCATAGACTCAAGACTCATCTACTAAAGAGAAGCGATTGTACACCGACCTTCCGGATCAATCACCATCCTCGTGATGATCCTATGGTCGGGAGCATTTTGTGAGTTAATAATGATTATTCATGTCTTAAATTTTCAACTCTTGAAAATATAAATTATCATTACCATTAACTCAAAGGATGTATCACAGACACTAAATACACATATATGATAGAAAACAATCCATTTTATTGATTATAGTCAAAATTATAATTTTGCCCCTAGAAGTGTATTATAAGTGTCAGCCAATTCTGGCTTCTAGGGAACATATATCTAACAATCTCCAACTTGTCCTAAAGCCAATTAGCTATAAGTCTAAGTCCTATCTTCTCAAGGTGGGCTTTGATCTTCTGTTGGCCCAACAGCTTTGTAAGTGGGTCTGCCATATTATCTACGGAGTTGACTCTCTTGATCTTGACATAACCCTTCTCGAGGTAATCGCGGATGAGGTGGTATCGCTACTCAATGTGCTTGAATTTTTGGTGAGACCTCGGCTCCTTAGCAAGGGCTATGGTGCCATTGTTGTCGCAGTATAGAGGAATGGCATCTGATGGCATTACTCTAATTTCTGCAGCAAACTTCTTATACCAGAATGCTTCCTTCGCAGCCTCTGATGCAGTGATATATTCTGCTTCCATGGTGGAATCTGCTATCATGGTTTGCTTGGAACTCTTCCAACTGACAGCACCACCATTACACACAAACAGACTCCCAGATGTCGACTTTCGATCATCTACATCGGACATGAAATCCGAGTCTGTGTATCCCTGGACTTGGAGTTCTCCGTTACCAAAGACCAACATCATATCCTTAGTTCTTCTCAAGTACTTAAGGATACATTTCACAGAAGTCCAGTGTTCTTCACCTGGATTTGACTGATATCTGCTTGTGACACTCACAGCATGGGCTATATCAGGTCGTGTACATAGCATGGCATACATGAGGCTCCCTATTGCAGAAGCATAAGGGATCTTGCTCATGCATTCTATTTCCTCAGGTGTGCTAGGGCACATCTTCTTGGAAAGATGAATACCATGTCTGAAGGGTATTAATCCCCTCTTAGAGTTTTCCATACTAAACCTCTTTAGTACTTCCTTCTATGTACATCTTCTGTGAAAGTCCTAGCATCCTATTCGGTCTATCCCTATATAGACCTTAATTCCTAGAATAAAGGATGCTTCACCTAGGTCTTTCATGGAGAATTCCTTGGACAACCATAATTTGACTGTTGTCAACATGGGAATATCATTTCCAATAAGGAGGATGTCATCCACGTACAATACGAGGAAGACAACAGTGCTCCCACTGACCTTTTTGAAGACACATGGTTCCTCTTCATTTTTGATGAAACCAAACATTTTGATCACATCATTGAAATGAGTGTTCCAGCTCCGAGATGCTTGCTTAAGTCCATATATGGACCTTTGCAGCTTGCAAACCTTGTGATCAGTATCACTGGATGTGAAACCTAGTGGCTGTTCCATATAGATATCTTCCTCAAGATATCCATTTCAAGAATGCCATTTTCACGTCCATTTGCCATATTTCATAATCGAAATAGGCTGCAACGGCAAGCAATGTGCGGATGGATTTTAGCATAGCCACTAGGAAAAAGGTATCCTGATAGTCAATGCCTTTGCATTGACTATAACCTTTTGCCACTAGTCTAGCCTTGAATGTCTCCACATTCCCATCTGCACCAATCTTTCTCTTGAAGATCCATTTACACCCAATAGGTACTATACCTTCTGGTGGATCTACCAAGGTCCAGACTTGGTTTGAGTGCATCGAGTCAATTTCTGACTGCATTGCCTCTAGCCATTTCTCAGAGTCGATATCTGATATCGCCTCGTTGTAGGTTTTGGGATCATCACCATGAGCACCATTACCTATGAGGAATATTTTCTCTACTTCCTCTAAAATAATACCTAAGTATCTTTCAGGGGGATGGAAAACTCTTTTCGATCTACGAGGTGGAGGAGGTAGTGTTCTTATTGGCTCAACCTGATTTGATTCCAATTGGTCCTTAGCTCGTTGTACTTGTGAGACTTTCTCATCAAGCTTAATCTGCTTTTCAATGCCGCTATCTTGAATAAACTATTTTTCAAGAAAGATGGCATGTCGACTCACAATCACATTGTGGTCTTCTGGAATGTAGAAATAGTATCCTAATGACTCTTTAGGATATCCTATGAATCGAGCTCTAAAGGACCTAAACTCTAACTTGTCCGCTTGTTGTCTTTTGACATGAGCCGGACAACCCTAAATTCTGAGATGACTCAGACTTGGTTTCTTACCATGCCATATCTCATACGGTGTGGTAGGAACGGTCTTAGAGGAAACCCTATTCAGTAGATAAATTGAAGTTAACAATGAATGTCCCCAAAGAAAATCAGGGAGGTCTGTGAAGCTCATCATGGATCGGACCATATCCAATAGAGTCCGATTTCTCCATTCTGAAACCCATTGAGTTGAGGTGTTCCTGGTGGAGTCCATTGAGAGACTATGCCATTATCCTTGAGATAGTCTAGAAATTCCTAGCTAAGGTATTCACCTCCTCGATCTGATCGAAGAACCTTAATGGGTTTTTTAGTTTATTTTTCTACTTCATGTCTGAATTCTTTGAACTTTTCAAAAGCTTCAGACTTGTGTCTCATAAGATACACATACCCATACCTAGATAGATCATCGGTAAAGGTAATGAAGTAGACAAAATTGCCTCTAGCCGGCACATCAAATGGGCCGCACACATCAGTATGTACTAGGGCAAGGAGATCTGTGGCCCTCTTTCCCCATGTCCTACAAAAGGGAGTTTGGTCATTTTGCCTTGAAGACAAGATTCACAAGTTGGATATGACTCGGAAGTCAATGGACTCAATAGCCCATTTTTCTCTAATTTGTTGATCCTATCTTCTGCTATATGACCTAATCTTAGGTGCCATAGATATCTATCATTTGGACTATCCCTAGGTCGTTTGGCATTCACATTTTGCTCGATAGTTAGAATAGGTACATCAATATGTAGCTGATAAAGACCATTAATAAGAAAACCATTTGCAATTTTATTTCTTTCATAAAGAATGTTACAATGGTCCTTAAAGAAGGTAATCACATAGCCTTCTAGTGCTAAGCATGAAACAGAAATCAAATTCCTGCTAGCTGTAGGCACATAATAACAGTCTTTCAAAACTAAGTCTAAACCAGATGGTAATCGAAGAGGGTATGTTTCCACCACCACTGCAGCAACTCTTGCTCCATTACCAATGCGTAGGATCATGTCTCCATCCCTCAGCCTCCTGCTATCCTCAAGATCCTGCATAGAAGTGCACAGATGAGCACTAGAACCAGAGTCAAGCACCCAACTGGATGCAGAAGAAATCGTAAGGTTAGACTCAATAACGAGCATACCTCCAGAAGGACCTTCCTTCTTGTTCTTCAGGGTGGCCAGGTAAGTAGGGCAGTTCTGCTTCCAGTGGCCGTCACTATTGCAATGGAAACACTTTTCTTTGGCAATGGCTTTCATCTTCGGCTCTGCCTTCTTCTTCTTTGCTCCTTTCACCTTCTGCTTTTTCACAGACTTCTTTTTCTTTCCATAAGACTTTCTTTTGGAAGAAGTCCATTCCATAGCAAGAACTGAGCCTTTAGAACCTTTCATAGAAAGCTCAGCGGTGACCAGCATATTCATTAATTCGGCCAAAAAATTTTGAAGTTTATGCATGTGGTAATTCATGATGAATTGCCCATATGCATCAGTCAAGGATTGCAGAATAATATCATTCTGCAGATCCAAGTCTAACTTCACATCGAGCTTCTCAAGCTCTTCCATGTCCTTGATCATCATCAGATAGTGATCTTGGACTGACTGCCCATCACGCATCTTAGCCTTAAAAAGTCATTTCGTGACTTGATACTTGGCTGCGCGACTCTATTCACCAAACATCTCCTACAGGTGAGCCAACATTTGGCGAGCAGTCCTGATATCTTCATGTTGGCGCTGGAGCTCATCAGACATCGAGCCCAACATGTAATATCTGGCCTTATTATCTTCGTCTATCTATTTTTCCAAAGACGCTCTCTGTTCAGTGGACGGATGAACTGGTAAGGTGGAAGGCTCCTGATCCAATACATGGGTTAACTTCTCAAAACCCAAAACGATTTTGTAGTTTCTGAGCCAATCTTTATAATTGGGTCCGATCAGTCTATGTGTGTCCAGGATACGTGCTAATGGGTTGGATGCAGACATTTTTCTGTAGAGAGTCAAAGATTCTAGTTAGATACTGTAATTATGACTTGACCAATTTATTTAAAAATTTTATTTTTAAACAAATTAGCTCCCACTATTTTCTCGGATCCCTACACTTCCTCTGTAGAGATGCAAAAATCTCCATGATTAATGATTTCTAGTGGGTGGTGCGGTCTCACCAACTGACTCATCACCTCACCTAACAGTTATTGGTGATGGGTTAGCCAATGAGTGAACAACTCTTGTTCAATGATTCTCTAATCATGGTGCACCCAAACTTGGATCTCTAATTCATGAATCTCACCGTATCCAAAATATTGATCCACTCCTTAGTTAAGTCAGACCCACCATTTGCACAGATTGGATTCCTAATTGAGTCTCTCACCGTATCCAAAATATTGAGCCCAATTCATCCTCCAGCCCATAGCATCCAATGCCTAATAGACATGGTTGCATCTTTCTCGGTGCAACTGAGCCACTGTAATCCAGTCGAGAACAATCAACCCTCGGGAAGGGCCCGCACATCTACAATGGTGGAAGACCTTAGACTTAATCTTTTCTTAGGGAGATTTGATTTCAGGTCTCATTAAACTAGACTTGACATAGTCATAACAATTATGACTAACCTAGTGGCATGGGTTAGCTCGGATTATTGACCACCTCAGATCAGAACTGAGTCAACAAGATATGGCCAGGTAAGTGAGATCGATGGAAGGGATATGCCATTAACTCATACAAGAATGCATTCAGGTCGAGTAGCTTCCAATTAAAAATCAGTCGATCGTATGTGCCAAACTTACCTTAGACACCAAATTATTGAGCCAGAACCAATTGGGTTAGCCTACAATCCAGACTCTAACCTCTGAGCCTAATTAGGTCTTGCTTGATCGTGACTCGATCTTGACCCAGACTTAATCCTATTAGGCTGGTCAATTTAAGCATTGTTGATCCCATCTAACCAACTCTTGATTCGGTTTGATCAACCGCTTAGACCTAATTGAGCTACCCAAGCCCGAACCCAATATTATGAATATGTCTTAGATCTAAAATTCTCAATTTTAGACCTAATTAATATTTCATAATCTTAATTCTTAATTAAGTAGGGTTCATAAATAAAATATGCACAATAAATCCTAGGATTTCAGGATCTAGGATTTTGCAGAAAGTAAGTTTTGGGTTTCTGATTAAGGACGAACATGCAGCACCCCTACACATCATAAGAACACCCCATCGGATGGAAGGAGAGGGCCTTTAAATCTTTCTTCATTCTTATGACCGGACGGCCAAGAGGAACGCCTTAATCAGGAACATGCAATACTACAAAACAGTTTTAGATCTATATCATATATCTCATATACAAATTAGATCTAATCATGGCATATTTTGCATACATCTCATGTATCAAATCATGCATATTTTTAGATCTAAATTATCTCATAATAATCTAAAAAATTAGATTTAAATTGATCTTATCAAAATAAATTCTAATCTAGATAATTATGTAGAACTATTCTATAACTAGTCTAGACATGCATCAATCATATCTCATATGATATTTAAAATTAAATAATTTTTATTTGCTATTTTTTAGATATTATTATAACCATTATAATATCAAAAAATAGTAAATAAATAGATCTAAAATATAATTTAATCAAATTAAATTGAAAACATGTAAGACTATTCTATAGAACTATTCTATTTTAGAACTAGTCATGCATATTTTCTAATCTTAGATCTAAATCATTTAATTTTAATTTTTTCTAATTTCAGATCTGATCACATCTCATGTGACATCTAAAATCACTTATTTTCTAATTAAAATAAATTTAAAATTAGATCTAAATACTTTTAAAATCTTGGCTTTGATACCAGTTGTAGGGAAATCCAGATTTCTCGGACCAGGTTCGTTCAGATGTGATCAGATCAAGAGATATATTTCAAAAATTTTTCTCTTTGATCCTAATCATATTTGAAATATTTTAAATCTAATTTTTATTATTTTAATAATTAAAAAAAAATTAGATAAATTAAATTAAATTTAATTTATCTTGAAATGGGTAATCCTATTATCCGTTGATGATCCTATAAGCAGCGGAAGGTTCTGGATCTAGCCATGCAAGTGCCTGGCCTCTATCGGTATCCACTCAGGCTAGATCTGGAGATCCTCTTCTTCTCTATCACATCTCCAAAAATTCAGATCTGGATCTGATCTGGAGGATCTTCAAAATACCTTTCGAAGATCAGCAGTCGTCCTTTGCAGCAGCGCAGCCTTCTAGCTTTCAGTCGCCTTTCTCTCATCTAGATTGCACCAACCAAGAATCCAAACCTCTTTGGATGTGGAGAGGAGAGGGAGAAGGTGCTTTGGCATGGAGGAGGAGAGGAGAAGCAGCCTTGGGGTGTGGAGAATTGTGAATTGCTCTTTGAGTTGGGCGCAGGGTCTTATTTATAGACTAAGCATGATCCAACTCCTCTTCTTCCCAACCAATCACAACCCTTTGTGAAATCAGATCTAAATCTGATTGGTGGGAATAGAGTCCCTGGATTCCTCCTTAGAGGGTGCCTAAGACCAGTCAAAGTTGGTTCTTAGGAGAACTCTAATTGGAAATCCAAAAAGGAGATGGAGTCCCTGTCCAACAGGGACTCCTGGGCGCCTCCAAGCTTGGGCACACGCCAAGGGTGGCGTGCGCCCTCCTCCTTGCCAGGTTCTGGCAGGGGGACAAGCCCCCACCAGCTCTCCAATAGGTGCATGACACGTGTAGACAAAAGTCAAAGTATCAATGGTCAACATTTGACCAGTCAAAGGTCAGACTTTTGACCAAAGTCAAAGAACGAGAAATGGCAGGTGACCAAAAATGGCAGGTAATGTCTTACAAAATAAGACAACCTTTTCTGACTTGGACAAGCTCCAGTCAGACCAAAGTGAAGGCCTCTGATTGAGCACAAACTCCTTTGGCTCAGTCAGGACAACTTATTTATGATAGTAAAAGAAGAACGTTAGGTTCAATCGAGTGCTAGCACGATTTCCTTGAACCTAATTGAATCTCATTCAGATCAATTGAACTAGATCAGTTCAATTGATGATCACCAGATTCAAACCCTTGTTTGTGTGACCCAGTTAGGTTCAGTTCTGTATGGTAATGGGATATGTCATGATCTCTATCATCGACATCATCGAAACTCCTTTCGATGGATCAGAACTCTTCTGATTCGAACAGCTAGAATGATCGATCATCTAAATCATTCTAATTGCTCCCAAAATCCACCAGTGACACCTAGCAGTATATGGTGGCAACCCATCAGAGCTGAATGCGAACCTCTTGGTGCAGCTACCTGTGTGATTAAGTTCTTCTATCTTGAGCCCCGATCAGATTAGGGTTAAGGTGAACTCGTCAAACCCTAGTCTCTATCATATGATGTAATCATTCGATTCAAGTCCAATGTGAAAACCTAAATAGAAACTCTTTCTATTATTTCACTCTGCCATGGCCATGGACTTCTGGACTTGATTCTCATGATTATCATAGGGCTGCTCCTCTACCACCGAGGTAGATAGATTCCATCTTGATGCAATCCAGTTCCTACAATGAACATGCTATAGCCAACATACACCTCAGGGTTCCGAATGGCTAGGAGATCGAGTAATGGTGTAGTCAAACTATAACACCCTCAAGGTGAACTGCCGATGCATCTCAGGTCAAAGAACCAGACACACTACTGCAGCATCGAGTCAGTCATTGACGAGAAGGTAGACTCCCTAATGACTACTCGAGGTGGTCACGCTCAGTGCCCTCATTCTCTAACGAGTACCTGTACTCTCGCTCTGGTGTCTCCACACCATAGACTCAAGACTCATCTACTAAAGAGAAGCGATTGTACACCAACCTTCCGGATCAATCACCATCCTCGTGATGATCCTATGATCAGGAGCATTTTATGAGTTAATAATGATTATTCATGTCTTAAATTTTCAACTCTTGAAAATATGAATTATCATTACCATTAACTCAACGGATGTATCACAGACACTAAACACACATATGTGATAGAAAATAACCCATTTTATTGATTATAGTCAAAATTACAATTTTGACCCTAGAAGTATATTACAAGTGTCAGCCAATTCTGGCTTCTATGGCACATATGTCTAACAAATATACTATTGAAAACCTCCAACCCTGGCTATCCCAAGCTTGAACACTTATTTTCTGAGTACAAGCCAACTTAATATAATCTTATTCAAGGTTAGAATCAACCTTCCCAAGTTTTGCAATCCCCCAAAACTTGAACCAAAACAATAAAATAGAGTAAAAGATTTAATGACAATCAAATACAAGTTTAGCTTCCTTTGTGAGCAAATAAAATCTTAAGAATGCTTTTCATAATAATGAAGGAAGCTTTTCTGATTTTCCTCAAGGTTGTTGGAGATTTGAAAGAGCTCTTGAGAGGTGGGTGAACTTGAAACGAAGGCTTTTTTGCTTGAAGATGACTTTTGCTTAGGGCTAAAATTGAATCTTGCCAATCTCTTGTGTTTTTTCCTATTTAAAGCCTTTTAAATCTTCAATAGGTAGAGGAGAGAATCTTGGGCAAGATTTATAGCCATTGGAGATATTAAAGAAACCATTAAAATCTACCAAAATAAGAAAAAAATAGCTATTGTAGAAAAATTTTCGTTGCTCATGGGTTGACTCATGGCACAGGGATCGACTCATGGGTCGACTCATGGCACAGGAAGGTCGACCTCTGAGACAAAATCCAGAAAAATAGTCATTCTATATTTTTAGCCTTTGGAACAGCAGAGATCGATCATGGGATCAACCCTTGGCATAGAGATAGCATGCCAAACAGCTCTTTTCAGTAAAGGATGACCTAGGGGTCGACCCTTTCACTTCAAACTTGATTTTCTCCCAAAATAAGCATCCAAAAATCATGGGACTACCTCCAAAGGATTAGAAATCTTCTATACTTGCTCTTGAGGCTCTCAGATCAAAACTTGATAAAATTATGATTTTGCTCTTGAAATACAAAAAGTCTATTTCCAAGCCAAATTCATTAGTAATCTCCTCAAATACTTTGTAATCATCAAAATTAATTTTTAGAGCAACAATCTCCCTCTTTTTGATGATGACAAAATATTTGAGCATAAGCAAAAATAAAGCATGTAGAAGCATTGATTAAGAATTTCAAAAGTTTTAAAGGAACATGCTACGTCATATACTAGGATATTATATTCAATTATTTGACCAATATGGCATCAAGAGTAGTTTGATGATTACTTATAGTCAGGCATTTAAATAATTTACAAAAGTGTTTGACTTACTTATTCCTTTTGTCAATTTTACTTCTATTTTATTTTTTTTATCAATTTTACTTCAATTTTGCTTATAGCCCAATTTTATTTACTCTACTCTTCCTTTTTGACATCATCAAGTAAGATCTTAAAGGATTATAAAATTCAAAAATAAAAAAGCCTCCCCCATAAGTTATTCCATATATTTTTTTGTTAGAATAAGAGTTTATAACAAAACTTTCAATTTACAACATAATGATCATAATGAAATTTAGCAAATTCACAAAAATTTTATTTTGCATCATTCAAATAGCATCATCACATATTTACATCCAAATGATTATCATAACATCAAGTCATCAAAATATATAAATGCTAAACATATAAAATATAAAGGTATCAAAAGTATTCATGAGAATTAGGCCATCAAAACATACAAAATTCATGGATACAACTATCCATGACCCAAACAGCCAATAGTACCAATACCATAAGTTTGATCCAAAAAAATATAACCAACTATGACTTGATCAACAACTTATAGAAACAACTAAGAGATACTAGATCATAACCTAATACAAAGATGACTAAACTAAATCTAGTAGAGATCACGACTGGAAGCATCTGAATCAGATAAGGAATCAAAGATGTGATAGGGTCAAATCCAGGAGCACGTCCTCGACCACGTCTGCCTCGACCATGGGTGTAGGTGCAGGCTCGAGTAGCTGGATGAGATGACTCAGGAGGCTAAGAGAAAGTAGACTGAGCAAGAAGAGCAATCCTGATAGTATCTAAATGATCCAATGCTCTCGACATGGATTGAGTGATGGCACCAATCTGTGTAGATAGAGTCTTACTGAAATCTTTGAACTCTCTTCTCAGAAAGTCAAAACCATCCTCCAGAACACCTCGGAGTCTGGCTGCCTCAGTAGTAAGATCTGATATCACTAAAATATCCTCTCTCATTTGAAGATGAGCCAGATCCAAAACCTACCTCTGCAAATCTAAAACTCTGCTTGTCAATCTTAAAACACATTCCTTAAGGTATTTAAGTATTGTTGAATTCTTAGAGTACCATAAACCTATGGATTGAGTTTCTTTTAGGTATTTAAGTATTCTTTTTATAGCATTTAAATGTGATTCTTTTGGATTAGATTGAAATCATGCATATAAACAAATACTAAATATGATATCTGATCTACTAGCAGTTAAATACAATAAAGAACCAATCATGCCTCTATAATGTTTTTGATCAACACTTTTACCTCCTTCATCCTTGTCAAGCTTACATGATAGACTCATAGGGGTACCAATTGCTTTGGAGCTCTCCATTCTAAATCTCTTGAGTAGTTCTCTTGTGTACTTACTTTAAGTGATGGAGATTCCTTCTTTTGTTTGTTTGATTTGAAGTCCGAGGAAGAATGTTAGTTCACCCATCATGCTCATCTCGACCTCTCCCTACATAAGCTTAGCAAAATCTTGACATAAAATTTCATTAGTAGATCCAAATATAATGTCATTAACATATATTTGTATTACTAAGATGTCATCATGATCTCTTTTAATGAAAAGGGTTGTATCTACATTTTCTCTTGAAAATCCATTATTAAGCAAGAATTTACTTAGTCTTTCATACCAAGCCCTAGGTGCTTGTTTTAAACCATATAATGCTTTGTTTAATCTAAAAACATAATTTGGAAAAGCATGATTTTCAAAATCAGGAGGTTGTTCTACATAAACTTCTTCGGCAATATATCCATTTAAAAAAGCACTTTTAACATCTATTTGAAATAGCTTGAAATTCATAAAGCATGCATAAGCGAGTAAAAGTCTAATTGCTTCTAGTCTAGCAACAGATGCAAAGATTTTATCAAATCAATTTTCTCTTCTTGATTATAATCCTTTGCAACAAATCTTGCTTTATTCTTAATTACATTTCCATTTTTATTTAATTTATTTCTACATACTCATTTTGTACCAATTATTGGATAATTTTTAGGTCTTGATACTAAGGTCCATATATTATTCTTTTCAAATTGATTAAGTTCCTCTTACATTGCATTTATCTAATTATAATCTTTTTCGGCTTCATCAATAACTTTGGGTTCAAAATAAGAAACAAATGCAAAATGATTGTATACATCTCTAAATGAACCGCGAGTTCTTACCCCATATGTAGGATCATCAATAATTAGTTCTTTGGGATGATTGTGAACATACCTCCATTCTTTTGGAAGATCATTTGTGCCTTGAGATTGTTCTTATTGTCCTTCACCCTCAATTTCTTACTTATCTTCATAATTTTCTTTATTTTAAATTATTGAATCCTTTAGGATGATCTCCTTCGATCTTTTTATAAGAGGATCTGCATCATCAATACCCTCACTCTTCCTTGATGGAAGATCATTAGTCTCATCACAAACAACATGTATTGACTCCTCTACTACTAAGGTTCTTTTATTAAAAATTCTAAAAGCTTTACTAGAAGAGGATTAACCAAGAAAAATAGCTTCATCAGATTGTGCATCAAATTTACCTAGTTTTTTTTTACCATTGTTCAAAACAAAACATCAGCAATCAAAGATATGAAAATATGTAATGTTAGATTTTCTTTCTTTCCAAAGCTCATAAGATGTTTGCTTTAAAATTGGTCTGATTAGGACATGGTTTAAGATATAATATGCTGTGTTAATTACTTTCGTCCAAAAGTATCTTGAAAGGTTGCTTTCACATAGCATAGTAAGGGCCATTTCTTTTAGAGTTCTATTTTTTCTTTCTACTATATTTTGTTGGGGTGTCCTAGGTGCTGAAAAATTATAGCTAATTCCTTTTTCATCATAATTTTTTTAAAGTCTTGATTTTCAAATTCAGTTCCATGATCACTTCGAATGCTTTAAATTGAAAATCCTTTTTCATTTGTAACTTTTCGGTAAAACTTTATAAAAACATGAAAAGTTTCATCTTTGTGTACCAAAAAAAAATCTATGTAAAACGTGAGTAGTCATCGATAATTACAAAACTATAACATTTTTCACCTAAGCTTGTTGTTCTTGTAGGACCAAACAAATCCATGCACAAAAGTTTCAATGGCCTAGAAGTTGAAACAATGTTCTTAGATTTGAATGAAACTCTTATTTGTTTACCTAGTTGGCATGCATCACAAATTTTATATTTTTCAAAGTTTAATTTTGATAAACCGATAACTAATTCCTTTCTGATAAGCTTTGAAAGTGAATGCATACTAATGTGTGCAAGCCTACGATGCCAAAGCCAACTAGTCTCATTAATTTTGGCATTCATAGCTACTAAACATTACATATTTATCATAGAAAGATCATTCAAATCTACCATATAAACATTACCATATCTATGACCAACAAACTTAGTGCCATCATCATTGGAACTAGTTACAATGCACAGTGCAAATTCAAAAATAACTTTGTAATCCTTATCACAAAGTTGACTAATACTTAAGAGATTGTATTTTAAACCTTCTACTAATAAAATATTTTCAATATACTTGGAGGGAGTGATACCGACATAACCTATACCAATGATCTTTCCTTTGCCATTGTCTCCAAATGTGACCATCCCTCCATTTTTAGCATCAAGCATGATAAATCGGGACTCATCACCAGTCATGTGTCTTGAACATCTGCTGTCAAGATACCATCTTCAATTTTCTTCTTTGGATGCAAGACACACCTACATGCAAAATCAAGTCCTTACTCTAGGTACCCAAGTTTTCTTGGGTCCTTTAAGGTTAGTCATAATGGTTCCTTTTGGAATCCATATTTTTTTTACATTTGAATTGTTAGAGAAGTATTGGTACAAAATCTGGTTACCATCGGAGAAGTACTAGAGTTGGAGAAGATGAGGTCACCATCAATGACTTGTAAAATAAGTCTCATCTAAAGCCCGGGGTGGTAGCTCCGGCAAGACCCTCTGACAGTCAAGTTAGCTTTTTCGGCCAACAAAAATGGAGTGCTCAATCAAGAAAGTTGCAGAGTTTTTGGGAGAGAGAAAATAGCCTAGAGAAAATGTATCTGGAGGGTCTTTTTTATAGACGGAGCCTATAACAAACTGATAGTGACAGCCATAACTGTCGAATAGTGGGCCGCTCGGGGCCACATGGAGTTTGTTATAAAGGATAGTGTTTATTGTCGTAAGATGCCAGTCCATTTGAGATTTGATAGTCAAAGTTCGGAGGGATGGGTATCGAAGATGACCTTTGAGCTATATCAATTCTAGAGAAGCTCGAACTCCTCTAAGATAGTTCAGATGTGAGTCAGTTCATGCCATGTACGGGATCAGACTCATGCACAAACCTTCCTAGATGACTGTGGAGAGTTTGGCCGCTAGAGGGGTCCAAAAGGAGTTTGACCACTTGAGAAGTCTAAAAGGGGTTCAGCTGCTGAAGAGGTCCGAAAGGAGTTCAACTATTGGAGGAGTCTGGAAGAAGTTCAGCTGCTGAAGAGGTCCGAAAGAGGTTCAGCCGTCGGAAGAGTCCGAAAGAAGTTCGACTGCCGAAGGAGTCCGAAAGGGGTTCGACTGTTGGAGAAGTTCGGAAGGGGTTCGGCTGCTGAAGGGATCCGAAAGGGGTTTGGCTACTAGAGAAGTCTCTAGAGGAAGAATTTCTGATCGAAGCTCTTTCGTGATTACCAGTTACATTAGGCTAAGCATCATATTGGACATCGATAGGAGCGAGGTTTATCCCCAACAAGAAACATGTATAAGATTTGTATCCTAGTTTACCACATTTAAAGCAAGTAACATTTAAAAATTTATTATTTTATGAATTTATAAAAATATTTTTCAAAAATTTTTATTTTCTTAGGAGGTTATAGCCTAGACCAGCCTTATCATAAATGATTTTTTGATTTTCAAGAATCATATGAAGTTTATTTGAACTTAAAGTAAACTTTTCAACTATCAGTTTTAAATTGCCAATTTCATTTTTCAAATTTAGATTTTCTTGAGTTAAGACTAATTTTTCACTTAGAATAGTTTTATTTTCTTTTAGCAAGACTTGATTTTTTAATTTTAGTTCTTTGTTTTTAGTTTCTAACTTTTTTAAATCATCTACAAAATCATAGAAGGCTTCTTGAAGTTCTTTGAATGTAAATTCATTTGAGATTTTAGTACTTACCTCATTCTCATGTACCATAAGGCACAGATTGGCTTGTTCATGAGCTTCTTCCTCTTCGGAGCTTGAGTCATCACTATCACTCCATGTTGCCACCATAGTTTTTTTCTTGTATTTCTTGAGAATCTTTTTAAGTTGAGAACATTCAGACCTAAAGTGCCCCGGCTTTTTACATTCATAGCAAATAAGGGACTGCTCCCTATTCTTTTTCTTGCTATGCTCTCCTTTGGTAGGTAGCCTCTTCCTCATCCCTTATTTTCTCTTCAAAAATCTCTTAAACTTTCTTGTGATGAGGGCTATTTCTTCATCTTGTTCTTCATCTTTTGTTTTATTGGATTCGTCATCTTGTTAAGTGGTGGATTTAAGGGTTATTATCTTCTTTTTCTTGATGTTGTTTCATGCTTAGCTTGTGCATCATTGGTGATCCTAGAACCTCCTTCAAGGGTAAAACATTCAGATCTTTGGCTTTTTGGATTGTAGTCACTTTGGCCTCCCATGTCCTTGGCAAAGACCTAAGAATCTTCTCACAAGATCACTATTAGAATAAGACTTGTCAAGACTTTTAAAACCATTTATAATATCCATAAATCTAGTAAACATTATAGTTATTGACTCATCATGCTCCATTTTGAAAAGTTCATATTTGTGCACAAGCATGTTAATTTTTGACTCCTTAACTTGATTAGTGCCTTCATGAGTTACTTCTAACCTATCCCATATTTTCTTAGCCGACATGCATGTTGAAATATGATTAAATTCATTAGCATCTAGAGCATAATATAAAACATTCATAGCTCTTGCATTGAGTTTAGCCATTTCTTATCAATCTCATCCCATTCCTTTTTGGGTTTGATTGATTTCTGACCATCAATTATCTTAATGGGTGTGTGTGATCCATTAACTATAATACTCTACATATCATAGTCAAGTGCCTGTATGAAAATTCTCATCCAAGCTTTCCAATAGGTATAGTTTGTCCTATTGAAAAGTGGAGATCGGTTTGTGGACTGCCCCTCGGCTAGAGAAATACTAACTTAGGTTGCCATAGATCTTTAGCTCTTTGATGGTTAAATCAAAATAGGACTAGAGCACCAGGCTCTGATACCACTTGTTGCCCAACTATGCAAGGATGAATTGGATTTTTAAAATTTTAAAGCTAATTTAAAGATATCAAGATTGAATGATGATATGCAAGATGTGTGTGTGCAGCAATTTAGGTTAGAAACAAAATATAAAAGATTAGAGAGCAAGAATTTAACAAACTAAGAAAAGAAAAATAGTAAGCACATCACAAACAAGCAAGATTTATAGTGGTTCAATGCTTTTCTTACACCTACATCTACTCCCCAAGCTCCTACTTGGGAATTAAAATCCACTAACCATATTCAAACTGAATACACTATTAAAAACCTCCAACCATAGCTATTCCAAGCTAGAACACTTATTTTTTAGATACAAGCCAATCCAATACAATTCTATTCAAGGTTAGAATCAACCTTCCCAAGTTTTGGAACCCTTTAAAACTTGAATCAAAATAGTAAAGCAAAGTAAAAGATTTAATGACAATCAAATACAAGTTTAGCTCCCTTTGTGAGCAAATAAAATCTTAAGAATGCTTTCCACAATAATGGAGGAAGTTTTTCTGATTCTTCGTAAGATTGTTGGAGATTTGAAAGAGCTCTTGAGAGGTAGGTGAACTTGAAATGAAGGCTTCTTTACTTGAAGATAACTTTTGCTTAGGGCTGAAATTGAATCACGCTAATCTCTTATGTTATTTTCTATTTAAAGCCTTTTAAATTGTCAATAGGTGGAGGAGAGAATTCTAGGCAAGATTTGTAGCTATTGGAGACATTAAAAAAACTATTAAAACCTACTAAAATTATAGAAAAATTTTTGTTGCAGGGGTTGACTCATGGCACAGGGGTCGACTCATGGCATAGAGGTCGACCTTGAGGTCGACTTCTGAGATAAAATCTAGAAAAATAGCCATTTTATATTTTTAACCTTCAGAATGGCAGAGGTCGACCCTAAGCACAGAGACAGCATGCCAAACAGCCCTTTTCAGCAGAGGATGATCTAGGGGTTGACTTTTTGCTTCAAACTTGATTTTCTCCCAAAATAAGCATCCAAAAATTATGGGACTGGCTCCAAAGGATTAGAAATCTTCTATACTTGCTCTTAAGGCTCCAAATCAAAATTTAATAAAATTATAATTTTTCTCTTGAAATACAAAAAATCTTTTTTCAAGCCAAATTCATTAGTAATCCCCTCAAATGCTTTGTAATCATCAAAATCAATTCTTGGAGCAATACTCGGGCTCGACCACTGAGCCATAATCAGTATTCATTTATTAGATGTATGGACTTTGATCAACTATAACTATTGAAGTGATCTATAGAAATGACCTAATCCTAATTAACTATTAATTAGGTTTGGTCAATTTCTTAACTTAGTCCATATTTAATCTAATCCTAGGTCTAATTCAGTTAAGGACCTGATCAAAGCTAATACATTTTTCTTTAATCCATATTTTATGAAATTATCTTAGGATCTTTGAATCACAAACCTAGATTCTGAATAATCACTTAATTCTTAATTAAGTTCAAAGCTTATAAGTTTAGGTTTATGGAACCTCAGAACTAATTTTTGATTTAATCATTTAAAACATTTTCAAATTGGTAAAAAATTTATATTGAATCATATTCTATATATATGATTTTAGATCTAATTTATTTTAATGTTTCGATCATGTCCTAAGATTTTCAATCTAGAATTTTGCAGAAAGTAAGTTCTTAACTTAAATTCTATAAAATAAGTATGTCATACATATTCTAGATTCAAAACAAAAGATACATATTGATATATGTAACAATAGGATCTTGATCTAAACATAAAACACATCATATGGATCAGATCATAAACCACTTAAAGTTAGATTTAAAATCTAAAAATAAATCATAAATCACTTTAGATCTCATCTAACATATTTATGATTTAGGTAATTCAGATCCGCACATACTAGGACAATCTCTCCACTATAAGAGATAAACCTTACAGCAGGACAACCTTATAGTAGTATGTGCAATTTGATATTATTTAGATCTAATCTAAATAATCTAAAATAGATCTAACATCTATTTAATTTTAGATTTAAAATCAAAAAATAAATCATAAAATTATTTAGATCATATCTAACTTATTCATGATTCAAGAATAGATCAGCATGTACTAGGACAACCTTTCCACTGTAAGAGATAAACCTTACAGCATGACAACCTTATAACGGTATATGCGATCTTTAGAATTTTATTTTTAAAACTTAATTTAATGCAAATATGATCTTATTATAAATGAATCTAGATGCTCTGATACCACTGTTGAAAAATATGCAGAGTTTCATGCATAAATTTCAAAAATTTTTTGAAATATAACGCAGCGGAACATGCAGATTAAACTATTTAATCTATAAATGCATGTAATCTAATTACTAAATCCTATATCTAGGATCTATAACTTATCATAATATATTCTAAATCTAAAAATAAAAGGATTTGGTATTGATCAAATCAATATCCTAGATCTAGAATGATTCTAGATTTGAAATCTAGATCATATCTAGGTGAGAGAAGAGATCAAATTTCTTATCTTGCATGGGAGGAGAACTCCGTAGTTAATTTTCGTTATTATCTTTGGAGCTATATATGCATCCAACCTCTATAGGTGATCCACATGAATCTATAATAAAATTGGAGGTCCATCGAATAAAGATCCGCTTGAAGTGCTAGCTTCTCGTGGATCCCTCTAGATGGTTAATCTAAAATTTATTCTTTGGATCTCTGAGATATTCCAAGAGATGAAGAATAAGAGGAGGATTAGAAGAAAAATTCAACCTTTGGATCTCTAAAAAATTAGAAATTAAATACATTAGAAAATATCCTAAAAAAAGATAAATCTTCTCTTTTAGGACATCAACGACTGACGTCCTGAAAGCATCCTTATGCTAGGATAAAGGGAAGACCTTCTTTCCTAGGCTTTTTTCATATTTCTAGATCTCACATACTCTAATTTTTATCATAGAAAAATTATACAAAAATATAGAGAAGAAGAGTTCTCAAAGAAACCCTAAGAGAAGATATTCTTCTCTTTTCCTTCTCTCATTAGGATATGATCAGATCATATCCAAAATTGATCTTCATGCCCCAACATCTTGGAGCATAGATTTCCATGTCCTCATATCCTCTCTCTCTCTCTCTCAGATTTTTATCATATAAAAATATCTCAAAAATAAAGGACAAAAAATTTTAAACAAAATCACAAGAGAAGACAATCTTCTCCTTTAAGACATCAACAATTGATGGCTTAATAAGGTCTCTCCTTCATGGAACTTGGTGTCCAAAGACTTCCATGGCTTCTTTTACTTTTTTTCTATTTTTTATTATTTTTTTAAATTTTACACATTCTAAACCTGATAGGAGGCATCTTCCGTTTTATATATGGAAGACTAGGTCAAAACCTAGTCTTAAAAGGAGACCAAGGAGGAGTTTTAAGAGGCATCCATCTCTTGGATGCCTTCTTCCTTATATTTTGGATGTGAAGATCAAAAAATCATGTGTAAAATCAAAGAAAATAAGTGCACAAAAGAAAAAGAGGCATGGAGAAAAAATTTCATAAGAAAAGGAGGTGTTTTGGAGAATTGGGACTCTTTCAAAAGGAAATAAAACTAAACCACTTACCAAATTTGATCAAATCAAATTTTAGTTAATCTCTTCAGATATTTGGTGCATGAAGAAGCTCTTATTGGCATGGAAAACATCACACAAAGATCTAAAAATAAAATATGTGCATTGACTTTTATTGGCGCAAGGAAGGAGTGAGAGTCCCAGTCCAATTAGGACTCTTCTTGTTTGACTAGGTCGAAACTATTTTGAACATAATTCATGTGAGCTCAAAAATGGCACTCCCAAGTCTTAAAAATATGAGAAGATAGGTTATGGAAAGATGGAAGCAAGTTGAAAAAAGAATAGCTCGGATAGTAAAGTTTAGAAACTGAGCCGACTCACCCTGAGACTGAGCCGGCTAAGTTGGAAACTAGGCTGGCTCAATCCAGGACTGAGTCGGTTATGTCTTAAAAAAAATTCAAATAGAAAGCAGCATTTTTGAGCTGTTAGCATGGTACACAACTGAGTCAGCTTAGTCTCAGACTGAGCGGATCCAGTCGTAGGTTAGTCGGCTCGATCTGAAACTAGGTTGGCTCAATTTTTATGGGTTTATTTTGTGTATGTGGGATGTTTGGATTTTGAAAAGTTTTTCTATGAGCTTGGAGCTTGACCCTTTTGTAAAGTATAAATACTGAAAATAGGTCAAGATTGTATATGATGCTGAATTCATTGAATAAAGCTCTTTTCTCTCAAAAAACTCTTGTACTCTCTTTCTCTCTTTTCTCTTGAATCCATTATTTTGCTTTTGCATTGATCCTAGGAGATTATTTCTTATTGCTTGGCTAATCACCAGCAGCCATGCCGATCTGAGAGAGGATAGTTTATCCCAACAATTAATATCAGAGTGAGGTGATGCCAGTTGGTGAGCTTACATTTGGTATCAGAGCTTGATGGTGCATGGAAGGAAAGAAGAAGTCATACAAGATAAAATCAGAAATCTACACAAGGATTTCATGGCATGTCTCAGCTCTACTTTTGTTGCTGCTATGGTTTGGCCAACTGGGAGCAGTAGGTTGAAGGTGGAGGTTGAGAGGATTAATGAAAAGAATTTTTCCTAGGATAGAAGGTTTGGGTGCATGATTTTCTGATCAATCTTGATGGAAAAATCGAGATGTATGATGGTAGACAAGGTAGGGAGCGCTGGAGTACTGTAGTAGCACTTCTATGAAGATACAAGACTGAGAGAGGCTCGATGATGTAGCAGTCGAGGAAGGTATTTCAGCAAAGAGCATCAGGGTTCTCAAGAAAGATGGATAGTGTGGGACTGTTGAAGGGAGATTTCTCAAGGAGTAATGATCGAAGGAAGGCCGAAGAAGCGACTATACGTCGTTCGGTTGTAGAAAGATAGGAAAGTAGTCGGAGATGTATTCAATGGTTCGATCAGAGCATGGATTTATGGATCCTTAGGGATGATGGAGATGGATGATCTATGGAGGTCCAGTAGATTAGGACTAGATGGCTGTAGAGCAGTGCAGAGATAAGTTAGGGAGCGCTAGAGTGCTGCAGGAGCACTACACTAAAGGCACAGGAGCTGAGAGAGGCTCGGTGGTGCAGCAGCCGAGGGAGGTATCTCAGTAGAAAGTGTCAGGGGCATCTTAGTGAGATCAGGAGTAGGTCTCAGAAAGAGCCAGGAGGTCTCAGGAAGCACCAAGAGGTCTCAGGCAGCCGGGAGTGTCCTGGATCAGGTTTATTCTATAGGAGCACCAGGAAGAGTCACAATTTAGTGGAGGATGGTTTGTGTATAGTAAGAAAAAACCTAAATACCTATGAGGAGATAGTGTCAAGATGAGGTAGAGAGTGCTGGAGTGCTGCAGGAGTGCTACCTTGGAGGCATGGAGGTGAGAGAGGCTAGGCGGTGCAGCAGTCAAGGGAGGTATTTCAGTAGAGAGTGTCAAAAGGCATCTAAGGGACACTGGAAGTAGGTCTCAGGGAGAGCCATGGAGTCTCAGGAGCCTCAGGATGAGATAGATGGGTCTGAGTCCAGGATAGAATTTAAGCTATAGTTTCTCCGAGCATAATTGAAGCGATGGCTAGGGTGGGGGCAGCAGAAGAGAAGGACTAGGATGGAATTTCCTTGAGTTCAATCACTGAATTTAGAAGAGTTGGATTAGATCTTGGGTTTTGGAGGTGCCCGCGAGTTGCAGAGGTATCCAAGATGGCTTCGAAAGGGTCTACGGAGCACGAAAGGTTTGAAGGGATAGCGACAATGTTTGAGGTACAGTGGTAGGCTCCATAGTGCAGCGTTGAGTGGTTGGCCTCAGGTGACTCAGGCATAAAGTCAGCTTCTGCAGCATCAAATGGACTTTGGATATAGGTGGAGCTCCAGAAAGATGGCTTCATAATTAGAGAGAAATTTGACATGAGTTCAGAGCAGAGGGATGCGGGGGGATCGATATCCTAACATCAGTATCGGTGATGCACAGTTTCAGGTGGAGCGACGTGTGCAGATGGACAGGCGTAGTTCTGAGGAGACCATATCAGGGTTTGTAGCGAGTGTCAGTATAGAAACATTATGGGTTCTCCTGGAAAGTTCAAGAAAGGTGATGCAACTGCTAAGCAGAAGGAATCCTATAATTTTAGGATGGTATAGAGGAGCAAGTCAAGATCTTCAGTGGTGGAGACGGTCATCCCAAAGGGCCTCAAGGGTGCACAACAGCTAAAGAGAATTGGCGGAGGTGATGATTGCACAAGGGGCTGTCAGGGTGCATAGGGATAGTGGAATTGTGCAAAAAGGCATTGCCAAGGATTTGCCAAAGCTTAGGAGCACCAACATGGAGATTGTGAGAATTTGTGGTGCTCCCAAGCCTTGGGAGGCCATAGGTGGAGACTAGGATAGGAGTGATCCTAGGGTGGAGGCGGTGCATAGCCCTCCACGGGCTTAAGGTCTGGGTGTTCGGGACCTTGAGGGGCTTGGTTAGTGCTTCAAAAATCTAGGACACAAGATGGAACAAGGAACCAAAGCCGAAAGATTGAAGACTGTAGAAAAGGAGCTTTCTGCAGGTTAGCAAGCTCAGTCTCAGACTAGGTTGGCTAAGTCTTAGAGCATAGGATAGACATAAGGTCACATTCGGGACTACAGCATAGCATGCAACTGGGTCGACTCAGTCTAAAACTGAGCCGATCCTATCTCAGGTTAGTTGGTTCAGTGCTGAGACAGAGCCAGCTCAATCTATGGGCAGAGTTACGCGTGGATTCTATTTAGGCTAGGATAGGAACTTATCCTAGGGGTCTTAAGGCCTGGTTTGAAAGGTCTTAAGGGGGCTAACTCACGTATGGGTCGGATCTATATCCATGGGATGAGAGCATGGGAGATATGGGTGTACATAGGCTTGGTGAGTGCTTCATGTATTGGATTAGCCGAAGAGTTTTTTGGTCGGGCCTAATGGCTATGTATAAATATATAGGTTATATTAGGGTTCCATTAATGCTGTGGAATACAAATCTTTTCTCCCTCAACTCTCTTTTCTTTTCTTCTCTCTAGAGTTGCCACCCCAAGATTCTTGAAGAAGCCCTAAAGAGGGGGGCATCTCCCTCTAGCCCAAGAAGGGAGGTGCTCCATCATAGATCTAGGTAGAGGATCAGTGGTTTGCTACCCATAAAGAATGTCACAAGTTCCTTCAGGTTCATGCTAAAGATCAGGAGCTTCCACAACATGGTATCGAGGCTTGTGATGCCAAGGATGATTGGCGTTCGAGCGATACCATGGTTCCTTTAATTGGTATCAAAGCGAGGTGATGCTAGTTGGTGGGCTTACAATTCAAACCAAATTAAATGCACCATAATTATGGGTGATCCTAGTCCAACTAGAAACCCAATTAAATTAAATTAAATCATATGTAATTTTAATTTAAATCCTAACTCAATTAGGAATTAGGTGCACTCAAATCCTAGTCCAACTAGAAATTATTTTTTCTTTATAATTGATTTATCCAATAAACCAATTAAACTTAATCTAATTAAGTCTAAACTAATTCTAATTGAATCTAATTCAATTAGACTTGATCTCAGCCCAAATGCTCAATCAAATTAAGCTAATTAGCAATCCAATTGCTAATCAATCCTCCTGCAATACTTGCATTAGGTAAAATATCAATCGTATTGATAGTTTAACCTAAGAATGATTCTTAATCATCGATTGACCATCTGATTAAGTTACAATCTCTTATCTGTATGATCCTATAGGTTCGAACCTAAGCCGGTAGTATGAAACTAATTTCTATACTAGTCGAAGTAAGCATCTAGCAATGGTTCCAGACGTCCGGATAGATCGAATGTATGCAAAGCAACATTCTTAGAGCCCTGGCCCATGGTTACCATATAATTCATCTCTATAATTACTAATGCTCAAGATGACTTCGAGTACGCTGTCAACACTCATACAAGTCATCTCTATTGTGTCTCAAAATTTTGCAAATCTCATGACTCCTCACGAGGATTACCCAGGCCTAGATTTTGCTAAATTGAAACACAATGAGTCATTCTCTTCCTGAAGCTAATCAGAAGTGGTCAATTCCATCTTGACTCATATACCAACTTCATAAGTACTTGACTGTACCCAAAAATCTTTCGAATCTTTATTAAAAATATAGGCAATCCAGCATCAAAGTATAGTGAGTTGCTTGTAAGTCACCATGGTGATCTCAGATCGAAGGGACACTTATATCTATTGGCCTTAGCTAGCCACTTTTGATAGTAAAGTGCTATATTGATCATGTTCAGTGCAGATATACTCCTACATCTTACCAGTATGTATACCAGTGTCTCCACACCACTTGGTTATGAGGACAACCAATGCATATGGCATATAGCGATCTATACTCGATAAGTTATCATCCTTATTAATAACTTATCATTTGATCGTGAATAATTTAAAAACCATTCGATAAATCCTTCTATTGACTGATTATGATTCTAAGGACTTCATCATAATTTAGGAGTTTATTTAAGAAAGATAGAACTTTTATGATGAACCAGTCAAATAACTATTATTATTAGATAATTCATATACTAATTTCAATCATCTACCATTTAGATGATTAGCTTTAGGACATATTTTTCAACATGTCTTGCACCCAAGGCTCCCACGCCCAAGTCCTCTCTCTCAGGTGTAAATGCTGTAGAAAATTCATGGCCTAACTCTCTTTAAATAAAGAGATGTGAGAGAGTCCTCGTCTAGGTCAAACACCTAGATAGTATAATCCAAATGAGACAAAGATTGGGGAACCCAACTCTTGGGTGCCTCCTCATTATTTGGCATGGACTCTTGAGAATGGTGAACAAAGAATTCCTCTATCTCCCACAAAAAATTTAGAAAGAAATAAGAAGAGTTGGTGCCACAAAGAGTGGAAGAGTTTTGGTTTTGTAAAACTCTATCAAGTAGAGTTTGAAATCAAAACTACTTGCTAGCTTTAACCAAATCCAAAACCTCTTTCCATCTAAGAAGGATATGGAGCATAGAGGTGCACGTCCTCTCTCTGGGTGTGAGAGGTTTCATGCAAAAACCAAAGGAAAGTGAAGTGGGGTGCTAGGTGGCGCAAAAAGAGAGAGTCCCAATCTTGTTTTGACTTGGTCCAAATAATTTTTGAACGTAATTAAATCAAAACTTAAGCAACCCAATTAAGAGTGATCTTAGACCAACTAAGAGCCTAATTAGATTAGATTAAATTAAATTTAAATTTGATTTAAATTCTAATCAAATTTGAAATTAGGTGTACTCAAGTCCTAATTGAATAGGGACTTATTCTTCCTTGCAATTGGCTTATCCTATAAACCAATTGGATTTAATCCAATCAAGTCCAAACCAAATTTAATTAAAATATATTTAAATAAACTTGATCTCAGTCCTCTAGCTCAATCAGATTGAGCCAATTAGCAATTTGATTGCTAATCGATCCTCTTGCAATACTTGTACTAGGTCAAATATCAATTGTATTAAATATTTAACCCTAAAATGATTCTTGATCATCGATCAAACATCCGATTAGATCGAGACCTCTTATATGTGTAATTCCATAGGTTTGAACCTAAGCCAGTAGCATAGGAATAAATTTCTATACTAGTTAAAGTGATTATCTAGCAATGGTACCCGATGGCCAGATAGGTCGAATGTATAAAACAACACTCTTAGAACCCTTGTGGATATGGTTTTTATATAATTCATCCCCTTGACCTAAATGCTTATAGGATGACTCAGGGTTTAACTGTCAATCTAATTAGGTCATCCACATCGCATTTCAAAATACCAAATCCATCACATGGATTACTCTAGCAAAAAATTTTGTTAAATTGAAATACAATGATGCATTATCTTCAAACTCTTAGAGTGGTCAATCCCATCTTGATCACTCACCGAGAAATTTAGATAGTCCAGCATCAAAACATAGTAAGTTACTTGCAAGCCACCATGGTGATCTCAAGTTCAAGGGATACTTATATCCATATCCCATCAGAGCAATTTTTGATAGCAGAATGCTCCATAGTTGTCATGTTCAAGATGATGTACCTCTACATCTCATCTATATGTCATACTAGTGTCTCCACACTCTTTGATTAAGAGGACAACCAATCTATTGAAAGAACCAGATCTAGGATTTCAGAGCTAGATCTTGAAACTTTTCAAGATTAGCAATGGAAGACTCAAAATTAATCTAATTAATTCTAAATATCAGATAATCCCTAGATCTAAGATCATATTATATGATTATTGCATGACATTTAAATCTAAAATCAAAAATAAATAAGAAGGAAAGGTTGTTCACATCAACCTAGATCTACACTATATCTCATGCATGTATGAAAAAAATAATAGATCAGATCTACTACCTAAGTGAGTTAGATGTACCAACTCATTGATTCAGGCTTGAGGATGAAGTTGCAAGCCGTACACACGTCCAGCCTCTAGGAGTCATCCACACGAGCCCACGATCATGATCAAAAATCCAGATGTTGGAAATCAGCACAGTATGCTAGTATTGTGCTGATCTTTCTTCGATGGTTGATCAGATACCTTCTTTCTTCTAGATTGGACTCTTCCAAAGTGGAGGAGGAGAAGAGATTTTAAATGTGAGACACTCTTAGGAAACCCAAGGAAGAAGGAAGGAAAGAGATGAACATAGTAACCCTAGAAGAAGACCCTCTTCTTCTTCTCTTTGCTCTCACCTAGATACCTAGTTTTATGTCTATTAAATCTCAATGCCTAGAGGTTCTCTTTTCTTTATTTTTACATACCTCAAATACCTCTCAAAGATCTGTAACCCACAAAAATTTTAAGCCAAAATTTGTTCAAAACATATAGAAAAAGAAGAGTTCTTGTCTAGGTCAAATACTAGACAAGGAAAGATCAAACAGGGCAAGTCAAGGGGCACCCAACTCTTGGGCGCCCCCTCCATAATTTTTGGCATGTACCAGCAAGGAAAGGCACACAAGAAAAGGGGTTCCTCACATGGAATAAGAGAGAAATTAATTGGGAGAGGGGGTAGCACCTTTTGGGAAGAGTTTGGGTTTGTTAGGATTCTATCTCATAGAATCCAATATCAAAACAAACTCCTTCTTTGACTTGGTCTTCTACCCAATTACCATATGAGAAAGAGAGGGAGAGAGGGGGTATACATGAAGATTAGGAAGAAAAAAAAATTTCATGAAAAATACCAAAAAAATAGGCATGGAGGGTGTTGGGACTAAGGTGGCGCACGGAGGAATCCTAGTCTTACTAGGATTCTATCTATGACTTGGTCAAAGGGGTTTCTTAAACCAAATTAAACCAAAATCAACTCAACCAAATTAAATTAGGTTCTAACCTAATTAATTATTTAATTAAATTAGATTAAATTAGATTTAATTTTAATTTAATTTTCTAATCAAATTAGAAAATTGGATTGATCTAAGTCCTAGTTAGACTAGAACTAGTTTTTTCTTGTACTTGACTTATCCAATAAGTCAATTGGACTTGATCCAATCAAGCCCAAACCAAATCTAATTAAATCATATTTAATTAGACTTAATCTCAGTCCTTTGGCTTGATCAAATTAAGTTAATTAACAATTAAATTGCTAATCAATCCTCCTACAACACTTGCACTAGGTTAAACATCAATTGTATTGATCGTTTAACCCTAGAATGATTCTCAATCGTTGATCAATCATTCAATTAGATCATGAGCTCTAATGTATGTGATCTCATAGGTCTGAACCTAAGTTGATAGCATAAAAATAAATTTCTATACCAATCAAAGTGACCATCTAGCAATGATATCCAATGGCCAGATAGGTCAAATGTGTAAAACACCATCCTTAGAACCCATGCGGATATAGTTTCCATATAATTCATCCTCTTAACCAAAATTCTCATAGGATACCTCAGAGTTCAACTGTCAACTCTGACCAGATTATCCACATTGTATTTTAAAATATCAAATCCATCTGATGGATTATCCTGGGCAAGATTTTGCTATATTGAAATACAGTGATACATTCTTCTCCAACTCTTGGAGTGGTCAATTCCATCTTGATCATACATCGACTTCGTAAGTACTTGACTATGCCCAAAAGCCTTTTATTACTGAATTAGAATTTCAGTTAGTCTGATACCAAAGCACAATGAGTTGCTTGCAAGTCACTGAGGTGATCTCAGGTCTAAGGGACACTTATACCTATATCCCATCAAAGACATCCTCGACAGTAGAATGCTCTGGAATTTGTCATGTTCAATGATAATGTACCCATACATCTCACCTATATGCCATACTAGTGTCTCCACACTCCTTAGTTAAGATGACAACCAACCTATATTGCATACAGTGACCTATGCTCGATAGATGCTGGCGTCCTATTTAACAGCCTATCATTTGGTTGTAAACTGATTTAAGGACTAATCAATAAATCCTCTCTTTATCAAAACTAAATAGTCCTAAGGACTTCATCACAAAAATAGAGTTTGTTAGAAGATGAAGACTTGTGATGAAAACATGCCAAAGTATTTTATTTATCAATGATCTATTACATATACAAAGTAACTCAACCATTAATAGGCTAACGATTGGCTTTTGGGACATAATTTCCAACAACTTCCACTTATCCTAAAGCCACTCGGTATAGTATCTAATACCCATCTTCGACTTATGGTTGTCAAACTCCTTGATTGCCAGGGCTTTAGTGAAGGGGTCAGCTAGGTTCTCCTTTCCGTCGATCTTCTAAAGATCGATGTCACCACGATCTCATGGATCAGATGGAAGCAGCGCAGAATGTGCTTTGTCCGCTAATGTGCCTTCGGTTTCTTTGCTTGAGCCATGGCATCAGTCCTGGCATAGTAGAGGACTGGACCATCAATGGAGGGTGCTACTCTGAGCTTAATGATGAACTTCCTCAGTCACATAGCTTTCTTTGTTGCATCTGATACTGCCATGCACTCTGCTTCGTAAATAGAGTCTGCTTAGAACTTTTCCAACAGATGGCACCACCATTTAGAGTAAAGATATACTCCGACATGCTTCTATTATCATCATGATCAGATTGAAAGCTGAAGTTTGTAAATTTCATTAGTTTTAGATCAAACTCACCATAAACCAACCATTGGTTCTTAGTATTTCTCAAATACTTAAGGATGGTTTTGACCACCTTTCAGTAATTTTCTCCAGGGTCAGACTGATATCTACTCATTATTCCTAGTGAGTATGTCATGTCTGATCTCGTACATATCATTGCATACATAATAGACTCCACTGTCGAAGCATATGGGATTCTACTCATATACTTTCTCTCTCTTCAGGAGTTGTCGGACAATCCTGAAGGAAAATCTTGATTTCTCGGACCAGGTTCGTTCAGATCTGATCGGATCAAGAGATATATTTCAAAATTTTTTTCTTTTTGATCCTAATCAGATCTAGGATGTTTCAGATCTGATCCTTATTATTCTAATAATAAAAATAAAATCTAAATAAATTAAATTTAATTTAATTTACATTGATGTAGGGTAATCCTATTATCCATTGATGATCTTGTAAGCAGCGGAAGATTCTGGATCTAGCCATGCAAGTGCCTGGCCTCTACCGGTATCCACTCAGGCTGGATCTAGAGATCCTCTTCTTCTCTATCACATCTCCAAAAATCAAATCTGGATCTGATCTAGAGGATCATCAAAATGCCTTTCGAAGATCAGCAATTATCCTTTGCAACAGCGCAGCCTTCTAGCTTTCAATCGCCTTTCTCTCATCTAGATTGCACCAACCAAGAACCCAAAATACTTTTGGATGTGGAGAGGAGAGGGAGAAGATGCTTTGGCATGGAGGAGGAAAGGAGAGGCAGCCTTGGGGGCATGGACATCTCAATTGCACTTTGAGTTGGGAGCAGGGTCTTATTTGTAGACTAAGCGTGATCCAACTCCTCTTCTTCCCACCAACCAATCATAATCCTTTGTGAAATCAGATCTAAATCTGATTGGTGGAAATAGAGTCCCTTGGATTCCTCCTTAGATGGTGCCTAAGACCAGTCAAACTTGGTTCTTAGTAGAATTCTAAAATCAAAAATCCAAAAGAAGATGGAGTCCCTGTCCAATAGGAGCTCCTAGGCGGCCTACCAGCTTGGGCTCACCGCAAGGTGGGTGCACCCTCCCTCCTTACCAGTTCTAGCAAGAAGGACAGGCCCCCACCAGCTCTCGCAATAGGGTGCAATGACACATGGACCAAAGTCCAAAGTAATCGAAATGGTCAATGTTTGACTAGTCAAAAGGTCAACTTTTGACCAAAGTCAAAGGACGATGAAATGGTAAGGTGAACCAAAAAATGGCAGGTAATTGTCTTACAAATAAGACAACCATTTTTTGACATAGATAAGGCTCTAGTTCAGACCAAAAGTGAACGCCTCTAAATGAGCACAAACTCTTGACTCAGTCAAGACAACTATTTATGATATAAAAGAAGAACGCTAGGTTCACTCGAGTGCTAGGCACGATTTCCTTCCTTGAATCTATTGAATCTCATTCAGATCAATTGAACTAGATTAGTTTAATTGATGATCACCAGATTCAAACCCTTGTTTGTATGATCAGTTAGATTCAAGTTTTGTATGGTAATGGGAATATGTCATGATCCTCTAATCATCGACATCATCGAAACTTACCTTTCGATGGATCAGAACTCTTCTAATTCGAACAGCTAGAATGATTGGATCATCTAAAATCATTCTAATTGCTCCAAAATCCACCAGTGACACCTAGCAGTATATGGTGGCAACGCCATCAGAAGCTGAATGCGAACCTCTTAGTGCGGGCTACCTAATGTGAATTAAGTTCTTACCTATCTTGAGCCCCAATCAGAATTAGGGTTTAAGGTGAACCTCATCAAAACCCTAGTCTCTGTCAATATGATGTAATCAATTTCGATTCAAGTCTGCTGTGGAAACCTAATAGAAAACTCTTTCTATTATTTCACTTTGCCAATGGCCATGGACTTCTGGATTTTGATTCTCAATGCCATCATCATAGGGCTGCTCCTCTTACCACCAAAGGTAGATAGAATTCCAATCTTGAATGCTATCAGTTCTAAATGAACAATGCTATAAAGCCAACATAACCTCAGGGTTCCGTATGGCTAGGAGACTGAGTTATGGTATAGTCAAACTATAACACCCTCAGTGAATGCCGATGGCATCTTAGGTCAAAGAACTAAACACAACACCACTACAGGCATCGAGTTAAAAGTTCATTGACGAGAAGGTACGCTTCCTAGACTACTTCGAGGTGGTCACGCTCAGTGCCCTCAATTCTCTAACGAGTACCCTGTAGTCTCTCCTCGGCTCCGATGTCTCCACACCGTAGACGTCAAGACTCATCTACTAAAGAAGAAGCGATTGTACACCAACCTTTCGGATCAATCAACTGCATCCTCGTGATGGATCCTATGGTCGGAATGCATTTTATGAGTTAATATATTATTCATGTCTTAAATTTTCATTTGAAAATATGAATTATCATTACATTAACCTTAAAGGATGTATCACAGATACTATCACAATATGTGAATAAGAAATAATCCATTTAAATTGATTTTAGTCAAAATTATAATTTTGCCCCTAGAAGTGTAATTACAAGTGTCCGACACACTTCTGGCTTCTAGGGCACATATAATCTAAACAATCTTCCACTTGTTCCTAAAGAAGCCAATTGGCTATAAGTCTAAAGTCCGCATCTTTCTCAAGGTGGGCTTCGATCTTCTGGCTAGCCCAATGGCTCATGTAACGGATCTGCCACATTATCTGTGGAGTCAACTTCTTAACCTCGACGTAACCCTTCTGAGGTAATCGCGGAAGAAGGTGTATCGCGCTCAATGTGCTTAGATTTTTGATGAGACCATGGCTCCTTAGGCAAGGCGCATGGCGCCATTGTTGTCGGCAGTATAGAGGAAATGGCATCTGATGGCATTAACTCCAATTTCTGGCGAAATTTTCTTGTACCAAATTGCTTCCTTCGGCAAGCCTCTGTGCAGGCGATATTATTCTACTTCCATGAGAAAATCTCTATCATAAGTTTGGCTTGAAACTTTCCAACTGATAGCACCACTATTGCACACAAACAGACTCCCAGATGTCGCTTTTCGATCAATCTAACATCGAACATGAAATCCAAAGTCTGTGTTATCCGCTAGACTTGGAGTTCCTCCGTTACCAAAGACCAACATTCATATCCTTAGTTCTTCTCAAGTACTTAAGATACATTTCACAGAAGTCGCAGTGTTCTTCATCTGAATTTGACTGATTATCCGCTTGTGACACTCACAGCATGGGCTAATATCAGAGTCGTGTACTAGCATGGCATACAATGAGGCTTCCCTATTGCTAGAAGCATAGAGGATCTTTCTCATCGCATTCTATTTCCTCAAGTGTGGCTAGGGCACATCTTCTTGAAAGTGGAAAATACATGTTTGAGGGTAAATATCCCCTCTTAGAGTTTTCCCCATACTAAACCTCTTTACGTACTTCTCTATATAAACATCTTCTTTGTGAAAGTCCTTTAGGGCATCCTATTCGTCTATCCTGTAGACTTTATTCCTAGAATAAAGGATGCTTCACCTAGGTCTTTTTGGAGATTCCTTGGACAACCACATTTTGACTGTCGTCACATGGGAGTATCATTCCCAATAGAAGGATGTCATCCACCGTATAATACGAGGAAGACAACAGTGCTTCCACACCACTTACCTTTTTGAAGACACATGTTTCTCTTCATTTTTTGATGAAACCAAATAATTTTGATCAAGCATCATTGAAATGAGTGTTTCAGCTCTGAGATGCTTGCTTAAGTCCATATAATGGATCCTTATGGCAAGCTTGCAAACCTTGTTATCAGTATCACTGGATGTGAAACCTAGTGGCACTGTTCTATATAGAATATCTTCCCTCAAAATATCCATTCAATGCATATCATTTTCAAACATCCACTACCATTATTTCATAATCGAAAATAAGCTGCAATGGCAAGCAATGTGTGGATGGATTTAGCATCGCCACTAGGGAAAAGGTATCCTGAAGTCATGCCTTTAACATTGACTATAACCTTTTGCCACTTAGTCTAGCCTTGATGTCTCCACATTCCCATCTGGCAGCCAATCTTTTCTCTTGAAGATCCATTTATAACCCAATAGGTACTTATACCTTCTGGTGGATCTAAACAGGTCCAGACTTGGTTTGAGTGCATCGAGTCAATTTTTGACTGCATTGCCTCTAACCATTTCTCGGAGTTATAATCTGATATCGCCTCATTGTTGGTTTTAGGATCATGAGCACAGCATTACTACGAGAAAATATTTTCTCTAACTTCCTCTGAAATTAAATAATCTAAGTATCTTTCAGGGGATGGAAAATCTTTTCCGATCTAACGAGGTTGGAGGAGGTAGTGTTCTTTTTTGGCTCCAAAACTGATTTGATTCCAATGGTCCTTAGGCTCGTTGTACTTGTGAGACTTTCTCATCAAGAGCTTAATCTGGCTTTCCAATGCCGCTATCTTGATAAATTATTTTTGCAAGAAAGATGCCATGTAGACTCAGCAATCAAACTTGTGGTCCTTCTGGAATATAGAAATAGTATCCTAATTGATCTTTTAGGATACTCCTATGAATCGAGCTCTGAAGGATCTAAACTCTAACTTGTTCGGCTTGTTGTTTTTGACATGAGCCAGATAATCCCAAATTCTGAGATGACTCAGACTTGTTTCCTTATCATGCTCATAAATCTCATAGCGGTGTGGTAGGACGGTCTTAGAGGGAATACCTATTCAGGTAGATAAATTGAAGTTAAAAATGAATATTCTCAAAGAAAATCAGGGAGGTCTGTGAAGCTCATCAATGGATCGGACCATTCCAATAGAGTCCGATTTTTCTCGCAATTCTGAAACTCAATTGAGTTGGGTGTTCCAGGTGGAGTTCATTAAGAGACTAATGCCATTATCCTTGAGAATAGTCTAGGAAATTTCCAGCTAAGGTAATTCACCTCCTCGATCTGATCAAAAAATCTTAATGGGTTTTTTCAGTTTGTTTTTCTACTTCAATGTCTGAATTCCTTTAAAAAACTTTTCAAAAGCTTCAACTTGTGTTTATAAGATACACATCCCATAACCTAGATAGATCATCAGTGAAAAGGTAATGAAAGTAGACAAAATTACCTCCTAGCCGGCATATCAAATAGGCCGCACACGATCAGAATGTACTAGGGCAAGGAGATCTGTGGCCCTCTCCCATCAATCCTATAAAAGGGAGTTTGGTCATTTTGCCTTGGATGATACAGATTCAGCAAGTGGATATGACTCGGAAGTCAATGGACTCAATAGTGCCGCATTTTTTTCTTCTGCAATTTGTTGATCTATCTTCTGCTAATAATCTAATCTTTAGGTGCCACAGATATCTATCGTTTGGACATCCTAGGTCATTTGGCATTCACGTTTGCTCGATAGTTAAATAAGTACATCAATATGTAGCTGATAAAGACCGTTAATAAGGGAAACCATTTTGGGCAATTTTATTTCCTTTCATGAAATTAATTGTTACAATGGTCCTTAAAAGTAATCACAATAGCTTCTAGTGCTAAGGCATGAAACAGAAATCAAAATTTCCTGCTGCTCGGGGCACATAATAACAGTCTTCAAAAATAAGTCTAAACCAGATGGTAAATGCGAAGAGGGTATTTTTCGCATCACCACTGAGCATACTCTTGCTCAATTACCGAATGGTAGGATCAATGTCTCCATCCCTCAAACTCCTGTTATCCTCAAGACGCCAGCATGGAAGTGCAGCAAATTAAGAGGCACTAGAACCAAAGTCAAAGTCCCACGCAACTGGATGTAGAAGAAAAATCGTAAGGTTAGTACTCAATATGAGCATTACTCTAGAAAGGACGCTTCTTCTTGTTCTTTAGGGTGGCCAGGTAAGTAGGGGAAAAAGTTAAACGCTTCAGTGGCGCATCGCTGTTGTAATGGAAACACTTTTCCCTTTGGCAAGGCCGGCTTTCAATCTTCGGCTCTGCCTCTTCTTCTTTGGCTCCTTCCACCTTCATCTGCTTTTTCATAGACTTCTTTTTTCTTTTCATAAGACTTCTTTTGAAAGAAGTCTATTCCATAGCAAGAACTGAGCTTTAAGACCTTTCATAAGAAAGCTTAGAGGTGAACACGGCATATTCATTAATTCGGCGCAAGAAATTTTGAAAGTTTATGCATGTGGTAATTCAGATGAATTGGCTCATATGCATCAGTCAAGGATTGCAGAAATATATCGTTCTGCAGATCAAGTTTAACTTCACACCGAGCTTCTTAAGCTCTTCCATGTGCTTGATCATCATCAGACAGTGATCTTGGACTGAACTGCCCATCATGCATCTTAGCCTTAAAAAAATTATTTCGTGAATTGATCTTGGGCTGCGCGACTCTGTTTCAACCAAAAACATCTCCTACAGGTGAGGCCAACATTTGGCGAGCATCCCGATATCTTGCATGTTGGCGCTGGAGCTTATCAAACATCGAGCCCAATAATGTAATAAATCATCTTGGCCTTTATTATCTTCGTCTATCCATTTTTTCAGAGTTGCTCTCTGTTCAGTGGATGGACGAGCTGGTAAGATGGGAGGGTCCTGATCCAATACATGGGTTAACTTCTCAGAACCCAAAATGATTTTGTAGTTCCTGAGCCAATCTTTATAATTAGATTTGGTTAGTCTATGCGTGTCCAAGATACGTGCTAATGGGTTGGACGCAAATATTTTTTGTAGAGAGTCAAAGATTCTAGTTAGATACTATAATTATGACTTAACATATGTTTAAAAATTTTATTTTTAAATCAATTAGCTCCACTATTTTTTTTGGATCCCTACACTAACTCTGTAGAGATGCAAAAATCTCCATGAATTAAATGATTTTCTAGTGGGTGGTGGCGGTCTCACCAACTGACTTCATCACCTACCTAACAGTTATTGGTGAATGGGTTGCCAATGAGTGAAGCAAACTCTTGTTCAATGATTCTCTAATAATGGTGGCACCCGAACTTGGTCTCTAATTCATGAATCTCACCATATCCGAAATATTGATCCCAGCTCCTTATGTTTAAGTCAGCCCATGCTTTTGCAACAGACTAGATTCCTAATTGAGTCCTCTCACCGTATCTGAAATATTGAGGCCCAACCTCATCCCTAGCCCATAGCATCCAATGGCCTAATAGACATGTTGGCATCCTTTTCGGTGGCAACTGAGCCACTGTATCCAGCCGAGAAAGCTAATCAACGCCCTGGAAAGGGTCCGTACATCTACAATGGTGGAAGACCTCAGACTTAATCTTTTCTTAGGGAGAATTAATTCGGATCTCATTAAACTAGACTTATCATAGTCATAACTATTATGACTAACCTAGTGGCATGGGTTAGTTCGGATTATTGACCATCTCAAATCAGAGTTGGGTTAACAGATATGGCCAGGTAAGTGAGACTGATGGAAGAGATATGCCATTAACTCATACAAGAACCTATTCAGGTCGAGTAGCTCCTAATTAAAAATCAGTCGATCGTATGTGCCAAACTTACCTTAGACACCAAATTGTTGAGCCAGAACCAATTAGGTTAGCCTACAATCCAAACTCTAACCTCTGAGCCTAATTAGGTCTTGCTTGATCGTGACTCGATCTTGACCCAGACTTAATCCTATTAGGCTGGTCAATTTAAGCATTATTGATCCCATCTAACCAACTCTTGATTCGGTTTGATCAACCGCTTAGACCTAATTGAGCTACCCAAGCCTCGAACCCAGTATTATGAATATGTCTTAGATCTAAAATTCTCAATTTTAGACCTAATTAATATTTCATAATCTTAATTCTTAATTAAGTAGGGTTCATAAATAAAATATGCACAATAAATCCTAGGGTTTCAGGATCTAGGGTTTTGCAGAAAGTAAGTTTTGGATTTCTGATTAAGGACGAACGCGCAGCACCCCTACACATCATAAGAACACCCCATCGAATGGAAGGAGAGGGCCTTTAAACTCTTCTTCGTTCTTATGATCGGACGGCCAAGAGGAATGCCTTAATCAGGAACATGCAATACTACAAAATAATTTTAGATCTATATCATATATCTCATATACAAATTAGATCTAATCATGGCATATTTTGCATACATCTCATGTATCAAATCATGCATATTTTCAGATCTAAATTATCTCATAATAATCTAAAAAATTAGATTTAAATTGATCTAATCAAAATAAATTCTAATCTAGACAATTATGTAGAACTATTCTACAACTAGTCTAGACATGCATCAATCATATCTCATATGATATTTAAAATTAAATAATTTTATTTGCTATTTTTTAGATATTATTATAATAATTATAATATCAAAAAATAGTAAATAAATAGATCTAAAATATGATTTAATCAGATTAAATTAAAAACATGCAAGACTATTCTATAGAACTATTCTATTTTAGAACTAATCATACATATTTTCTAATCTTAGATCCAAATTATTTAATTTTAATTTTTTTTAATTTTTTTAATTTTAGATCTAATCATATCTCATGTGATATCTAAAATCACTTATTTTTTAATTAGAATAAATTTAAAATTAGATCTAAATACTTTTAGAACCTTGGCTCTGATATCAATTGAAGGAAAATCCTGATTTTTCGGACCAAGTTCGTTCAGATCTGATCGGATCAAGAGATATATTTCAAAATTTTTTTTTTTTGATCCTAATCAGATTTGGGATATTTTAGATCTAATCTTTATTATTCTAATAATAAAAATAAAATCTAAAAAAATTAAATTTAATTTAATTTATCTTGATGTAGGGTAATCCTATTACCCATTGATGATCCTGTAAGCAGCCGAAGGTTCTACATCTAGCCACACAAGTGCCTGGCCTCTACCAGTATCCACTTAGGCTGGATCTAAAGATCCTCTTCTTCTCTATCACGTCTCCAAAAATTAGATCTGGATCTAATCTGGAGGATCTTCAAAATGCCTTTCGAAGATCAGCAGTTGTCCTTTGCAGCAGCGCAGCCTTCTAGCTTTCAGTCACCTTTCTCTCGTCTGGATTGCACCAACAAAGAATCCAAAATACTTTCGGACATGGAGAGGAGAGGGAGAAGATGCTTTGGCATGGAGGAGGAGAGGAGAGGCAGTCTTGGGGTGTGAAAATCTCAATTGCACTTTGAGTTGGGCGCAGGGTCTTATTTATAGACTAAGCGTGATCCAACTCCTCTTCTTCCCAACCAATCACAATCCTTTATGAAATCAGATCTAAATCTGATTGGTGGGAACAGAGTCCCTTGGATTCCTCCTTAGATGGAACCTAAGACCAGTCAAACTTGGTTCTTAGGAGAATTCTAATCAGAATCCAAAAAGGAGATGGAGTCCCTATCCAACAGGGACTCCTAAGCGCCTCCAGCTTGGGCTCACGCCAAGGGTGGCATGCGGCGTAAGCCCTCCTCCTTGCTAGATTTTGGCAAGAGGACAAGCCCCCACCAGCTCTCCAATAGGTATATGACATGTGGACAGAAGTCAAAGTATCAATGGTCAATGTTTGACCAGTCAAAGGTCAACTTTTGACCAAAGTCAAAGGATGAGAAATGGCAGGTGACCAAAAATGGTAGGTATTGTCTTACAAAATAAGACAACCCTTTTCTGATTTGGACAGGCTCCAGTCAGACCAAGTAAAGGCCTCTAAATGAGCACAAACTTCTTTGGCTCAGTCAGGATAACTATTTATGATAGTAAAAGAAGAACGTTAGGTTCAATCGAGTGCTAGCACGATTTTCTTGAACCTAATTGAATCTCATTCAGATCAATTGAACTTGATCAGTTCAATTGATGATCACCAGATTCAAACCCTTGTTTGTGTGACCCAGTTAGGTTCAGTTCTGTATGGTAATGGGATATGTCATGATCTCTATCATCGACATCATCGAAACTTCCTTTCGATGGATCAGAACTCTTCTGATTCGAACAGCTAGAATGATCGATCATCTAAATCATTCTAATTGCTCCCAAAATCCACCAGTGACACCTAGCAGTATATGGTGGCAACCCATCAGAGCTGAATGCGAACCTCTTGGTGCAGCTACCTGTGTGATTAAGTTCTTCTATCTTGAGCCCCGATCAGATTAGGGTTAAGGTGAACTCGTCAAACCCTAGTCTCTGTCATATGATGTAATCATTCGATTCAAGTTCGATGTGAAAACCTAAATAGAAACTCTTTCTATTATTTCACTCTACCATGGCCATGGACTTCTGGACTTGATTCTCATGATCATCATAGGGCTGCTCCTCTACCACCGAGGTAGATAGATTCCATCTTGATGCAATCCAGTTCCTACAATGAACATGCTATAGCCAACATACACCTCAGGGTTCCATATGGCTAGGAGACTGAGTAATGGTGTAGTCAAACTATAACACCCTCAAGGTGAACTGCCGATGCATCTCAGGTCAAAGAACCAGACACACTACTGCAGCATCGAGTCAGTCATTGACGAGAAGGTAGACTTCCTAATGACTACTCGAGGTGGTCACGCTCAGTGCCCTCGTTCTCTAACGAGTATCTGTACTCTCGCTCCGGTGTCTCCACACCGTAGACTCAAGACTCATCTACTAAAGAGAAGTGATTGTACACCAACCTTCCAGATCAATCACCATCCTCGTGATGATCCTATGGTCGCAAGCATTTTATGAGTTAATAATGATTATTCATGTCTTAAATTTTCAACTCTTGAAAATATGAATTATCATTACCATTAACTCAAAGGATGTATCACAGACACTAAATACACATATGTGATAGAAAATAACCCATTTTATTGATTTTAGTCAAAATTATAATTTTACTCTTAGAAGTGTGTTACAAGTGTCAGCCAATTCTGGCTTTTAGGGCACATATATCTAACAAATCCTTCTTAGAGTATGGAATTTCTTGACCTATTAAGAGATAGCCCTTTTTAGAATTCTCCATGCTAAACCTCTTCAGCACAGTTTCTAGGATATACCAAGCATCCTTTTAGATCTATTCCTATAGATCTTCATTCCTAAGATGTAAGATGCTTCATCCAAGTCCTTCATGAAGAACTGTGATGACCACCAGATTTTTATACCCATTTGTAAATGCAGGATTCTTCTCCATTCTTAATGAAGTCATACGTTTTGATCGCTTTATCAAAATGCATGTTCTAACTCCGAGATACTCGCTTCAATCGATAAATGGATCTCTAAAGCCTGCACACCTTGGACTCATCTATGGATGTGAACCCCTTAAGTTGTATCATATACACCTCTTCGATCAGCTCTCCATTTAGGAAAGCTATCTTCACATCCAACTGCGAGATTTTATAGTCCAGGTGGGAAGCTATTGTAAGCATTATCTGAATGGATTTAAGCATTGCCACTGAGGAGAATGTCTTGTCATAGTCAATACCATAACGTTGATGATACCCCTTGATAACTAGACAGGCTTTATAGGTCTCCACCTTTTTGTCTGTGCCTCTTTTTTTTTTGAATATCCATTTACACCCAATGGGTTTGACCCCTTCAGGTGGGTCAACTAATATCCATACATCATTGACCTTCATGGAATCCATTTTGGATCTCATGGCTTCTAGCCATTTCTCAGAGTTGGATCTCTGCATAGCATCCATGTAAGTGATCGGATCCTCATCATTCTCATCGAGTTCAATGGGATCATCATCCTAAATCAGGAACCCATAATATCTATCCAGATTGTGCAATACTCTACCGAATCATCTTAATGATGCAGGTTTACTAGGCTTCGAATCTGATCTGATCAGATCCGACTCAGGTTCAGCATTCTATGTCGGACTTTCTATCTGTTGAACTTCATCAAGTTCAACCTTAAAGGCAATAGTTCCTTCACTAAGGAACTCCTTTTCCAAAAAGATTGCCCTAAGGCTGATGAACACCTTTTGTTCATCGGCATGGTAAAAATAGTATCCTTTGGTTGCTTTTGGGTATCCTATAAATGCATACTTATCATACCAAGGTCCAAGTTTATCTATAATTAATCGTTTGACATAAGCCGGGGACCCCCAGACCCTGAGGTGTGAAAGTGCTGGCTTACGTCCTATCCATATCTTATATGGAGTTTTAACCATAGATTTACTTGGAACCATATTTAAAAGATAGCAAGCCGATAAGAGTGCATATCCCCAAAGGGATATCGGCAAGCTGGCAAAACCATCATGAATCGGACCATGTCTAACAGAGTCCAATTCCTCCTTTCAAATACACCATTATGTTGTGGTATTCCTGAAGAAGTCCATTGGGAGAGAATCCTATTCTCTCCTAAATATGTAAGAAACTCACTGGAAAAGTATTCCCCTCCTCAATCAGATCGAAGAGTTTTAATACTCTTTTTAGTTTATTTTTCTACTTCACTTCAAAATTGTTTGAATATTTCAAAAGAATCTGACTTATGTTTCATTAGATAGACATCCATATCTGGATAGATCATCTATGAAAGTGATAAAGTAGACATATCCATATCTGGCACTTATGCTCATTGGTCCACATACATCAGTATGTACTAAACCTAAGAGCTTAGTGGCTCTCTCACCTTTTTCAGTAAAAGATGACTTAGTCATTTTATCAAGAAGATAGGATTCATAGGTTAGAAGTTATTCACAATCACTAAGTTCGAGGATATCCTCTTGAGCCAACCTGCTTATCCTTTTCTTGTTTATATGACCTAGCCTAAAGTGCCATAAGTAGATATCTATCACATTATCTAATCTAGGATATTTGCCAGTTGAATAGACTACATCAATAGGTTGCGATAACATATATACACCATTGTTCAATTGTCCATAGAAAGCAGTAACACCATTCATAATGACATTACAAACTCATTTCTTTATTGAAATTTCATAATTGTACATGGCTAAAAGGCCTACAGAAATGATATTTAAAAAGAAACTAGGACATAAATGACAATCATTAAGAACAACGGTATAAGATTCAAATACAAGTTTCAAAATTTCTAAAGCTAGAACTAGAACTAATCTTCCATCTTCAACATTCAGGAATCTTTCACCTTGCTTGAATTTTCTACTGACCTACAATCCCTGCAATGAATTACAAATATGATAAAGGCTTTCAGTATTCAATACCCAGTCAGTAATATCACAAATAGAGAAATTATAAGGAGTTATCATATAAATACCTTACCCAGCAACAGCTTGCTTCTTCCTCTGCCTGTTCGGATCCAGGGAGGCAATGTACTAAGAACAGTTCCTCTTTTAGTGCCACCGCTTCTTACAAAAGAAGCATTCAGCTTGACTCTTATTGAGCTTGATTTTTTTGATCTAGCCCTGCACAGATGTCCTAATCAGAATTTGCACCTTCTTAGCTTTCTTCTTGTTGTTCTTCTTCCCTTTTTCAAAGGGTCGAGAATGAGAAGATGAACCTCCCACTAGGTTCACCGTCTTCTTGTGGAGCTGGTGATCCTTCTCAAAGTTCTAAAGTAACCCCAGTAACCCATGGTAGTCAACTTTAGATTTTAACATTCTATAATATGTAAGGAATGGGAGATAAAACTTGGACAGCGAGTTCAGTATTGCATCTTTCCAAGCTGTTTGTGCAAGAAAAAGTCGAGCTTGCTCAAGTGCTCTATCAGCTCAATCATGTACAGTATATGATCAATGATAGAGGCTCCGTCCCGCATTCTGGCATTGAAGATGGCACAACTAGTCTTATGCCTCTCCACATCATTAGGTGTGCTAAAGAAATTCTCTAATACTTGAAGTATGTCCTTTGGCTGAGCCATCTCAAATCTACGACTAAACTCATCACTTATCGTAGCCAGCATAATGCAGCGCACCATGGTTCGATCATTGAGCCACTTCTGATAAGTATCTCTAACGGTTTCACGTGCATTTGTAGCTAGCTCCTCAGATGCATCATCTGTTATCACATGTAAGATACATTCATGCTCCAGGACAATCTTTAACTTTTGGTACCAGCTACCAAAGTTGGATCCCATCAACTTATCATTGTCCAATAATGATCGGAGCGATAGGAAAATGGCCATATCTGCATAAAGAAAAACCATAACCTAATTAGTAATTGATTCATTAAACCTAAAGATTTGAATTTTTAATCAAAAGGTTCTCCCACTATTTTATTCGAATTGATAGCCTCTACCTTCAATTCAAGAAATTATCCTAATTTCTTAGTGGATACTAGAATCCACATAGACTGCACACAAGTCCAACTTTGGTTGGCCAACCCATGTGCATCTAAGGATAGGTTCATAACTAATTATTTCTCCAAACAACTTCTAATAATTAAATTTTGCCCCAACCCCTGATCAGTTGGCTTTGGCCTTCTCAGAAAAGGATCCAGTTAGGTCCAACCATTAACATGACCATACTTGGCCCATCCAACCAATAAATGATTAGGCCCAACTTTGGTTGGCTCATCTGACCACCATTTAGAAAGATGTATCCAAGAGATCATATAATGAATGATAATTCCATCAACCAATAAGCACCAGGCCTTTGGGCCTCCAATGATTATCAAACTGATGGACCCATTATCATCCACTTTAATGAAAGGCTATGATCCAGTTATCATATAACTATTTTATTTTAGGGACCTAATAATTTTAGAGGATTTAATTTGAAGATGAGGGAAGATCAGATGAAACAGCTTATCATGATCCTTCCACTAACTTCACCAAGTCAGCTTAAGGGAGACCATTAATAGGCTAGTCTAGGAGCACCTAAATCAGTCAAACTGATTTACCTAGCTGACATGGGTTAGCTCAAATAATCAAGTGATTCGATCAAAATATAATTTCACCAAGAGACCAGGTAAGTTCGATCAGTGGGAGGGTCTGCTAAAGCTTGCCTTAGACACCATAAAAAATGGTCAGGTAAGCGGGCTGCCAATTAAAGACCATCGATCTGGTTTACCTTAGATACCAACTAGTTTAATTAGTTTCTATTAGATCAAGCTAACAATTCGTGCTATACCACGTAGCCAAGAATCAAGTCCATCTTGGGTCTTGTTAAAGACAAGGATTTGACTAACTATAACTATTGTAATTGATCTAGAGAATTCTTAACCTAATCTAAGACAATAATTGATTAGATTTAGTTGATTCTCTAATTAAATCCATTCTTTAATCTAATCCTAGGTCTAACCCAATTAATAGATTTAATCTCCACTAATCCATTTAATCCAATGTGTTATGATGAATGTCTTAGGATCTTCAATTTACAATCCTAGATCCTAATCAAACAACTTTTGAGCTGAGAGTTGGGGTTCAACTTTTCGAAAATGATTTTCATGTTTGTAAAATATTTTTATAATATGGTTCTACTAACCAAGTTGTATGTTTGATTCATAATCAATATACAAGTAAGAAGAGCATGAAACTATTTTAGATCTAATCTAAACAAGTTCATGTAATTGAAACAATTTCAACATCAATCAATCATAAGTCAACTTAGATCAAATCTAACATATTTATGATGACTAAAATTAGATTAAAATATTTTTAATCAGATCATAAAATCTCTTAGATCTAATCTAAAATTTTATGATCAAAGTTTTAGATCAGCACGTACTAGAACAACCTTTTTATTGTAAGGGATAAATCTTACAGCAGAAAAAATCTTATAAGATCAGTCTGTACAATCTAAAATTTTATTTTTAAATTTAAAACTTTTTTAAATAAATCATAAATAATATTAGATCATATCTAATAAATTTATGAATAATATTATATCTATACGAACTAGGACAATCTTTGCACTATAAGGGGTAAACCTTACAACTAGACAATCTTAAAGTAGTTCATATGATCTAAGATTTTAATTTTAGATTTAAATATCAAATTATTAATTAATTTTAATTTAAAAATAATCCAAGCATGCATCAATAATCATATAATAATTAATCTGGCTCTGATACCAATTGAAGGAACCAGATCTAGGATTTCAGGACTAGATCTTGAAACCTTTTTAGATCAGCAGTGGAAGACTTAAAATTAATCTAATTAATTCTACATATTAGATAATCTCTAGATCTAAGACCATATTATATGATTATTTTATGGAATTTAAATCTAAAATTTTAATTAAATAAGAAGAAAAGGTTGATCACATCAATCTAGACCTATATTACATCTCATACATGTATGAAAAAAATAATAGATCAGATCTATTACCTGAGCAAGTTAGACATTCTAACTTGTTGATCCAAAATTGAGGATGAAGTTGTAAGTCATACACATGTCCAGCCTCTAGGAGTCATCCACACGAGTCCACGATCATAGTCAGAAATCCAGATGCTGAAAATTAGCATAATATGCTAGTACTGTGCTGATCTTTCTTCAATGGTTGATCAGATGCCTCCTTTCTTCTAGATCGGACTCTTTCAAAAAGAAGGAGGATAAGAGGTTTTAGATGTGAGACACTCTCAAAAAACCCAAGAAAGAAGGAAGGGAAGAGATGAACACAGCAACCCTAGAAGAAGACTCTCTTCTTCTTCCCTTTGCTCTCACCTAGACACCTAATTTTGTATCTATTGAATCTCAATGTCCATAGGTTCTCTCTTCCTAATTTTCACACCTTAAATCCCTCTCAAAGGTCTATAACCTACAAAAATTTCAAGCCAAAATTCGTTCAAAATATATAGGAAAAAAAGAGTCCTTGTCTAGGTCAAATACTAGATAAGGAAAGGTCAAATAGGGCAAGTCAAGGGGCGTCCAACTCATGGACGCCCCCTCCATAATTTTTGGCATGTACCAGCAAGAAAAGGTGCACAAGAAAAGGGATTTCTCACATGGAATAAGAGAGAAATTAATTAGGAGAGGGGGTGGCACCTTTTGGGAAGAGTTTGGGTTTGTCAGGATTCTATCTCATAGAATCCAATATCAAAACAAACTCCTTCTTTGACTTGGTCTTCTACCCAATTACCATATGAGAAAGAGAGGGAGAGAGGGAGCATACATGAAGATCAAGAAGAAAAGGATTTTTCATAAAAAATATCAAAAAAATAGGTATGGGGGGCATTGGGACTAAGGTGGCGCAAGGAGGAATCCTAGTCTTACTAGGATTCTATCTATGACTTGGTCAAAGTGGTTTCTTAAATCAAATTAAACCAAAATCAACTCAACCAAATTAAATTAGATTCTAAACTAATTAATGATTCAATTAAATTAGATTTAATTATAATTTAATTTTTTAATCAAATTAGAAAATTGGGTTGACCTAAGTCCTAGTTAGATTAGGACTAGTTTTCTCTTTCACTTGACTTATCCAATAAGTCAATTGGACTTGATCTAATCAAGTCCAAGCTAAATCTAATTAAATTATATTTAATTAAACTTAATCTCAACCCTTTGGCTTAATCAAATTAAGTTAATTAGCAATTGAATTGCTAATCAATCCTCCTGTAATACTTGCATTAGGTTAAACATAATTGTATTGATCGTTTAACCCTAAAACGATTCTCAATCATTGATCAACCATCCGATCAGATCATAAGCTCTAATATGTGTGACCTCATAGATCCAAACCTATATTAGTAACATAAAAATAAATTTTTATATCAATCGAAGTGACCATCTAGCAATAATACCTGACTGCCGGATAGGTTGAATGTGTAGAACACCATCCTTAGAACCCATGCAGATATAGTTTCCATATAATTCGTCCCCTTAACAAAAATACTCATAGGACACCTCAGAGTTCAACTATCAACTCTGATCAGATTGTCCACATTGTATTTCAAAGTATCAAATCAATCTAATGGATTATCCTGGCCAAGGTTTTGCTATATTGAAATATAGTGATACATTCTTCTCTAACTCTTGAAGTGGTCAATTCCATCTTGATCACACACCGACTTCGCAAGTACTTGACTGTGCCCAAAAGCCTTTTATTACTGAATTAGAAATTCAGTTAGTGCGGTACCAAAGCATAGTGAGTTGCTTACAAGTCACTGAAATGATCTTAGGTCTAAGAGATACTTATACCTATATCCCATTAGAGACATCCTCGATAGCAGAATGCTCTAGAGTTGTCACGTTCAATGACGATGTACCCATACATCTCACCTATATGCCATACCAATGTCTCCACACTCCTTGGTAAAGAGGATAATCAACCTCTATGGCATACAGTGACCTATGCTCGATAGACACTGTCATCCTATTTAACAGTCTATCATTTGGTCATGAACTGATTTAAGGACTAATCGATAAATCCTCTCTTTATTGAAACTAAATAGTCCTAAGGACTTCATCACAAAAATAAAGTTTGTTAGAAGATAAAGACTTGTGATGAAAAATATGCCAAATTTTATTTATCAATGATCAATTACATATACAAAGTAGTTCAACTGTTAATAGGCTAACGATTGGCTTTTAGGACAATTTTCAATACCTATATGATACACAACGACCTACACTCGATAAACATTATTATTATGATTAACAATATATCATTTGTCGCAAATAGTTTTAAGGACTAATCAATAAATTCTCTCTTTATCGAATCTTAATAGTCCTAAGGACTTCATCATAACATAAAAGTTCATTAGAAGATGTAGCTTTTTGATGAAAAATACCAGAATAAATATTTTATTTTTTAATAATCATTTACATTTATAAGGTTAGCACAACCATTTATAGGCTAATAATTGATTTTGGGACATATTTTCCAACATATGCCATATCTGGTCTCGTACATATCATAGCATATATGATAGATCCCACTGCAAAAGTATATGGAATTCTGCTCATATACTCTTTCTCTTCAGGAGTTATCGGACAATCCTTCTTAGAGAAAGAAATTTCATGGCCTATCAAAAGATAATCCTTTTTGGAATTCTTCATGCTGAACCACTTCAGCACAATATCTATATATATGGATTGGGATAATCCAAGTGTCCTCTTAGATCTATCTCTGTAGATCTTCATCCCTATGATGTAAGATGCTTCTCCTAAGTCCTTCATGAAGGACTGAGATGACAGCCAAACTTTTATTCTCTGTAACATAGGAACGTCATTCCCAATTAAAAGAATATCATTCACATACAATACAAGAAATACTACTACTAAACCATTAGTCCACTTGTATATGCAGGGCTTTTCTCTATTCTTAACGAAGCCATACGTTTTGATTGTCTTATCAAGATACATGTTCCAACTTCAAGATGCCTGCTTCAATTCATAAATGGATCTCTAAAGCTTGTACATCTTAGACTTGTCTGTGGATGTGAACCCTTTAGGTTATGTCATATACACATCTTCTTCTAGCTCTTTATTTAGAAAAGTTATCTTTATATCCATCTGTCATATCTCATAGTCTAGATGGACAGCTATTGCAAGCATAATCTAAATGAATTTGAGCATTATCATAGAAGAAAATATCTCATCATAGTCAATATCATAATGTTTATGATATCCCTTGACAATCAGATGGGCTTTACAGATCTCCACCTTCCCATCTGTGCCTCTTTTTTTTTTTGAAGACCCGCTTACACCTAATGGGTTTAACCCCTTCAGGTAGGTCAACTAATGTCCATACATCATTGACCTTCATGGACTCCATTCAGATTTCATGGCTTCAAGCCATTTCTTAGAATCATATCTCTACATTATATCCATGAAGGTGATCAGATCCTCATCGTTCTTATCGAGTTTGATAGAATCACTATCCTAGACCAAAAAACTATAGTATTTGTCTAGCTAACACTATACTCTACCAGATCACCTTAAGGATATAGATATATTGGGCTCCAGATTTGATCTAATCAAATCTGATTCTGGTTTAGCTAATTATATCGATTTTTCTACCTGTCGAACTTTCTCAAATTTGACTTTAGAGATAATAGTTCCTTCATCAAAGAACTTCTTTTCTAAAAAGATTACCCTATTGCTAACGAACATCTTTTGTTCTTCAATATGGTAGAAGTAGTAACCCCAAGTTTTCTTGGGATACCCTATAAACATATACTTATCAGACTAGGATCTAAGTTTATCTGTATGCAAATATTTGACGTAGGCCGGACAATCCCAAACCCGAAAGTAAGAGAGTGTAAGCCTACACTCAATCCATATCTTATATGGAATCTTTGCAACAGATTTACTCAAAATATTGTTCAATATAAAATAGGTAGTCTTAAGAGCATAACCCTAAAATAAAATAGGTAGACTAGCAAACCCCATCATAGATCGAACCATGTCCAATAAAGTTCGATTTCTTCTTTTCAATATACTATGATGCTATGGTGTTCCTAGAGGACTCCACTATCAGAGAATCTTATTCTCTTCTAGATATGTCAAGAACTCACTAGATAGGTATTCACCTTCTCGATCTAATTGAAGAGTTTTAATACTTTTTTCTATTTATTTGTCTACTTCATTATGGAATCATTTAAACATTTTAAATGATTCAGACTTATATTTCATAAGATAGACGTACCCATACCTAGATAGATCGTCAGTAAATATAATGAAATAGTAATATCTATCTCTAACACTAGTATTCATTGGTCCACATATATTACTATGTACGAGACTTAGAACTTCATTAACTTTTTTATCCTTTCTAATAAAAAATGATTTTGTCATCTTTCTAAGAAGATAGGATTCATAGATCGACAATGATTCACAATCATCGACATTGAAGATTCCTTCTTTGGCTAACCTGTTTATCCTATTCTTGTTAATATGACCAAACCTACAATACCCAAGGTAGGCATCCATGATATTATCTAATTTAGGATATTTACTAGATGTGTACATTACACTCACAGGCTGTGATAAAATATAAATGTCATTTCTTTGTTATCCACATATTATTGTAACATCATTCATAATGATATCACAATAATCTTTCTTTATTGATAAATGATTACCATCTTTGGTCAAAAGACCAACAGAGATTATATTCATCAGGAAAGGATAGTAATGACCGTCATCTAAAGAAATGATATTATCATTAAAAAATAAGTTGAACTATTTTTTGAGCTAGAACTAGAATAGATCTTCCATCTCCAACATTCAAGAATCGCTCGCCATTCTCAAATTTTCTACTAACTTGAAGTCCTTTCAATAAATTGTAAATATGAATTGAACTTTCAGTATCCAATATCAGATAGTAATATCAAAAATAAGAAAATTATAAGATGTTATCATATAATATTCTTGATCAGCAACTTCATACTCTTTTTCTTATTCAGTCTGCTGGGGTCAAGGAAAGCATGGTACTGAGGATAGTTCCTCTTTCAATGCTCCTGCTTGTTACAGTAGAAGTACTCTACCTAATTTTGGTTAGTCTTGGACTTTTTGTTTAGATTGGACAAAGGAACCCCCACATAGATCTCTTCATGCTGCTGAACAATATTCAACTTTCGATACTTATTATTGAAGTTGGGTCCCATAAGTATATTACTATCTAATAATGAAAAGAGCAGCTAGGGTTTGGTCTTAACTACATAAAATAAAACCAAAAACCTAATTAGTATATGATTTATTAAACCTAAGAATTTGGACCTTAATCAAAAGGTTCTTCCATTATTTTATTCAAATTGATAGCCTCTACCTTCAATTTGAGGAATTATCTTAATTTTTTAGTAGATACTAGTATCCACAGACTACATATGGGTTCAAGAAAAGCTCTGGCCAACCCGTGTGCATCTATAGGTAAGTTCTTAACTAATTATTGCTTTAAATAATTTTTAGTATTAATTTTTGCCCCAGGTATCTTTTTAGTAGGCTAGGGCCTCCATTGAAAGTTTCGATTAGATCCAACCATTAACATGATTGAGTTTGATGCATCAAACAAATAATGACCAGGCTCGAGAAAAGCTTTGGCCAACCTGATTATCATTTAGAGAGTGTGACCTAATCATCATATGATGAATGATAATTCTAATATCTCGATGAATACCAGACATAAGGTGCCTCCAATGTCCACCCAGACTATTAGATCCAATACTATCTATCTTAATGGAAGGCTATGATCTAGTTATCACCATAACTATTTTATTTTAAAGATCTAATAATTTTAGAAAATTTGGTTAACTTATTTTAAAGAAGAGAGAAGATTAACCAGCTAATCATGATTCTTCCACTGACTTCACCAAGTTAGATTAATGGAGACCATGGATAAGCTAGTCTAGGAGTGCCTAAATCAGTCACACTGATTTACCTAGTTGACATGGATCAGCTCGAATTGTCAAGCAATCTGATCAAAATATAATTTCACTAAGATAGCTTGGTAACTGAGATCGATGGAAGAGATATGACATTAACTTATCAAAGACTGAATCAGTGTGAGTAGCTCCAAATTAAAACCCATCAGTCATAAACTATCAAACTTACCTTAGACACCAACTAGTTAATTAGTTTTGATTGGATCCACCTAATAGTTTGATCTAGACCACTTAGCCAAGAATCAAGTCTATTTAGTTCTCATTAAAGACATTGACTTAACCAACTACAACTATTATAATTGATCTAGAGAGTCCTTGACCTAATCTAAGACAATATTTGATTGGATTTAGTCAATTACTCTAATTAAGTCTATTCTTTAATCTAACCTTAGGTCTAGCTTAATTAATGGATCTAATTATTGATCCTATGATTGATTTTGATGATTTCCAAATTTTGAGTATTTGAGTATTTAATCATGTATTTCATGAGTGGATGTAGGTATTTCTAGGTATTCAAAATGAAGAATTAACCCAAGAAAAGATCTATACAAAATTCACCAAGTTAAGAGCTTCAAAGAAGTTAATTTTGAGTTTCAAACTTGGAAGTGTCGACCCTAGCCCTTTGGTATGCATTGGCATGCACTGGCACGCAAAAAGAACGACCTCCAGATCGATCCCTATGCCAAAGAATGACCCTGGGTCAATCTTTGTTGCACAGAATAGAAGATAGAAAGTAGATTTTTTTGAATCCTAGAAGGTGTCGATCCCAAAGCAAAAAGTATCGACATCTAAAGAAAAAGTATCGATCCCAAGGAAAGAAGTGTCGACCCCAAGCACGGGATAGAGCATAATGACTAGCTTTATGTACTTCTCCAACGGGCCATACTCCACCCCAATAGCTAGTCCAAGCTTTCCAACGGCCAAAACTCACTTAAAAACTACTCCTAAGTATAAAAAGAGTTAGAAAAATATTTTGAAATAAGAGATAAAGGATTTAAGAAAGAAAATCAATTCAAGAAGAGTGTGTTACATTGAATATCCAATAAAAAGAGAAAAGAGAAAGATTTAAGCTTCAAATTCAGAGAGCTTTCAAGAGGAACTATCTCTATTATCTTCCACGTCCTCTCAAGCATCAAGAAGAGAAGTTGAAGCATCATTTGAGCAATCCAACATCAACTTCTTCAAGTTTCAAAGAGTTCTAATTTTTATTTTCTATTTTTTGTGTTGAAACTTATACTTATATTTTTATTTCTTTACAAGTTTCTTTGAGAAAAAAAAACTTGGGGTATAGGCTAGTCTAAGCCGATAATTAGATAGTATAAAGATTGTGGTTGGTGTTCCTAAGTTAAAACCAACTGGATTGATAGTGAATTCGAAAAACTATCGATGTAGGATTGTGGTTGGTGAGCCCGACAAAATCAACTGAATTTGTTTATGATCTCAAGTTAAAATAAATGCACTATAATCTAGGGATTATAGTAAGATTCCTAAGGAGAGCTTGGAGAGTGGACATAGGTACAGAGTTGCACCGAACCACTATAAAATTCTTATGTTTTTGTATTGTATTTTTGACTTCCTTGCCTTCGTTACTTGCTTTACATATTTATGTTATCTAGTTAATTTTAATTTCACTGTTGCATTGCATATCCACCATAAACACTCAAGTTCTATTAATTAGAAGCACACTATAGATTTAAAGTTTAATTTGACCAAAATTTTATAAATCTAATTCATCTTCTCTCTTGAGTTGCTACCTCTAGGCAACAAGTGATATTAGAGCTAGTGCTTTATTATTAATTTTTGACCTAACCATCAAGGACAAAAGATCAAATGGCAACCCCAAGTAGTGTTTCTTTTATTGAGGGCCAATCCACCACTAGACCACCTTTATTTGATGGCACTAACTACACCTTTTGGAAAATCAAAATGAGAATTTTCATACAAGCATTAGATTATGATTTGTGAAAAATCATAACTAGAGGACCACACACACCCATAAAAATTATAAATGGTATAACTCTTTCCAAACCAAAAAAGGAATGGGATCAATTTGACAAAAAGATGGTTCGATTAAATGCAAAAGCCATCAATGTACACTATTGTTTCTTAGATGTGCATGAGTTTAATAGAATATCATCTTGCACATCGGCTCAACAAATTTGGGACATACTAGAAATAACTCATGAAGAAACAAGCCAAGTCAAAGAATCTAAAATTAACTTGCTTGTTCATAAATATAAAATATTCAAAATGGAAACACATGAGTCTATTGCTGACATGTTTACCAAATTTACTGAAATTATAAATGCTCTAAATGGCATAGGTAAAACTTATTTTAATTTTGATCTTGTTTGCAAGGTGCTTAGGTCTTTGTCTAAAGAATGGGAAGCTAAGGTGATGGCAATACAAAAAGTGAAGGATCTCACCAAGCTATCCCTAGAGGAGCTCATGGGTTCTCTTATGATCCATGAGATGCATATGGCTTAAAAGGAAGAAGAAAAGGAGCCAAAAAAAATGAAGACCATCACCTTCAAGTCTACTTCAAATTATCGAGAAAGCAATGAGTCGGAGGAACATGAAGAAGAAATGATGAGGACATGGTACTTCTTTCAAGAAAGTTCAAAAAGTTCCTCATGAAGAAAGACATGAAGAAGAAAGAGAAGAAAATTATCGCTAACAACCAAATACATCCAAAAAAGATGAAGAAGAGTGCTTTACTAGAAATTTGGAAAAGTGGTGACTCATTAAGCACAGATGAGGAAGAAGAAAATGAAAATCTTTGCCTCATGATCTTGGAGGATGAGGTAAATTCTAAAAACTCATCTAATTTTATTCTTAATGAACTACTTGATGCCTTTAATGAACTAATGTATGAATTTGAAAAGTTAAGACAGAAAAGTAGGAAGCTTAAAAAGAAGAATTCTAATTTAATGAAAGAAAAGAATTCTTTAGCTAAAGAAAAGAAAATTTGATTAAATCTAAAATTTCTTTAGATAAAAAAATTATTGAGCTTAAAAAGGAAAATAATATTATAAAATCATCACTAAAAGAAAATGAAAATCTTTTAATTGAAAAAAAGATCTTTTAGAAGAAAATAAGAAATTAAAAAGAGAAGTTAAGATTTTGAAATCTATTGCTGAAAAGTTTGCAATTAGCTTTCAAAATCTTCAATCTATGATAAAAACTAATGAGGCTTGTTGACCCTTATTGCCCAGCCATACAACCCAAGAGGGGGGGTGAATTGGATTTTTAAAATTTTAAAGCTAATTTAAAGATATCAAGATTGAATGATGATATGCAAGTCGTGTATGTAAAATAATTTAGGTTAGATGAAAATATAAAAGACTTGAGAGGAAAATTTTAACAAATTAAGGAAAGAAAGATAGCAAGCACACCATAAATGAGTAAGATTTATAGTAGTTTGGCACTTTTCTTGCACCTACATCCACTCCCCAAGCTTCTATTTGGAAATTCAAAACCACTAAATGTATTCAACCAGAATACAACGTCGGTACCTCCGACCCTAACTATTCCAAGCTAGCACACTTATTTTTTAGGTACAAGCCAACCCTACACACTCCGATTTAAGGCTTGGATCAATCCTCCCAAGTTTTAAAATCCTCCCAAAACTTGAAACAAAATAATAAAGCAGAGTATAAGAGTTAACGACAATCAAATACAAATTTAGCTCTCTTAATGAACAAATAAAATCTTAAGAATGCTTTTCACAATAATAGAGGAAGTTTTTTTTGATTTTTCTCAAGGTTGTTGGAGACTTGAAAGAGCTCTTGAGAGGCTAGTGAACTTGAAAACGAAAGCTTCTTTTCTTGAAGAGGACTTTTTGCTTAGGGTTGAATTGAATGTGATAAAATCTCTTATGTTTTTCTCCTTTTTATAGCCTTCTAAATCTTTAGTGGGTGGAGGAGAGAATCCTAAACAAGATTTGTAGCCATTGGAGATCTTAAAGAAAGCATTAAAAGCTTTCAAAATGCGATAAAACTAGCCATTGCAGAAGATTTTCATCATAGGGATCGACTCATGGATCGAACTCTGGCATAGGGGTTGACCTCGAGATTGACCTTTGAGACAAAATTCAGAAAATCAATCATTCTATATTTTTGGCCTTTGGAACAGCAGAGATCAACCCTTGGCACAGAGACAGCATACCAAACAGCCCGTTTCAATAGGGGTAGACCTAGGGGTCGATCTTTTTGCTCCAAACTTGATTTTCCCCCAAAATATGCATCCAAAAATCATGGGACTACCTCTAAAGTATCAAAAATCTTCTATACTTGCTCTTGAGGCTCTTAGATCAAAACTTAATAAAATTATAATTTTACCCCTGAAATATAAAAAATCTTTTTTCAAGTCAAATTCATTAATAATCTCCTCAAATATTTTATAATCATCAAAATCAATTCTTGGAGTAACAATCTCTCTCTTTTTAATAATAATAAAATATTTGAGCATAAGCAAAAATAAAATATGTAGAAGCCTACATCACTACTAGAATATCATATTCATAAAGAGCAGTTTGAAGATTACCTATGATTAGACATTCAAATTATTTGCAAAAGAGTTTGACTTACTTATTTCTTTTATCAATTTTACTTCAATTTTACTTATAGCCCAATTTTATTTACTCTACTCCCCCTTTTTAACATCATCAAGTAAGATCTTAAGGAATTTTAAAATTCAAAAAGAAAAAGCCTACCTCTTAATTTATTCCATATGTTTTCCTGTAAGAACAAGAGTTTATAATAAAATTTTCAATTTGCTTATATACAACACAATATTTTCAGCATATCATAATGAAATTTTAGTCAATTTATAGAGGTAACATTTCACATCATTCAAATGACATCATCATACACAATAAACCATAATATTAAGTCAACAAAACATATAAGTGCTAAAGGTATCAAAAAGCATTCATGAGAGTTAGGCCATCAAAACATACAAAATTCATGGATACAACTATCCATGATCCAAGCAGCCAATAGTACCAAAAGATATTAGATCATAACCTAATATAAAGATGACTAAACTAGATCTAGTAGAGATCATGGCTGGAAGCATCTAAATCAGATAAAGAATTAGAGATATGATAGAATGTATCAAATGATAGATGTATCAAATTCAAAAAATTAAATCAAATCATATGAATTAGCTCTCCTTTAAAAGCTTATCATTTAAAATTTTTTTTTTTATAAAAAATTAGCTTAAACTCAAATATCAAAGGCTCTCCTCTTTTTGAATGAATATGATTCTTTGAACAGATTTTCAAGTATGTACTTTTAAGCTTTAAGACGATTAGAACTTTTCAAAGATTTAAATAGTAAAATCAAGCACAACATTTAATTCATTATTCATTCTTTCCTTTTTTAAATAAATTTTAGTCAATTAAGCTCGAAAAAGATATATATCATAAACGTATCGAACAAAACAAAGATAATATCAGAGCAAAAATGATTTTACAAAGATTTTTAAAAGCACATTAAAAATTTTATATTATATTCATATTTTTAAATGTATTTCAAAATTAGAAGTATGTATCAAAGTTAATTTATTTGGAGTGAGAATATATTTCAAATTAGTTTTAACTTTAATTAGTTATCAAAAATGATTTGGCAATCAAATTAATTAAATTTAAACTGCATAATCACATGAAGGCTTAAGATAAAAGGATCATAAAACAATCAAAGTTCATTATCCTTAACTCAAATTAATTAGAATATTTAGTCAAGGCTAACTATATAATATTTAACAAACAAATATCTTTCTCCTTATTTTTTAAGAGTAAATACCAAAAAATTCATCACATAATATTTTCTCTCTTTCTTTTTCATAATTATTATTGGATAAATTTATCTTTTAACTCTTCTTTCCTATTTTAAGAGAATACAATAAATTTAGAATGAATATCTTTTTCTTTTTTTTTATTTTATTTATGAATAATATGGATTAAAAACACATCTCCTTCTTTTTGAATAAAATAAATGTATTAAACAAAATTATTTTAAACTTCAAAGATTTAAGAGAGATGGAATATTTCAAAGATTAAAAATTTTAAATAGATGATTCAAAGCAAATTATAAGATATATTCAGTTTTTCAGGGATCATCTCTTCTTTTCTTTTATTATTATATATATTTTAAATCAATAAAATATAAGATAAATGTTAAGCCGTCTAATATCAATTGATTAAAAACTAAAGTTCTCTTTGAATATTTGATTTTAATAGCTTCTTTGAAATATTTTGCTTGATATCAATATCAAAAGACTTAAAAAGAGTATTTTTTTTAAATTTATTTTTCAAAATTAATCAATTTGAACAAGACATGAATATTCATCAATAATCTTTTTTTAAGATCAAAAATAATTTTTTGATACTAATTAATTTTCAAAAAGAATAATAATATGATCAAAATGTGTAAAATACAAATAGTTGCTTAAAATGAATCAAATGATCAAAATCATTAGAATAGTCAAATAAATCCATAAGATAAGTAAAGTATAATTGTTTATCCATGATTTTTCTTATTAAGTTCAAAAATAATTTTTCTTCTTATAGTCAAGAAAAAAATAAGAAGAATGGATAATTTTTAACTTAAAGCAATGAAATTAAGTCTCAAGGATTGATCCAAAAATATTAGTAGAAGATAAGTTGGGATCAAAAGAAGGATATTTAAGCAAAAGGATCTAGAATTTTTAATTCTCTCCTAATTTCATAAAATTTATCTACACTCGACGCCTTAGTAAAAATATCAGCCAATTATTTTTCAATATGAAGATAATCAAGAATTATGTCATTGTTTTGAACATGCTCTTTTATGAAATGATATCTTATTTCAATGTATTTTGACCTAGAGTGCTGGATTAGATTCTTAGATAGATTTATGGTACTAGTATTATCACATCTTATAGGAGTTTATTTAATTTAATATCAAAATCCTCAAGTTGTTGCTTAATCCATAAGATTTGTGCACAGCAACTTCCAACTATAATGTATTGACCGTAGACAATGCTACCAAATTTTGCTTCTTGCTAAACCAAGAGATTAAGTTAACTCCCAAAAATTGGCAAGTTCCACTGGTGCTTTTTTTGTCTAATCTACATCCAGCAAAGTCTGCATCTGAATATCCAATTAAATTAATTGATGAATTTTTAGAGTACCATAAATCTATGGTTTGAATTTCTTTTAGGTATTTAAGTTTTTTTTTTTTACAGCATTTAAATGTGATTATTTTGGATTAGATTGAAATCGTGCACATAAATAAACACTAAACATGATATCTGGTCTACTAGCAGTTAAATACAATAACGAACCTATCATGCCTCTATAAACCTTTGTATCAACACTTTTACCTCCTTCATCCTTGTCAAGCTTACATGATGGACTCATGGGGGTACCAATGGCTTTGAAGCTCTCCATCTCAAATCCTTTAAGTAGCTCTCTTATGTACTTGCTTTGGGTGATGAAGATTTCTTCCTTTGTTTGTTTAATTTGAAGTCCGAGGAAGAACGTTAGTTCATCCATCATGCTCATCTCGAAATCCTCCTACATGAGCTTAGCAAAATTTTGACATAAAGTTTCATTAGTAGATCCAAATATAATATCATCAACATATATTTATATTACTAAGATATCATCATGATCTCTTTTAATGAAAAGGATTGTATCTACATTTCCTCTTGAAAACCCATTATTAAGCAAGAATTTACTTAATCTTTCATACCAAGTCCTAGATGCTTATTTTAAACCATATAATGCTTTGTTTAATTTGAAAGCATGATTTTCAAAATTGAAAGGTTATTCTAAATAAACTTCTTCAGCAATATATCCATTTAGAAAAATACTTTTAACATCCATTTGAAATAACTTGAAATTCATAAGGCATGCATTAGCGAGTAAAAGTCTAATTGCTTCTAGTCTAGCAACAGATGCAAAGATCTCATCAAAATTAATTTTCTCTTCTTGATTATAATCCTTTGCAACTAATCTTGCTTTATTTCTAATTATATTTTTATTTTTATCTAATTTATTTTTATATAATCATTTGGTGCCAATTATTGGATGATTTTTAGGTCTTGATACTAAGGTCCATACATTATTTCTTTCGAATTGATTAAGTTCCTCTTGTATTGCATTTATCCAATTATAATCTTTTTTGACTTCATCTATGATTTTAGGTTCAAAATGAGAAATAAAACCAAAATGATTGTATGCATCTCTAAGTGAAGAGTGAGTTCTTATCCATGTGTAGGATCACCAATAATTAGTTCTTTGGGATGATTGTGAACATACCTCCATTCTTTTGGAAGATGATTTGTACCTCGAGGTTGTTCTCATTATCCTTCACTTTCATTTTCTTGCTTGTCTTCATGATCCTCTTCATTTTAAATTATTGAATCCTTTAGGATAATCTCATTCATCCTTTCTATAAGAGGATCTGCATCATCAATATCCTCACTCTTCCTTGATAGAAGATCATTAGTCTCATCAAAGACAACATGTATTGACTCCTTTACGACTAAAGTTCTTTTGTTAAAAACTTTAAAAGCTTTACTAGAGGAGGAATAACCAAGAAAAATAGCTTCATCGGATTTTGCATTAAATTTACCTAGTTTTTCTTTACCATTGTTCAGAATAAAACATTGGCAACTAAAAACATGAAAAATATGCAATGTTAAATTTTCTTCCTTTCCAAAGCTCATAAGATGTTTTCTTTAAAATTGGTCTGATTAGGGCATGGTTTAAGATATAATATGCTGTATTAATTGCTTCTGCCCTAAAGTATCTTGGGAGGTTGCTTTCACATAGCATGGTATGGGCCATTTCTTCTAGAGTCCTATTTTTTCTTTCTACCATCCTATTTTATTAGGATGTCCTAAGTGCTAAAAAATTATGGCTTATTTCTTTTTCATCACAAAATTTTTCAAAGTCTTGGTTTTCAAATTCGATTCCATGATCACTTTGAATGCTTTGAATTGAAAATCCTATTTCATTTGTAACTTTTCAATAAAACTTTGAGAAAACATAAAAAATTTCATCTTTATGTGCCAAAAAAAATCCATGTAAAACGTGAGTAGTCATCGATAATTACAAAACCATAACATTTTTCACCTATGCTTGTTGTTCTTATAAGACCAAACAAATCCATGTGCAATAGTTTCAATAGCCTAGAAGTTGAAACAATGTTTTTAGATTTGAATGAAACTCTAGTTTGTTTACCTAGTTGGCATACATCATAAATTTTATCTTTTTCAAAGTTCAATTTTAGTAAATCGGTAACTAATTCCTTTTTAATAAGCTTTGAAAATGAATGCATACTAATGTGTGCAAGCCTACGGTGCCAAAACCAATTAGTCTCATTAAGTTTGGCATTCATAGCTATTAGACATTGCATGTTTATCATAGAAAGATCATTCAAATCTACCATATAAACATTATCATGTCTATGTCCAACAAACTTAATGCCATCATGATTGGGACTAGTTACAATGCATAATGAAGATTCAAAAATAACTTTATAACTCTTGTCATAAAATTGACTAATACTTAAGAGATTATGTTTCAAACCATCTAGTAATAAAATATTTTCAATATACTTGGAAGGAGTGATACCAATGTTACCTATATCGATAATCTTTCCTTTACCATTGTCTCCAAAGGTGACCATTTCTCCACTTTTAGCATCAAGCATGATGAATTAGGACTCATCACCGGTCATGTGTCTTGAGCATCCGCTATTAAGATACCATCTTTTATTTTCTCCTTTAGATGCAAGACATACCTACATGCAAAATCAAGTTCTTACTCTAGATACTCAAAGTTTTCTTGGGTCTTTTAAGGTTAGTCATAATGGTTCCTTTTGGAACCTATATTTTCTTTATATTTAAATTATTAGAGAAACATGTATAAGATTTATGTCCTAATTTACCATATTTAAAGCAAGTAATATTTAAAAATTTTTTACTTTATGAATCTACAAAAATATTTTTCAAAAATTTTTATTTTCTTAAAGGGTTATAGCCTAGACCAGTCTTATCATAAACAACCTTTTGATTTTCAAGAATTATATGAAGTTTATTTGAACTTAAAGTAAAATTTTCAACTATCAATTTTAGCTTGTCGATTTTATTTTTCAAATTTAGATTCTTTTAAGTTAAGACTAGTTTTTGACTTAGGATAGTTTCATTTTCTTTTAGCAAGACTTGATTCTTTAATTTTAGTTCTTTATTTTTAGTTTCTAACTTTTTTAAATCATCTACTAAATTATAGAGAGCTTCTTAAAATTCTTCAAATATAAATTCATTTGAGATTTCAGCACCTATCTCATTTTTATGTGCCATAAGGCATAGATTGGTTTGTTCATTAGCTTCTTTCTCTTCGGAGCTTAAGTTGTTACTGTCACTCCATGTTGCTATCATAGTTTTTTTCTTATATTTCTTGAGAACTTTTTTAAGTTGAGGACATTCAGACCTAAAGTATCCCGGCTTCTTAAATTCAAAGCAAATAAGGGGCTGCTCCTTATCCTTTTTCTTGCTATGCTCTCCTTTGGTACGTGGCCAATTCCTCTTTCCTTGTTTTCTCTTTAAAAATCTCTTGAACTTCCTTACGATGAGGCCTATTTCTTCATCTTGTTCTTTATCTTCCATTTCATCGGATTCCTCATCTTGTTGAGTGATGGATTTGAGGACTATTGTCTTCTTCTTCTTGACATCTTCTTCTTGATGTTATTTCATGCTTAGCTCATGCATCATTAGTGATCCTAGAAGCTCCTCTATGGATAAAACATTCAGATCTTTGACTTTTTGGATTGCAGTCACTTTGGCCTTCCATGTCCTTAGCAAAGACCTAAGAATCTTCCTCATAAAGTCACTGTTAGAATAAAACTTGCCAAGACTTTTAAAATCATTTATAATATCCATAAATCTAGTAAATATTTCAGTTATTGACTCATCATGTTTCATTTTGAAAAGTTCATATTTGTGCACAAGCATGTTAATTTTTGACTCAACTTGATTAGTGCCTTCATGAGTTACTTTTAACCTATCCCATATTTTCTTGGCTGATATGCATGTTGAAATACGATTAAATTCATTAGCATCTAAAGTAAAATATAAAACATTCACGGCTCTTGCATTGAGTTGAGCCATTTTCTTATCAACCTCATCATAATTTTTTTCGGATTTGGTTGATTCCACACCATCAATTATCTTAGTGGATGTGTGTGGTCCATTAACTATAATACTCCACATATTATAGTCAAGTGCTTGTATAAATATTCTCATCTGAGCTTTCCAATAGGTATAGTTTGACCCATTAAAAAATGAAGGTCGATTTATGGACTGCCCCTCAGCTAGAGAAATACTAACTTAGATTACCATAGATCTTTGGCTCTTTGATAATTAAATCAAAGTAGGGCTAGAGCACCAAACTCTGATATCACTTGTTGCCCAGCTATACAATCCAAGAGGGGGTGAATTAGGTTTTTAAAATTTTAAAGCTAATTCAAAGATATCAAGATTGAATGATGATATGCAATCGTGTGTGTAAAGTGATTTAGGTTAGATAAAAATATAAAAGACTTAAGAGGAAGAATTTAATAAATTAAGAAAAGAAAGATAGCAAACACACCACAAACAAGCAAGATTTATAGTGGTTCGATGCTTTTCTTGCACCTACATCCACTCTCCAAGCTCCTACTTGAGAATTCAAAACCACTAAATGTATTCAACCAGAATACAATATTTGTACCTCTGACTCTAGCTATCTCAAGCTAGCACACTTATTTTTTGGGTATAAGCCAACCCTACACACTCCGATTTAAGGCTTGGATCAATTCTTCCAAGTTTTGGAATCCCCCCAAAACATGAAACAAAATAATAAAGTAGAGTATAAGAGTTAGTGACAATCAAATACAAATTTAGCTCGCTTAATGAGCAAATAAAATCTTAAAAATGCTTTTCACAATAATGGAGGAAGCTTTTCTAATTTTCTTTAAGGTTGTTGGAGACTTAAAAGAGCTCTTAAGAGATTGGTGAACTTGAAAACGAAAGCTTCTTTTCTTGAAGAGGACTTTTTGCTTAGGGCTAAATTGAATGTGATAAAATCTCTTATGTTTTTCCTCTTTTTATAGCCTTTTAAATCTTCAATGGGTGGAGGAGAGAATCTTGGACAAGATTTATAGCTATTGAAGACCTTAAAAAAAGCATTAAAAGCTTCCAAAATGGGATAAAACTAGCCATTGCAGAAGATTTTCGTCATAGGGGTTGACTCATGGTCGACCTCCAGCATAGGGGTCGACCTTGAGATCGACCTCCAAGATAGAATTTAGAAAATCAATCGTTCTATATTTTTTACCTTCGAAAAAGTAGAGATCGATCCTAGGATCGACCCTTAGCATAGAGACAGCATGCCAAACAGCCCATTTCAGGGGTAGACCTAGAGGTCGATCCTTTTGCTTCAAACTTGATTTTCTCCTAAAATATGCGTCCAAAAATCATGAAACTACCTCCAAAGGATTAGAAATCTTCTATACTTGCTCTTGAGATTCTCATATCAAAACTTAATAAAATTATAATTTTGCTCCTAAAATACAAAAAAAAAATTTTAAGTCAAATTCATTAGTAATCTCCTCAAATGCTTTATAATCATCAAAATCAATTCTTGGAGCAACAACCCTAATATTGATTTTGATGATTCCAAAATATTGAGTATATTATGTATCTAATCATATGTTTCAAGAATGTGTGTAGGATTTTTCAAGTATTCAAAATACTTTAAAAAAAATTTGTTCATGTTTGGATGGCTTGGTATGAAGAAAGTAAGATTGAAAAAAGAAAAAATAAAATTAAAAAAAATAATTATTTTTACAAGAGATTGGGGCTAAAAAATTAAAGTTTTGAAGGTCAAACAATGAAGAAAACTGAAGTCAAAAATTTTAGAGTTAGAGACTTCTTATGAACATTTAGAGACTTCTCCAAGCTATTTGGCATGCCTGCACATTATCTTGGTACAGATTCGAGAGGTCTTGAAAACAACTCGAAACTTCTCCATTTCAGGAGATAGAAACCTCATTTCTGTGAACTGAGATCAAGACGTCTCCAAAATTCTCAAGACTTTTTGAAGTGAAATCAAGATATCTTCAAAATTCTCGAGACTTCTCGAAGTGAAACCAAGACTTCTCCAAAAAAAATTGAGACTTCTCCAAATGCGCGACAGCCTTCAATAGGAATTTTCTACAACCTTTCCAACGGCTCTTTTTTTGTTCCAATGACTATTTCAAAGCTTTCAATGACTAGAACTCACTCTCAAATTATCTTCAAGGATATTTAAAGTTGAAGAATCAATTGAAAAGCAAAATTAAGGGATTTAAAGAGAGAATATTTCAATTTTGGTGAGGAACATTGAAAATCCAAAGAAAAGAAAAAAGAAAAAAAAATTATGCATAGATTTTAGCGAGTCTTCAAAGCAATCTTCTCCAACATCTTTCACATTCTCTCAAGTACAAATTAAAGAAAAGCCAAGCTTCAATCGAAAAAATCAACATCTTCTTCCCAGGGCTTTAAAAGAGTTTACATTCTATTTTTTATATTGTACTAAAACTTTTATTTATAATTTTGTTTCTTTACAAGTTTGTTTGGAGGAAAGGAACTTGGGGATTAGGCCCATGCAAGCTCGAAATTGGATATTATAGATTTTGGTTGGTATGCCCGAAAAACCAACTAGGTTGTTAGTGAATCTGAAAAACTAATGATATAAGATTTTGATTAGTACTCCTGTGAAAACCAACTAGGTTTGTTTGTGAGTCTAAAAAAATAAACATACTATAATCAAGGATGGATTATAGTGAAAATCTCAAGAAAAGCTTGGAGAGTGGACGTAGGTGCGGATTACACCGAACCACTATAAATTATGGTGTATTTATGTTGTGCTTTTTATTCTCACTTTACTTTTCTTTTATTACTAATTTATATTATTTTGATTATTAGTTTGCATACACTATCTCAAATCCACTGCTGCTTATATCATACACATCTCCAATATTTCACTTAGGTTAAAATCAAAACACATACTTATTTAGAAAGTAAATTTGGATAAAATTTTTATAAGAACCTAATTCACTCTCCCTCTTAGGTTGCTACCTCCAAACAATAATTGGTGTCAGAGCGGATGCTCTAATATTTGATTGTTAACCTAGCAGTTAAAGAGTAAAAGATCTTAGCAACCCAAATGGAATCCTTTTTTAATGAAGGCTATTTTATTGATCATCCCCCATTGTTAAATGAATCAAATTACATACATTAAAAAATTAAAATAAAAATTTTCATTCAAGTACATGACTATAATTTATGAGAAATTATAATCAATGATCTACACACACCCAATGCATTGATTCATGATAAATAAGTGATTCAAATAAATGCTAAGACAACGAATTTACTTTATTATTCATTAGATATAAATGTATTTAATATAATTTCTTCATATATTTCAACAAATCAAATATAGAAGAAATTGAAAATGACTTATGGAAGAGCAAATCAAAAAGAAGAATCAAGCTTCCATGAAGAGAAGGAAGCTCACCCCAATTTTTGCCTCATAGCCCATAAGGATGAAAAGAAGAAACAAAAGAAGAAACAAAAGAAAAAAAGCCATAATTAAGGGAGAGTAATGCAAAGAAAATAAAAATAAAAATAAAGAGGAAGAAAGTATAGCAAATCTATATCTCATGGCTTACAATAATGAAGTAAACAATGAAAATCCTTCCAAATTTTTTTTTGATGAATTATTAGAACCTTTTCATGATTTGATGGATGAATATAAAAAGATTAAGCTGAAAAATAAAGAGCTTAAAAGATTTAATCATTTTTTAGCTAATGAAAAGAATAAATTATTGACTGAAAAAGAAGATATTTTGAAAAAAATGAATACTTTGGCTGAAGAAAAAAGAATGGATTAAATTTAAAATTTTTTTAGTTGAAGAAAACATTAAGCTTAAAAAAGATAATGATACTTTAAGATCCTCCATAAAAGAAAATGAAAATCTTTTAAATGAAAAGAAAGAGCTCTTATGAGAAAATGAAAAATAAAGAAAAAAAATTAAAGTTTTAAAATCTATTGCTAAAAAATTTACCATTAGTTTTCAAAATCTTCAATCTATGGTAAAAGTTAATGTGACTATTTTCAATAAAATAGAAATTAATTTTAATATTTTAAAAAAATAACAAAATGCTAAAAATACTTTTACAAGAGCTTCAACTAAAGATGATACCATTAAATGCTTTAAATATAATCAAATTGGCCACAAAATTTTAGAATACAATTTTAAAAGAATTGGTCAAGCCTTGATAAAATAAATTTGGATTCCAAAGGAATCTTAAATACTAACTCTTATCGATCCAAGATGGCTTGGATACTAAAAATTATGAAGTGATTTTGCAAGTACACCAATGATCCAATTGAACAAAATGAGAAAATTCTTGTGGTTGGATGCCTTAGAAATGGACTTGGATGGATGATAATGTTGGTAAAATCTAAAATTTTCTCTCATCATACCATCAATAATTGTTAAAATCTTTTTGATTGATTAATATGCATGTATATGATAATTCCTTGCTTGAAATTTTTCTTACGTATAATTGACTAATTTTGATGCTTGTAATGAATTTATACCATGATTTGAATGTTTTGATTTTAAAAACCAATATGCTCTCCTTTATATATCATGTTATGAATGAAATATTTTTATTTTAAAAATTCAACATGATATTTTAAGCCTTTTCATATTAATTTTACAATTCATGAATCTAAATCATAAGATACTTAATTATCAAAATTCTCCTAAAATATTGTATGATCTTGTAGATTAGACATTCAATCATAAAAATCAAGTGCTTAATTGATATACATTACATACTAGTTTGGTCTTTAAAGATTTGATAACTCCCAAGTTGAACTAAACTTATAGAGCCTTCATCTAGTTTTCTTCTTGATTTGATCTTATTTTATTTGATTATTAGAACCCTTAATTGATTAATTTTTGATTCTCTAAATTGATTTGAATATCTCTCTTAATCATTGATTTGATTATCTTTTCTTAATCTTAAAAGATAATTTATTAATGAATATTCATACTTTATTCTGATTGACTGATTTTAAAAATTGAATTTGAAAAATGGTCTTCTTGAATCTTTTGAAGTTAATATTAAGTAAGATATTTTTAAAAAGCTATCATTTATCTTTAAAGCTAAACTTTTAAAGAAGACTTTAGTTTTAATTAATTGGTATCAAAAATATTATTATATACCATGCATTCGATTGATTTATCTTTTAGCAAAAAAAAAGAATATCAATATTTTAAATATGGTTTGCACAGCTATATTTTTTGATATGATATCATTTGAGATAAATTCAAAAATATATAATTTTTTTGAACCTAATTGCTTGATCATTTTTTTTAAAAAAAAGAAAGAGATGATCATTTTGAAGGATAACTAAAAATTTCTTTATGATTTGCCTTGACTATTTTGCTGACATCAATTCAGATTGATTTATTGAAGAAAAATCCTAATTTTCTGGATCAGATTCATTCAGATCTGATCGAATCAAGAGATATATTTTTTAAAAAAAAAATTTTGATCCTAATTAGATCTAGGATATTTTAGATCTAATCCTTATTATTCTAATAATAAAAATAAAATCTAAATAAATTAAATCAAATTTAATTTACCTTGATGTAGGATAATCCTATTACCCGTTGATGATCCTGTAAGCAGTGGAAGGTTCTGGATCTAGCCACGCAAGTGCCTAGCCTCTATCGGTATCCACTCAGGTTGGATCTGGAGATCCTCTTCTTCTCTATCACATCTCCAAAAATTAGATCTAGATCTGATCTGGAGGATCTTCAAAACACCTTTTGAAGATCAGTAGTTGTCCTTTGCAGCAATGCAGCCTTCTTGCTTTCAGTCGCCTTTCTCTCATCTAGATTGCACCAACTAAGATCCCAAACTCCTTTGGATGTGGAGAGGAGAGGGAGAAGGTAGACTTGGCATGGAGGAGGAGAGGAGAGGCAGCCTTGGGGCATGGGAATTTCAATTTAATTTTAGATACTCCTTGAGTTGGGCGCAGGGTCTTATTTATAGACAACTCCTCTTCTTCCCAACCAATCACAACCCTTTATGAAATCAGATCTAAATTTGATTGGTGGAAATAGAGTCCCTTGGATTCCTCCTTAGATAGCGCCTAAGACCAGTCAAACTTGGTTCTTAGGAGAAGTCTAATCGGAATATAAAAGAGAGATGGAGTCCCTATCCAACAAGGACTTCTGGGCACCTCCTGCATGGGCGCATGCCAAGGGTGGCGTGTGCCCTCCTCCTTATCAGGTTCTGGCAGGGAGACAGGCCCCCACCAGCTCTCCAATAGGTGCATGACACGTGGATAGAAGTCAAAGTGTCAATGGTCAACATTTGAGCAGTCAAAGGTTAACTTTTGACCAAAGTCAAAGGACGAGAAATGGTAGGTGACCAAAAATGGCAAGTATTGTCTTACAAAATAAGACAACCCTTTTTTTACCTGAATAGGCTCCAGTCAGACCAAGTGAAGGCCTCTGATTGAGCACAAACTCCTTTGGCTTAGTAAGGACAACTATTTATGATAGTAGAAGAAGAACGTTAGGTTCAATTGAGTGCTAGCACGATTTTTTTGAACCTAATTGAATCTCATTCAGATCAATTGAACTGGATCAGTTCAATTGATGATCACCAGATTCAAACCCTTATTTGTGTGACCCAGTTAGATTCAGTTCTATATGGTAATGGGATATGTCATGATCTCTATCATCGACATCATCGAAACTCCTTTCGATGGATCAGAACTCTTCTGATTCGAACAGCTAGAATGATCGATCATCTAAATCATTCTAATTGCTCCCAAAATCCACCAGTGACACCTAGCAGTATATGGTGGCAACCCATTAAAGCTGAATGCGAACCTCTTGGTGCAGCTACCTATGTGATTAAGTTCTTCTATCTTGAGCCCCGATCAGATAAGGGTTTAGGTGAACTCGTCAAACCCTAATCTCTGCCATATGATGTAATCATTCGATTCAAATCCGATGTGAAAACCTAAATAGAAACTCTTTCTATTATTTCACTCTGCCATTGCCATGGGCTTCTGGACTTGATTCTCATGATCATGATCATCATAGGGCTACTCCTCTACCACCGAGGTAGATAGATTCCATTTTGATGCAATCCAGTTCCTACAATGAACATGCTATAGCCAACATACACCTCAAGGTTCCGAATGGCTTGGAGATCGAGTAACGGTGTAGTCAAACTATAACACCCTCAAGATGAACTGTCGATGCACCTCAGGTCAAAGAATCAGACACACCACTATAGCATCGAGTCAGTCATTGACGAGAAGATAGACTTTCTAATGACTACTCGAGGTGGTCACGCTCAGTGCCCTCGTTCTCTAACAAGTACCTATACTCTCACTTCGGTGTCTCCACACCATAGACTCAAGACTCATCTACTAAAGAGAAGCGATTGTACACCAACCTTTCGAATCAATCACCATTCTCGTGATGATCCTATGGTCGGGAGCATTTTATGAGTTAATAATGATTATTCATGTCTTAAATTTTCAACTCTTGAAAATATGAATTATATTACCATTAACTCAAAGGATGTATCACAGACACTAAATAACATATGTGATAGAAAATAACCCATTTTATTGATTTTAGTCAAAATTATAATTTTGCCCCTAGAAGTGTATTACAAGTGTCAGCCAATTCTGGCTTCTAAGGCACATATATCTAACAATCTCCCACTTGTCCTAAAGCTAATTGGCTACAAGTCTAAGTCCCATCTTCTCAAGGTGGGCTTCGATCTTCTGCTAGCCCAATAGCTTTATAAGCAGGTCTGCCACATTATCTATGGAGTCAACTCTCTTGATCTCGACGTAACCCTTCTCGAGGTAATCGCGGATGAGGTGATGTCACCGCTCACTATGCTTGAATTTTGGGTGAGACCTTGGCTCCTTAGAAAGGGCTATGGCGCCATTATTGTCGCAATATAGAGGAATGACATCTGATAGCAGTACTCCAATTTCTGCAGCAAATTTCTTGTACCAAAATGCTTCCTTCACAGCCTCTGATGCAACGATATATTCTGCTTCCATGGTGGAATCTGCTATCATGGATTGCTTGAAACTCTTTCAGCTGACAGCACCACCATTGCACACAAATAGACTCCCAGATGTCGACTTTCGATCATCTACATCGAACTTGAAATCCAAGTCTGTGTATCCCTGGACTTGGAGTTCTCCATTACCAAAGACTAACATCATATCCTTAGTTCTTCTCTGAGTACTTAAGGATACATTTCACAGAAGTCCAGTGTTCTTCACCTAGATTTGACTGATATCTGCTTGTGACACTCACAGCATAGGCTATATCAGGTCGTGTACATAGCATGGCATACATGAGGCTCCCTATTATAGAAGCATAAGGGATCTTGCTCATGCATTCTATTTCCTCAGGTGTGCTAGGGCACATCTTTTTGGAAAGATGAATACCATGTCTGAAGGGTATTAATCTCCTCTTAGAGTTTTCCATACTAAACCTCTTTAGTACTTCCTCTATGTACATCTTCTATGAAAGTCCTAGCATCCTATTCAGTCTATCCCTATAGACCTTAATTCCTAGAATAAATGATGCTTCACCTAGGTCTTTCATGAAGAATTCCTTGGACAACCATAATTTGACTATCGTCATCATGGGAATATCATTCTCAATAAGGAGGATGTCATCCACGTACAATATGAGGAAGACAACAGCGCTCCCACTGACCTTTTTGAAGACACATGGATTCCTCTTCATTTTTGATGAAACCAAACATTTTGATCACATCATTGAAATAAGTGTTCCAACTCCGAGATGCTTGCTTAAGTCCATATATGGACCTTTGCAGCTTGCAAACCTTGTGATCAGTATCACTGGATGTGAAATCCTAGCGGCTGTTCCATATAGATATCTTTCTCAAGATATCCATTCAAGAATGCCGTTTTTATGTCCATTTGCCATATTTCATTATCAAAATAGGCTGCAATGGCAAGCAATGTGCAGATGGATTTTAGCATAGCCACTGAAAAAAAGGTATCCTGATAGTCAATGCCTTCGCATTGACTATAACCTTTTACCACTAGTCTAGCCTTGAATGTCTCCATATTCTCATCTGCACCAATCTTTCTCTTGAAGATCCATTTACACCCAATAGGTACTATACCTTCTGGTGGATCTACCAAGGTCCAGACTTGGTTCAAGTGTATCGAGTCAATTTCTGACTGCATTGCCTCTAGCCATTTCTCAAAGTCGATATCTGATATCGCCTCATTGTAGATTTTGGGATCATCACCATGAGCACCATTATCTACGAGGAACATTTTCTCTACTTCCTCTGAATAATACCTAAGTATCTTTTAGGGGAATGGGAAACTCTTTCTGATCTACAAGGTAGAGGAGGTAGTGTTCTTATTGGCTCAATCTGATTTGGTTCCAATTAGTCCTTAGCTCGTTGTACTTGTGAGACTTTCTCATCAAGCTTAATCTACTTTCCAATGCCGCTATCTTGAATAAACTATTTTTCAAGAAAGATGGCATATCGACTCACAATCACATTATGGTCTTCTGGAATGTAGAAATAGTATCCTAATGACTCTTTAGGATATCCTATGAATCAAGCTCTGAAGGACCTAAACTCTAACTTGTCCGCTTGTTGCCTTTTGACATGAGCCGAACAACCCCAAATTCTGAAATGAGTCAGACTTGATTTCTTACCATGCCATATCTCATACGGTATGGTAGGAACGGTCTTAGAGGAAACCCTATTCAGTAGATAAATTGAAGTTAATATTGAGTGTCCCCAAAGAAAATCAGGAAGGTCTGTGAAGCTCATCATAGATCCGACCATATCCAGTAGAGTCTGATTTTTTTGTTCTGAAACCCCGTTGATTTGAGGTGTTCCTGGTGGAGTCCATTGAGAGGCTATGCCATTTTTCTTGAGATAGTCTAGGAATTTCCAGCTAAGGTATTCACCTCCTCGATCTGATCGAAGAACCTTAATGGATTTTCTAGTTTGTTTTTCTACTTCATGTCTGAATTCCTGGCTAAGGTGGACTTGGCATGGAGGAGAAGAGGAGAGGCAGCCTTGGGGCATGGGAATTTCAATTTAATTTCAGATACTCCTTAAGTTAGGCGCGGGATCTTATTTATAGACTATGCGTGATCCAACTCCTCTTCTTCCCAACCAATCACAATCCTTTATGAAATCAGATCTAAATCTGATTGGTGGGAATAGAGTCCCTTGGATTCCTCCGTAGATGGTGATTAAGACTAGTCAAACTTGGTTCTTAGGAGAAGTCTAATCAGAATCCAAAAGGGAGATGGAGTCCCTATCCAACAGGGACTCCTGGGTGCCTCCTGCTTAGGCACACACCAAGGGTGGCATGCACCCTCCTCTTTGCCAGATTCTGATAGAGGGACAGGCTCCCACCAGCTCTCCAATAGGTGCGTGACACGTGGACAAAAGTCAAAGTATCAATGGTCAACATTTGACCAGTCAAAGGTCAACTTTTGACCAAAGTCAAAGGACGAGAAATGGCAAGTGATCAAAAATGGTAGTATTGTCTTACAAAATAAGACAACCCTTTTCTGACCTGGACAGACTCCAGTCAGACCAAGTGAAGGCCTTTGATTGAGCACAAACTCCTTTGACTCAGTAAGGACAACTATTTATGATAGTAGAAGAAGAACGTTAGGTTCAATCGAGTGCTAGCACGATTTTCTTGAACCTAATTGAATCTCATTCAAATCAATTGAACTGGATTAGTTCAATTGATGATCATCAAATTCAAACCCTTGTTTATGTGATCCAGTTAGATTCAGTTCTGTATGGTAATGGGATATGTCATGATCTCTATCATCGACATCATCGAAACTCCTTTCGATGGATCAGAACTCTTCTAATTGGAACAGGTAGAATGATCGATCATCTAAATCATTCTAATTGCTTCCAAAATCAATCGATGACACCTAGCAGTATATGGTGGCAACCCATTAGAGCTGAATGCAAACCTCTTGGTGTAGCTACCTGTGTGATTAAGTTCTTCTATCTTGAGCCCCGATCATATTAGGGTTTAGGTGAACTCATCAAATCCTAGTCTCTATCATATGATGTAATCATTCGATTCAAATTCGATGTGAAAATCTAAATAGAAACTCTTTTTATTATTTCACTCTGCCATGGCCATGGGCTTCTGGACTTGATTCTCATGATCATCATAGGGCTGCTCCTCTACCACCGAGGTAGATAGATTCCATCTTAATACAATCCAGTTCCTACAATGAACATATTATTGCCAACATATACCTCAGGGTTTTGAATGGCTAGGAGACCAAGTAATGGTATAGTCAAACTATAACACCCTCAAGGTGAACTATCGATGCATCTCAGGTCAAAGAATCAGACACACCACTGCAGCATCGAGTCAGTCATTGATGAGAAGGTGACTTCCTAATGACTACTCAAGATGGTCACACTCAGTGCCCTTGCTCTCTAATGAGTACCTATACTCTTGCTTCGGTGTCTCCACACCGTAAACTTAAGACTCATCTACTAAAGAGAAGCGATTGTACACTAATCTTTTGGATCAATCACCATCCTCATAATGATCCTATGGTCGGGAGCATTTTATGAGTTAATAATGATTATTCATGTCTTAAATTTTCAACTCTTGAAAATATGAATTATCATTACCATTAACTCAAAGGATGTATCACAGACACTAAATATACATATGTGATAGAAAATAACCCATTTTATTGATTTTAGTCAAAATTATAATTTTGCCCCTAGAAGTGTATTACAAGTATCAGCCAATTCTGGCTTCTAGGGCACATATATCTAACATTTATCACTCTAAATCCTCAAAATTATTTGATTTGAATCAATTCATCATTATCAATTCAAAACTAAAATTATTGATACCAAGCTAAATTTGCAAATTGATCTTTAAGTGATATTGAATTGTCAAGAAAATCCTGATTTGGTTTAAATTTTAGTTTAATTTGTATCAGGGCCGATTCTTATCCAAAATTTTTATAAGAATCTGAGCATCACTAGATCCCCATCTAGTTCAGCCTCTCAACCCTCCCCATCCCATGAGATGCACACACCAAGTGGAATAGGGACAAAATATCAAGACACATACAGGAAATATCAAGGATTTCCTTCATTGCAATTCCCACATAAACAAGGATAATAAAGATCCACCCACAATCTCTCTGAATATCCCACGTACTTCTACTCTCTGCCTACTACAAGCCAACAAGCATTGCATACATAGGTGGTGGACAACTTTTTCCACCCGTTGGGAATCAATTGGAACCGTCCCCTATTTATTTGAAGGCAAACTGCTCCAAGGAGTTGAGATGGCTTGTTTGCTAAAGTAAGGAGAAAAAAATATTAAAGAAGAAAAGATCATTTAATTGAAAAGGACTTTGAAATTGAAAAAGCTTTTCAAATTTAAAAAATCTAAGTTTTGCGGTTAAATTCACGTTAAATGTGTTCGATTTGAAAGAAAAAAAGGAAGAAAAGTTGAAAGATAAAATAATCAAGCTAAAATTATGAAAAATAGGAGGAGATAATGTTATTAAAATATTAAAAGAAAAATAAATTCTTGGTATCTCCAAAATAAGAAAAGAAATACTTTTTTTATCTCGACTTAATTGAAAATCTTGACTAATTTGCATTAAGATAAAAAATTTAATCTTAAATTCTCAATCAATTAATTTATGATCATCTTAAATAGAGCTTTCATATAATTATCTAATTTAATTTACATAATTTGATTACTCTATCTTATTTTTTAATAATTAGTTGGAGTTAAATTAAATTTAAAAATATTTTTTTACTCTAAGAAATAAATTTCTAAACTTAATTTTGAAACTCATTTGAAATTTTGAATTTGATACTAAATTTTTTATGTACATCATAAAATTCTTACGCATTATTTGTATTGAAGTAATTTTTACTCAAAGTAATAAATTTGAAAATGTGACTATCATTTACTTTGATACTATTTATTTTATTTTGCTCGATACATACTCGATCCATATCTTTTTTGAACTTAATTAACTAAAATTTTTTAAGAAAAAGAAAGATTTAATATTAAAGTATATATTATGCTTGATTTCATGATCAAATCTTTTGTAAAATTCTATTCCTCTTAAAAGCTTAAAAGTATATATTTAAAATTTTTGATTAAAAAGATCATATTCATTCAAAAAATAAAAGAGTCTTTGATATTTAAATTCAAGCTAATTTTTGAAATTAAAATAAATATTTTAATCTTATTTTAAGTCAAAGGATAAATTTTTAAAAGAGAGATAATTCATTTAAATTGATTTTTTGAACTTAATACATTTCTTACTTTGATACATTCATATTATTGATTTTGATAATTTTTTTCTTCTTCTTATGAGCTTTTCGATATTATCAAAAAGGGAAAGAAGTATATTGAATATATGCTTAAAGGATTGATGCTTATGAATCTTAAAATTTTGATGCTTGAAATTTTGATACTCATTAATTTAAATTAAAATATTATTTTTATATGAATATATAAAATATGTGCAATAAACCAAAAGATTAATTGAGAATATTTATGAAGTGCTTATTCATGTGCTTAATCTATACTTCATGATACATTTTAGTGAAATGCATAAAAATATATTATTTGCTTTTATTATATATATACTCAAAATTTTATCATCATCAAAAAGGAAGAGATTGTTGATCCTATGATTAATTTTGATGATTCCAAAATATTGAGTATATTATGTATCTAATCATGTGTTTCAAGAATGTGTATAGGATTTTTCAAGTATCCAACATACTTAAAAGAATAAATTCACACATGTTTGGATGACTTGGTATGAAGAAAGTAAGATTGAAAGAAGAGAAAATAAAATTGAAAGAAGCAATTATTTTTATAAGAGATTGAGGCCAAGAAATTCAAGTTTGGAAGGTCAAACAATGAAGAAAATTAAAGTCAAAAATTTTAGAGCCTTCTCTAGAAAATTTAGAGATTCTTCTGAACATTTAGAGACTTCTTCAAGTAATTTAAAATGCCTACACATTACCTTGGCACAGGTTTGAGAGGTCTTGAAAATAGCTTGAGACTTCTCTATTTTAGGAGATAGAAACCTCATTTATATGAACTGAGATCGAGATGTGTCCAAAATTCTTGAGACTTCTTGAAGTGAAATCGAGATGTCTCCAAAATTTTTGAGACTTCTTGAAGTGAAACTGAGACTTCTCCAAGAAAAATTGAGACTTCTCCAAATGCGCGACAGCCTCCAACGAGAATTTTCTGCAATCTTTCCAATGGATCTTTTTTTATCTCAATGGCTATTTCAGAGCTTCCAACAATTAGAACTCACTCTCCAACTATCTCGAAGGGTATTTAAAGATGGAAAATAAATTGAAAAGCAAGATTAAGAAATTTAAAGAGAGAATCTTTCAATTTTGGTGAGGAACATTAAAAATTTAAAGAAAAAAAATAGAGAGAAAAGTTGTGCACAGATTTCAACAAGCCTTCAAAGCAATCTTCTCCAACATCTTTCACGTTCTCTCAATTATAAATTAAAGAAAAGCCAAGCTTCAATCAAAAAAATCAATAGCTTCTTCTTAAGACTTTAAAAGACTTTACATTCTATTTTTTATATGGTGCTAAAACTTTTATTTATAATTTTGTTTCTTTATAAGTTTCTTTGGGAGAAAGAAACTTGGGGATTATATTCGTCCAAGCTCAAAATTGGACATTGTAGGTTTTAGTTGGTGAGCCCAAAAAATCAACTGGATTGTTAGTGAATCTAGAAAACTAACGGTGTAAGATTTTGGTTGGTGCTCCTGTGAAAATCAACTAAGTTTGTTTGTGAGTCTGAGAAAACAAACATACTATAATCAAGGATGATTATAGTAGAAATTCTAAGAAAAACTTGGAAAGTGGACGTAGGTGCAGGTTGCATCGAACTATTCTAAATTATGGTATGTTTATGTTGTGCTTTTTATTCTCTCTTTACTTTGCTTTTATTACTGATTTACATTATTTAGATTCTTGATTTGCATACACTATCTCAAATCTGCTATTGCTTATATCATACACATCTCCACCATATCACTTAGGTTAAAATCAAAGCACATACTTGTTTAGGAAGTAAATTTGGATAAAATTTTTATAAGAACCCAATTCACTCTCCCTCTTGGATTGCTGCCTTTGGACAATAGGGTTGTTCTCAACAAAGTTGAAACTAGTTTTAATACTTCAAAAAAATAGTCAAATATAAAAAATATTTTTACAAGAGCTTCAATTAATGATTGCACTATTAAGTATTTTAAGTGTAATCAATTTGGCCACAAAATTTTGAAATATAATTTTAAAAGAATTAGCCAAACTTTAATAAAATAAATTTGGATTCTAAAAGGAACCTTAAATACTAATTCTTATGGATCCAAGATGGCTTAAGTACCAAAAGCTATAAAGTGATATGCCAAGGATCCAATAAGCTTAAAAGAAAAAAAATTATTGCTTGGATGCCTTGGAAGAGATAGATAATGGATGGTGACTGTTGGTATAATCTAAACTTTTCTCTCATCATACCATCAATGGTTATTGAATTTCTTTTATTAATTCAAGTCATTGATTAATATGCATGTATATGAAATTCCTTGCTTAAAGTATTTCTAATGTACAATTGATTGATTTTGATACGTGCAATGAGTTTATATCATGATGTTTTGATTTTAAAGACCAATATGCTCTCCTCTATATATCTATGATTAAAATGATTAAACTTGAAATTTAACTTGATATTTTAAGACTCCCCAAATCAATTCTATATTTGATGCATTTAAACTAAGAAATGCTAAATTGATTTAATTATTTTAATTGTTAAAATTTATAAGAAAAACTAAGTTTGAATTTTCTCATAAAATGCTAAACTATTAAATTTACCCAAAATTACTTATATAAAATAAATGCTTGAATATAAATCATCTCTTCATAAAATTTGAATGTTTGAAGATGCATTGCATGTTAGTTTCCTAAGGTTTCATGACTTCCCTTGTTGAAACTAAACATATAGAACCATATATCTAGGCCCCCTTCTCAATACTTCCAATTTGATTGATTATCACATCTCATTTGATCAAATCATTAAATCACAAATTCAATTTGAACGTCATCCTTGACCCCAAAATCAATTAAGTATCTTTTTTATATTAATTTGCTTAAATTCCCCTAATTTGGATCACCTCTGAATTATTCTATATCAAGGTGTCGACACCAAACCCTGTAGGTGTCGACACTTATGCTAAAAAATCCCTCAGGAACAGTTCTGGAAAGTGTCAACACTTTGTTTTACTGGTGTCGGTACTTTCCAAGGTGTCAATACTTTTTAAGCAAGGTGTCGATACTTTTTCAGGACTAGATTTTTTTAAAAAAATTGAATCATCCCTGCCCTATTTTCTTTTTCCACCTCGCTCTTTCGAACAAACCTCCCCGAACTCCCTTTTGCCATTTAATCCAAACCTCCAAACCCCTTCCCAATCCCTCTTCTTGTTTTAGAGCCTAATGCCTCGGATGAAGCGGGTTGCTCGATGGAAGAGAAGACCCCGTTCGGGTTCTCCAAGCCCTAGTTTGTCTCCCTCTCCATCTTCGGTCCATGAATGGCACTCCAAGCATCATGCGGAGCAGAGAGTCTCTTCCCCCTCACCGGCAACTCCTTCTCTACCTCTAGCAAAATCTTCTCTGCCTCCGGTAGCCCCCTCATCATTGTGAGGTACTCCTTTATGGTCTGCAATCATCTCCCGAGTTGTTTCGATAGGTAGAAATGTAGATTTTGATTTTCTAGAAAAAAATGGATTTGACTTGGGAAGGAAACTTAAAAATATAGGATGGAAGTTTTTTTATTTCTTAAATGTTTTGACCTAACCAAATTTAGTCAGAGAATTTTATTTAAACTTAAAGAGTGGAGATGGGGTCATTGAGTTTGAGGTGAAAGGAGTACTCATTATGTTTGATTGTGAGAAACTAGGAAGAATTCTAAGGATGAGAGCTAAAGGAAGCCGATTAGACAAACTTGAGAAGAAATTAGAAGGGCTTAAATATATTTTAGAGAAAGAGGATATTAGCGATTTAGAGGAGATGAGCGTCAACTGCTTGTCTACTGATATGCGCCTCCTACATCATATAACTAGCAGGATTTTCTTCCCCAAAACCAGTTGATTTGACTTTATAGCTACAAGAGACATATCTTTCATGTATCATGTAATTCGAGAGATCGTCCTGAACCTCCCAGCACTTATGATCTGATATATGGAGGATATGGCAGGGAGATCTAGGACTTCTCTACCCTGGAGAATGGCTTTGACTTTGGTTTTTCAAGAGCATGGGGCAGATTTTGATGGAGAGACCTCTAGAGTCCTGTTGCATACAGATACCTACAACGAACACTCCTTGCGTCGTATGGGATTCAAGAAATAGGGTGTTTGTTGGATTCGTCAAGGAGCTCAGATATAGGCAGAAGATTCAGTTGAGGCTCCACCTATTGTACCAGTACCAGATATTCAGATGGGGGAGCTAGCAGAACCAGCAGCACTGACAGAGCAGACTTATGAGACCATAGAGGCACCGATGGACCATCCAGAGAGCTCAGATAGATCATACTTTAGATTGGATGAGGACTCACTAGCTAAGAGGTTCTCCTCGAGGATCATTACTGTTGTCGGCTCAAAGATTCAGCGACTTATCTCAGAGGCCATTTGATTGCTCAAAGAGGAGGCTGCTTGACTAGTGATAAGCATCATAAATTCACCAATAAAAGTATTAATTTATCAATTAATTGATATTAATTTTTAAGAATTAATAATCAATTTATATATAATTTTTGAAAAATTCATATTTTTATTAATTAAAAAATTAATTAAAATTTAATAAAAATTAATAAAAATTAAAAAATAAAATTTTATTATCAATAGAAAGAGCTCATTTTTTTGATCACAACGAAATAAATTTCAAGTAAAACGGAGCTAAAATGAAAAAGATATGAATTTTTAAAAATATAAAATAAATAAAAATTAAATAAAAAAGAAAACGGCTCAGTCGGCTCCGCAAGCCGAGCCACCAAGCCAAGCCGAGCCATCAAGTCGACTCAGCCGTTGAAGCCATCAGCCGGTCCACGATCCAGGCGTGGACCGCCAGCTCAGCAAATTCCGACGAATCAGAGATTGCCACGTGGTGGACCTAGACCCCTTAAGGGTCTACAGAAATTTATCGCGGCTCATAAGGGTAATTCAGTCTTTTCGTCCGACAACAGCGGCGCTGATTGGTTGCGGTGTGCGGTGCAGTCGGTCCACGCGGTCCATGGGAACAGTTATTGCGTGATCGGACGGATGTGGTTGTTTGCGGTCAGGATCGGACGGCTGTGGTTGCTTCCGAATTTTATTCAGATATAAACATCACGCGGATCACCATCGGACGGCAGCGCTCGATCCAGGCGATGATCCGACGGTCCAGAATGCTGCCGGCAGCGATCAAGACTCCCGAAGCACGATTTGCTGCCAGATTTCCTCGATCAAGCGCGATCCAACGGCCAGAATTTAATCCGACCCGATCTGAGCTTATCTGCATCCGATTTTGATGATTTTTGGACCGTTGGATTCCTGTTGAACGGTTGGATTTTATCAGATTTAGCAGCGTCATATCAGAGCTGTTTTGATTGAAATTTTATCCGAATTTCTTTGTATTTTTATGATTACAAAGGCTATTAGTCCCATATTGCCTTTAGAAAAAATATCCAACCCTCCTAGCTCTATAAAAAGGACCCCAGGCCATCAGTAATCAACATCTCCGATCAAGGTGAAGTTTTGGTATAGGGTGAAGCCAGGCTATGGGTTAAAGGCTGCTTCGAAGCAACGGGTGCCGAGAAGAAGAGCCGAGCTTCTACACCATCTTTCTGCCAATGCTGATCCAAGATCAGAGATCAAGCTATTTTATTTTATTTTTTTCTTTTTTATGTATTTAAATTCTGAAATTTTAATTAATAAAAGTTTTATTTTTGCATTTTAATTTCTTTCTTTTAATTTTTATTTAATTTCTGTAGTTTAATTATTATTTTTTATTTTATTGCAAGTAGATGCTAAGATCTAACTAATAGATCTTTGTACCAAGTTTAAATTCCTGCATCTTTTAATTTTTGCTTTTTATTTTCCGACTTCAATCCTAATTCCAAAAACTCAAATCCTTCTCTTCTTTTTCTTCTAAAAAAAAATCAAAGATTTTAAATCTAAAAACACTACCTTCCCTGTGGATTCGACCCGACTCACTACTATCTACGCAATTTTAATGATTTTAAGAAGTCGGATTAAACTGATAAACACGGTGTCTTAACAACAGCATCGCGTCCCTATCAAGTTTTTGGCGCCGTTGCCGGGGAAGGTTTTGATTTTTGATTTTAATTTTTTTGATTTATTAAAAATAACTCCCGGCAAACGCATCAAGTTTTTGGCGCCGTTGCCGGGGAAGGAATAGATGCTATTTTTTTTCTTTGATTTCTTTGATTTTTTTTATAAATTAATTATATTTTTTTTAATATTGCTTACTAATTTTTTTTATTTATTTTGTAGAAAAAAAAAGAAGAAAATGAAGAAAGCATCTAATTTTGGTGAGATCAATCCTAACCCTAGTCCTCTTTTCTTTTTATTTATTTATTTATTTATTTTATTTTTAAATTAATTTAAAAAATATCCATTTAAATCTAATTAAAAGCCTCATGATAAGATTAGAAATCCTAACTGTTTAGAGCATGCATCATATTAGTTTTATTTTTATTTTTTGGTGATTGCTGGAGGCAAGGTAAGCCTTTTAGAATATAATTAGTTGCATGCATCTAGTTTAAATTGCATAGAATCCTTTGATTGAATTTTATTTTTTATTTTTTATTTTTTTTTTGCATATCATATTAAATCAAATTAAGGGCACAACCCAATTAAACAAGATAAGGTAGGGATTTGATCACCCTTCCTTAGCCCACAAACAACCAACCAGCATCTTGCATTGACCTAAGCCTTTAATTTTAAAATCAATTAGACATCAACCCTAGGAACTCAAGCTCAATAGGATAAGAAATCCTAAGAGTTGAACCGGGTTAGGATAAATCAATTTGACTGGTGTCTAGGAAAGTGGTTCAGAACGATTGGGTCCAAAGGAAGGTGGTTTCTAATTGGTTCCGTTCGCTTACCTGGCCAAGCACAATTGGTGTCTAAGGCAAGCAACGGGGGGACTCCCACCGACCTTACACTTACCTGGCTAGTTGATTGGCTAATCCTACACTTGGAGGGCTTGAAGGTGACCTTGGCAGTTAGGAGCTGTCTAGATCTAGGATAACCCTTAGTCAGGATTGATTGACCAACTTGATTGCTAACCAACATTAGATCTAATTAAACCGAATTCTTCTCGTTCTTCTTAGTTCTAGGACTCCTTAGGATCTTTTCTTTAGAACTCTTCTCCTTACTCCTCTAAAAATAAAATAAAAATAAAATAAAATAAAAATTAAATTAAACTAACTAAAAAATATTAAAAATGATAATTAAATTAAATTAAATTAAAATTAACAAATAAAATAATTAAAAAAAATTAATTAATTTTTAATATAATAAAATAATAATAAAAAAAAATTAATTAAAAAAATATTCTAAAAATTTTTAAACCATACATTAGGGTTACACTAATACATGCATGGTAGGAAATCATTTTTTCTGATTTAGTTGAACATAATTGAATGGTTGATTCACATTAAACATAATAATCAAATGGCTAATATGAATCTAATTATCCAAAAATTAGGTAAAGTTGATCTTCTTGCTCAGAAAATAGATCAACTCCTAACCCTAGGTCAACAATCTCCTGCATAATTTACATCATCTTCTAATTATCAGAAGAATTATTCAATCTGTGCTAGTCCAACCCATCATATAAGTGAATATCCTATGACTGCACAGTTTCCATATTTTATCCAAGAACAAGTTCAAGCTACTCAAGGATACTCCAAATTGATTAATGACCCATTTTCAAATTCATATAATTCAGATTGGAGTAACTTTAATTTTTCTTGGACATCCCAACAGACTCAGGCTCAGACCCAAATTTCACTTGAGCAAAATTATCAAAATTATGCCTATAATAATGGTCAGCCTAGTCAGTTTAACCAGCCATCATATTATAATCAGCCTTCATACCCACCTCCTCAACAGACCAATCTAGCTGATGATAGATTTAACCAACTTCAACAATTAATTCTAACTCAACAGTAATCTATCGCCAGACTAGAAGCTCAAATAGGAACAATTAGTTGAGTCTAACATGAGGAGAGAACTAGATCAACTACCGAACCTACCAATTTTAAATAACCCACCTAATGACTACCAACCATCTGGATTAAATTATCAATCTAATGTTTCATCGAAGAATCTTCAATTTGAGAATACCAGAGTAATTTCTGAACTTAAAAGCTATAGGATTCTTATGGACCCATACCAAGATCAGGTGAGAGAGGCTAGTACTGATGCTAGCCAAAATGAAAATTCAGAGGAACTGGTTAGTACTGAAACTAACCACATAGAAGAACCCAAGCCAGGAATTAGTACTGATACTAGTTCCAGTTTAAATGAGATAGAAATAAGGGAAAAGAGAATAGATGATTTACCCGAGACTTATAAACCTAATATCCTATTCCCTTCAATCCTAGAAGCTGGTTCTTCTTATAAAAATCAAAAGGCATGTAATGAAATGTCAATGGAGTTGTTTAAGCAGGATCACATTAATTTACCTCCAGAATTAAAACCGCCTTTAGTCACCATTCCAGCACCCATTGAATCAAACTTAACTCCTAAAACTCCATTCATGAGCATTTTAGAAGAACAAATAGGAGTAATTCTTAATAAACATGAGTCTGAGAATGAAATTATAAAATATATCCCAAAAATTAACAGTGAATATATCGATAATGGGAGTAAAAATCAATATCAACTTTCTGAGATTGGCAATCCAAAACCATTGGAATTTGTCAATCCAATATTCGACACAGGATAGTGAGCTACATTGTGTCTGGCTGAAGACGGTAAACTTAGCGCTTGTTGGGAGGCAACCCAATATTTAGTTTTTATCTAATTTATCTTATTTTTTTTTTAGGATAATTTGAATAAGTTGGAGGGAGAGCTCAAATTTATAAAGGCATGTGCTGGACCAAAAAAAAAATAAAATAAATAAATAAATAAATAAATAAATAAAATATAGGTGTATTCTTCCATGTTCTTTATTACATCCTTTATTTTTTCTTCTCCATTGAAGACAATATCAATTAAGTTGGGGGAAGGGAAAAATAAAAATTTTAAAATTTTAAGTCCTCGAAAAAGTTAGTATTTAGTATTTAGATACTTGATTATGCTTAAGAATCGAATTAAACTAAGCATTTTAAAAAGAAAATTGATACAGATTAGAGAATCTATGAGATATTGAGGAATCAAGTATTAAGAAAATTCAATAAAGAGTTAAGTCCAGAATATAAAATTTTTTTTGGAGCATTTCTAATTATTTCTACTAGCATCAAAGAAAAGTCTACTTTTTATAGGCTTGTGTAGGATAATTATACGTTTCTTCATATAAAAATTTATTTTAATAAAATAGTTTCCAAGTACTTCTCACTGAGTAACCGGGCCTCTTTGCCTAAGCAAGCATTGAGTTTCGCGTCAAAAGGTGGGAAGGGCAAAGAAGCTCGTTGTAAAGCTAGTCTTAACTCGTAGCCTATTTGATTCGAGCTAGTAAGCCCGAGGGGTATTCTATACCTAGTGCCTTAAAGCCAACTGGTTTGGGAGTCATTGGCCCAAGACTCGCTACATGGATCAAATAGAAAGCTTAAGGGGTTAAGACACTCAATAGTGGTACAACGTTAAAAAAAAAAAAAAAAAAAAAATATTGGTTTCCCACCGAGTAACCGGGTCCCGTTGCCTAAGTAAGCAATGATATTCGCATCAAAAAGTGGGCAATGTGAAAATAAAAACTAATAAATGAAGGATGGAAGTAGCAATACACCTGCCTATATGAAAGTTTAGACAAATCAGAGATAAAAGTGGAATAATTTAGAAAAAGGTTCTGAAAAATTTATTATTCTTTACTTAATTTTTCTATTGATAAGTATTAATACCCCAATGATATATCTCATTTAAGCTCTACTGAATATCAATGATCATTTTGAAAATTGCTTAAGTAAAATTCAAAACTCTAAAGTTAAAAGGTATTTAAAACTAAATTCTTTCTTTACTCGAGGACGAGCAAAGCTTAAGTTGGGGGGTGTGATAAGCATCATAAATTCACCAATAAAAGTATTAATTTATCAATTAATTGATATTAATTTTTAAGAATTAATAATCAATTTATATATAATTTTTGAAAAATTCATATTTTTATTAATTAAAAAATTAATTAAAAATTAATAAAAATTAAAAAATAAAATTTTATTATCAATAGAAAGAGCTCATTTTTCTGATCACAACGAAATAAATTTCAAGTAAAACAGAGCTAAAATGAAAAAGATATGAATTTTTAAAAATATAAAATAAATAAAAATTAAATAAAAAAGAAAACGGCTCAGTCGGCTCCGCAAGTCGAGCCACCAAGCCAAGCCGAGCCATCAAGTCAACTCAGCCATTGAAGCCATCAGCCGGTCCACGATCCAGGCGTGGACCGCCAGCTCAGCAAATTCCGGCGAATCAGAGATTGCCACGTGGTGGACCTAGACCCCTTAAGGGTCTACAGAAATTTATCGTGGCTCATAAGGGTAATTCAGTCTTTTCGTCCGACAACAGCGGCGCTGATTGGTTGCGGTGTGCGGTGCGGTCGGTCCACGCGGTCCATGGGAACAGTTATTACGCGATCGGACGGATGTGGTTGTTTGCGGTCAGGATCGGACGGTTGTGGTTGCTTCCGAATTTTATTCAGATACAAACATCACGTGGATCACCATCGGATGGCAGCGCTCGATCCAGGCGATGATCCGACGGTCCAGAATGCTGCCGACGGCGATCAAGACTCCCGAAGCGCGATTTGCGGCCAGATTTCCTCGATCAAGCGCGATCCAATGGCCAGAATTTAATCCGACCCGATCTGAGCTTATCTGCATCCGATTTTGATGATTTTTGGACCGTTGGATTCCTGTCGAATGGTTGGATTTTATCAGATTTAGCAGAGTCATATCAGAGCTATTTTGATTGAAATTTTATCCAAATTTCTTTATATTTTTACGATTACAAAGGCTATTAGTCCCATATTGCCTTTAGAAAAAATATCCAACCCTCCTAGCTCTATAAAAAGGACCCCAGGCCATCAATAATCAACATCTCCGATCAAGGTGAAGTTTTGGTATAGGGTGAAGCCAGCCTATGGGTTAAAGGCTGCTTCGAAGCAACGGGTGCCGAGAAGAAGAGCCGAGCTTCTACACCATCTTTCTGCCAATGCTGATCCAAGATCAGAGATCAGGCTATTTTATTTTATTTTTTTCTTTTTTATGTATTTAAATTCTAAAATTTTAATTAATAAAAGTTTTATTTTTGCATTTTAATTTCTTTCTTTTAATTTTTATTTAATTTCTATAGTTTAATTATTATTTTTTATTTTATTGCAAGTAGATGCTAAGATCTAACTAATAGATCTTAGTACCAAGTTTAAATTCCTGCATCTTTTAATTTTTGCTTTTTATTTTCCGACTTCAATCCTAATTCCAAAAACTCAAATCCTTCTCTTCTTTTTCTTCTAAAAAGAAATCAAAGATTTCAAATCTAAAAACACTACCTTCCCTGTGGATTCGACCCGACTCACTACTATCTACGCAATTTTAATGATTTTAAGAAGTCGGATTAAACTGATAAACACGGTGTCTTAACGACAGCACCGCGTTCCTATCAACTAGTTCAGGAGATCTCTATGAGGACAGTTACTTCAGACCATCTTTTGGCAGATGGTCGACCATCTTCTTCTCGTCCACCTGATCCCAATTCTTAGAGCCCGATCCCTTCACTTAGGATGCTAGGACCTTAGTTATGTAGCCTTAGAGCCTCCTAGCAATCCACTTTTTGTCAAAACTTAGGAGTTTGCATTGACCTTTCTACTGATCCTGTAATCAGTTCATGTAAACATCTTTTAGAGCAAATGAAAAAGATATCTCTCTTTTGAAAAATATGATGTCAAAATGCCTTAAATTGCTTGATATCTTGTTATCATTTTATATCCTTAAATTTGGCTTTTGCTAAAAAAGTAAGGAAGAGTTAATTCTAAATAATTATAATTTAAGTAAATATAACTTTTTAATTTTGATAATCTAAGATTTAAAAAGTGCTCATTAAAGAGGAGAATAATTGAAAAATAAAACATTTAACACAAAAATAATAAATTTTAAGACTTCAATAAATAATGTTATTAATTTTAAAAGAAACCTTTCATTACTTCTTCCATCATTTCATTTTGTTTCTTCTTGAATGAATGATTTGACTGATTGTTTGATATGAGAATTAACTAATGATTTATCTCACTCAATCAATTCTTAGTGCTCTTAAAATTTCACTCAGTTATGAAAGTGGCTATGTTTGTGAAATAAAGAAGAAGAAAATATTAAAAAAGACATAATAAATTGATTGAAAATATATTTAAATTTTATGAATCTAAATTTTAATATTTAATTCATGTTAAATATGCTTAATCTAAAAAAAAGGGGGGGAGAAATGGTTCATATACTTTGATTTGATAGGAATTTCTAAGTGACTTATGTTGGAAAATAAATATCACTGCAAAACACCATTAAGCTTTCATGTGCTTCTAAATCTTCTATCTTAACTTGCATAATTTGAATGATTAATTATTCTTAATAATTAATGACTGAATTTGAAACATACTCTAAATCTATTTTTTTTTAACAAATCATGTTTTATACTGAAAGATTCAAATTAATTTATGCTAAGAAAATTCAATTTCATCATGTTCCAAATTCTCATGAAACTTTGATTCACATATGTTTATTCTTCTTGATCTACTTGATTACATTACTAAACTTCTTTGAAAAATTAATAGGAGTTAATTTAGAGTTAAAATTTTTTCTATGCTACAAACAAGCTGAATTTGATACTCCTTCAAACTTAAGATTCATTTAAAGATGATTTTAAATTCTATCACATGAGAGACTTTCAAAATTGCAACTTCATTTACCGAATTTCTTTTATTCAATACATTCATGATACATATCTTTTCTAAGTTGAATTATTGGATTTCTTTTAAGAAAAGAAAAGAATAAATATCATGTCATACTTGTTTAATTAAAAAGCTTAAATTTTTGAATCTAAATCAAAAATCTACCTTGATAGTATCAAATAGAATTTTGGCTTCAGACATACTTTATTTGGTATCACTTGTGCTAAAACATCTTAAGAAAGCTCTATCTCTCAAATATCTTGGCAAATTCAGAATTTAAATACTTTAGAAAAGGGAAGAGCGACATCAATATGAATGTATTTGTCTAAATTTGATACCCTCTTGAACTCAACTTAAAATTTTCAGAATTTAATATATTTGTTTGAATTTTGATTGATTTTGATGACATTCCTTATTTCTTCCCATAAGAATATAAGGAGAGAATAAATTTTGAATAAATATTATGCTTGCTTCAAATCCTTGTTAAGCTAATTTTTTGAAATTAATAAACAATTTTTTGAATCAAAACGCAAGTTATCAAAAGGGGAGATAATTTATTTGACTCAAAATGTATTGATTTTGATCATGAATCTTTGATCTCTCCTATTAGCTTTTTAAGGGTGTCAAAAAGGAAGAGAAGAAAGATTTGTTAAGTATATGCTACGTGAGTATATGATAATGTGCTTAAGCCTATACATTTCATGATAATGCTTGAAATATTTAAATTTAAGTTAAAAGGATTTTTGGTATCAGCTTTCATGAAGTGTGCATTTATAATCGTGTATATTATCATTTCATGATAATATGCTTAAGCCTATACATTTCATGATAATACTTGAAACATTTAAATTTAAGTTAAAAAGGGTTTTGGTATCAGCATTCATGAAGTGTACATTTATAATTATATATATTATTACTTCATGATTTATACTAGCTGAATTATTGAAACACATTGAATTTTATTTTTATGCATATACTCAAAGTTTTCTCAGCATCAAAAAGGAGAAGATTGTTGACCCCATGATTGATTTTGATGATTGCCAAACTTTGAGTTTTTAAGTATTTAACCATGTATTTCATGAGTGAATGTAGGTCTTTCTAAATGCTCAAAATAAAGAATTAATCCAAGAAAAGATCTACAAACAATTTATCAAGTTAAGAGCTTCAAAGAAGTTAATTTTGAGTTTCAGACTTAGAAGTGTCGACCCCAAGAGCAAAAGTGTGGACCCCAGCTCCTTGACACGCGCTGGCACACACTGGCACATGAAAGGGACGACCTCCAGATTGATCCTTATGTTAGAGGACGACCCCAAGATCGACCTCTGTTATACAGAATCGAAGATAGAAATCAATTTTTTTCAAATTTCAAAAGGTGTCGATCCTAGAGCAAAAAGTATCGACCCCTGAAGAAGTGTCGACTCCAAGGAAAAAAGTGTCGACTCCAAGCATGGGATAGAGCATAATGGCTAATTTTCTACACTTCTCCAATGGGTCATTCTTCACTCCAACGGCTAGTCTAAGCTTTCCAACGGCCACAACTCACTCAAAAGCCACTCTTAAGTATAAAAATAGTTAGAAAAATATTTTGAAATAAGAGATAAAGGATTTAAGAAAAGAAATCAATTCAAGAAGAGTGTGTTATATTGAATATCCAATTAAAAAAAAATAGAGATTTGAGCTTCAAATTCAGAGGGCTTTCAAGAGGAACTATCTTCATCATCTTCCACGTCCTCTCAAGCATCAAGAAGAGAAGTTGAAGCATCATTTGAGCAATCCAACATCAGCTTCTTTGAGCTTCAAAGAGTTTTATTTTTTATTTTTTATTTTTGTGCTGAAGCTTATACTTGTATTTTTATTTTTTTATAAGTTTCTTTGAGAAAAAGAAACTTAGGGTATAGGCTGGTCCAAGCCAATAATTGGATAGTATAAAAGTTATGGTTGGTGCTGCTAGGTTAAAATCAACTGGATTGATAGTGAATCCAAAAAAACTATTGATGTAGGATTGTGGTTGGTGAGCCCGGCAAAACTAATGGGATTTGTTTGTGATCTCGGATTAAAACAAACATACTGTAATCTAGGGATTATAGTAAAATTCTAAAGGAGAGCTTAGTGAGTGAACGTAGGTGTGGGGTTATACCAAACCACTCTAAAATTCTTGTCTATTTATATTGTATTTTTGACTTCCTTGCCTTCATTACTTGCTTTATATATTTGTATTATCTAATTAATTTTAATTTTACTACTGCATTGCATATCCACCACAAATACTCAAGTTTTATTAATTAGAAGCACATTATAGATTTAAAGTTTAATTTGACCAAAATTTTATAAACCTAATTCATTCCCCTACTCTTGGGTTGCTATCTTTTGGCAATACTAACTAACTCTAATCCATTAACCCATGTATTATGATTTTTGTCTTAGGATCTTTAATTCATAATTCTAGATCCTAATCAATAATCCTTAATTTTTAATTAAGTATTAGGCTGAGGGTTGGGGTTCAATATTTTGAAAATAATTTTTATATCTGTAAAATATTTTTACAACTTGGTTATGTCCACTAAATGGATCGACTCATTTCAAAAATGGATCAGCTCATTTCAGAAACATCAACCAGTTACTTGTTTAATTCACAAATAATGCACATAACACATATAAAATCATGAATCTATTGTATATCTAATCTAAATATATTCATGATCATATATTTCATATTGAAATAATTTCAAATCTATTAAATCATAAATTCCTTTAGATCACATCTAATACGTTTATGATTAATTTTAATATTTTTAGATTAGCACGTACTGGGACAATCTTTTCACTGTAAGAGGTAAATCTTACAGCAGGACAACCTTATAAGATCAGTCCGTGCGATCTAAAAATTATTTATTTCAAATTCAAATCTAAGATTATAATTTAGATCTAATCTAAATTATTAATTTAAAATATGCATAAATACCATGTCAAATAAATCTTGCTCTGACACTAATTGAAGGAAAAATCTAGGGTTATATGCATAAATTTCGAAACTTTTTTTCGAACATAGTGAAAGCAAAAGACATAGATTAAACCTATTAATCTACTAAAGCATGTAAAAATTCCTAGATCTAGGATCTCATGATATGATATTAGCATATATTAAATCTAAAAAATAAATAACCAATATGAGAGGTATTGATCACATTCATACTAATTAGATCTAGATCTAATCTAGAATACTATAGAGATCAGATCTTTATACCTGATCGTGGGTTGACAACTCTATTTGCTATTTTTATGGTTGAGATTATCACTTCGAGCCATATAAAATGTCTAGCCTCTATGGGTTATCCACATGAGACTTCGATATAGATCAGAGGTCCAGTGATCAGAAATTTGTGCAACGTGCTAGCACCTTGCAGATCCCTCCTTAATGGTTAATCTTTGATCTTTTTCTTCTAATTTCTTGGATCTTTTGAGGAATGAAGATTTAGAGGAGGACTTGAGAGAGGCTTTCTTCCTTACTAATCTCTTAAAAGAATATGAAAATGGAAGACAAGAAACCCTAGAGAAGAAACCCTTTCTTCTCTTTTTTCTTTTCTCTCACCAAGACACACTAAAATTTTGTCCTAAACAAGCCCCACGCTCCAAGCCTCTTAATGCCCAATATTCCATGCCCAGAGCCTCTATCCCACGGTGAATTCTCTCTAAAAATTTCATACATTAATCCTGTTAGATATATGTGCCCAAGAAGCCAGAATTGGCTGACACTTGTAATACACTTCTAGGGGCAAAATTGTAATTTTGACTAAAAGCAATAAATGGATTATTTTCTATCACATATGTGTATTTAGTGTCTGTGATACATCCTTTGAGTTAATGGTAATGATAATTCATATTTTCAAGAGTTGAAAATTTAAGACATGAATAATCATTGTTAACTCATAAATTGCTCCCGACCATAGGATCATCACGAGGATGGTGATTGATCCGGAAGGTTGGTGTACAATCGCTTCTCTTTAGTAGATGAGTCTTGAGTCTACGGTGTGGAGACACCAGAGCGAGAGTACAGATACTCGTTAGAGAACGAGGGCACTGAGCATGACCACCTCGAGTAGTCATTAGGGAGTCTACCTTCTCGTCAATGACTGACTCGATGCTGCAGTAGTGTGTCTGGTTCTTTGACCTGAGGTGCATCAGCAGTTCACCTTGAGGGTGTTATAGTTTGACTACATCATTACTCGGTCTCCTAGCCATATGGAACCCTGAGGTGTATGTTGGCTATGACATGTTCATTGTAGGAACTGGATGGCATCAAGATGGAATCTATCTACCTCGGTGGTAAAGGAGCAGCCCTATGATAATCATGACAATCAAGTCCAGAAGTCCATGGCCATGGCAGAGTGAAATAATAGAAAGAGTTTCTATTTAGATTTTCACATCAGAATTTCCCTTCAGAATTTCCCTTCAACTGGTATCAGAGTCATGGTTCTAAAATTGTTTAGATCTAATTTTAAATTTATTTTAATCAGAAAATAATTGATTTTAAATGTCACATGAGATGTGATCAGATCTGAAATTAGAAAAAAATTAAAATTAAATAATTTGGATCTAAGATTAGAAGATATGCATGACTAGTTCTAGAATAGAATAGTTCTATAGAATAGTCTTGCATGTTCTTGATTTAATCTGATTAAATCATACTTTAGATCTTTTTATTTACTATTTTTTGATATTATAAGTATTATAATAATATCTAAAAAATAGCAAATAAAATTATTTAATTTTTGAAACATCATATGAGATGTGATTGATGCTTGTCTAGACTAGTTGTAGAATAGTTCTACATAGTTGTCTAGATTAGGGTTTATTTTGATAAGATCAATTTAAATCTAATTTTTAGATTATTATGAGATAATTTAGATCTGAAAATATGCATGATTATGATACATGAGATGTATGCAAAATATGCCATGATTAGATCTACTTTGTATATGAGATATATGATATAGATCTGATATTGTTTTGTAGTATTGAATGTTCCGTGATTAAGGCGTTCCTCTTGGCCGTCCGGTCATAAGAACGAAGAAGGGTTTAAAGGCCCTCTCTTCCCATTCGATGGGGTGTTCTTATGATATGTAGGGGTGCTACGTGTTCGTCCTTAATCAGAAACCCAAAACTTACTTTCTGCAAAACCCTAGATCCTGAAACCCTAGGATTTATTGTGCATATTTTGTTTATGAACCCTACTTAATTAAGAATTAAGTTTATGGAATATTAATTAGGTTTAAAATTGAGAATTTCAGATCTAAGACATATTCATAATTAGTGATGGTATTAGCGACAACAAAACATCACTAATACTTTTTTATTTTAATTTTTTTATAATTAAAATTATTAGCGATGATAATGCAATACAAATATCGTTGGTAATAGTCTTTATCGATGCATAATGGCGTCGCTAATGCCGTCACTAATAGTATTTTATTTTTTAAAAAAATTATAATTAAATTTTTTAAAATCTTTTTAATCATAGTAATAATCAATTATATTTTTAAATCTATTATAATAAAATAATAATTATTTACTACAATCATAAATATAAAATTAATTATATTATATTAAAAATTTATATATAAATTTCATAATTTTATAAATTTATACTACTCGTAGTATCAGAATTACATACATACAAAAATCATATGAGATTCTCCTCCTCATCCTTCTCTATCCTGTACATCCTCTCCATAGTTGGTCGATGAGAGCCGGATGTCACAATATCCTATAATGAAGAAAAATAAATATTATTAATAATTTCGATACGAAAATATATAGTTGATATGGAGTCATATATTTTGATATACTACTTTGATTCTTGAATCGATTATTGCTATATATTTCATTCGATGATATGGATATAGATACCTTCGGTCCATCGATTGGATGGTTAGATTGAATTTTTACCCCTTAGATTCTTTTTTCATACTCAAGTCTAAATATACGAAGCTTCTAATATAAACTTAAAATAAGTAAAAAATTATTATTAAACTTACATGCTATGATGACTCTAACAATGAGTCCAACTGATTGCATAGATACGGATCCTGAGAATCTCATGACCATATCGCGAATAGCATCTCGGAAGCTCTAAGATCACTAGAGTCCATTGATCACTAGAGTCCATTGAAGTACTATCTGCCTAGAACCTTCCTCCGAGGATCACTAGAGTCCATTGATAAATCCTCTAGATCCTTTTCTTCATGGATCCCCTGGTTCATCAAAGAGAAAATAAATTAAATAAAAAGAATAATATAAACTAGGGAAGAAAAAGAGAGAAGGAAGAACACTCCCTTCCTCTCTTCATCTTGAAGATAGGGGCATCCTCCCCTTGCTCCACATCTTCTTGTTCAATTAATTATACTCAAATATAGCTGATACTTATAATCAGGAGAAATCATATAGTGACTATATATGATTGTGGTGTAAAGATTGAGAGAGACGAACATAGTTGTCTAAATAAAGTTCTAGTGGCGGAATTTGGTGATTCAATTAGTGGATCATGAAGTAAGAATTTAATCAGTTCAAATATGATATGACAAGCATTATCAAGGATAAGTATTCCACAAAAGCTAGAAAGGAGATCAATTAATATAGTGGTAGTTATATCAATTATCGGTTCAGGACTCTCTACCGGATTCGATTTGAGATTCATAACAAGAGTCTAGATCCCTTCACCAGATCTTATAATCATGTAGAGAGAGAGCAGAGAGAGGAATAAGAAAGAAGAGAGAGAAATAGAGAGAGAGGTGAGAGAGGGAAGAGAAAAGAGAAAGAAGATAGAGAAAAGGTCAACTCTTCTTCTCCTTCTTTGCAATAGGGGACCATCCTCTTCCTTCCTCTCTTCCTCTCAAAACATGGTAAAGGAAATGTCAAGCTAGTCACCACAGCGGCATCCTGCAAAAGCAACAGCAAGGACCTCGACCATGGCCTTGGTTGGCGGAGATGAAGCCAAAACAAGGGAAAGAGAGAAAAGAACCATGGAGTTCAAATTATTATGATGGCTCAGATCAAATTAGGGGCAGTGGCTCAGAGACTAGAAAAAAGAAAAAGACTAGAAAAAAGAAACAAGAAAGGTTTAGCCATCTCTCCTTCACCGTTGGTGAGTTGGCAAGGCCAAAATGACGGTAAACCAAGGGAAAAAAGGGTCAAACAAGGGGGTCTCTACTAAATTAAATATTATGATTCCAGCAACTTGTTGGCTCGATCATGGTCAAGCGATAGCCATGAGTTTAGAAAAGAGAAAAGATGAAGAACTTTGGTCCCTTACCTAAGTCCAGCTAGGCCAAAAGCCGATTTCGACGAGCCTTTCTTGAAAGAAAAATCCAAGGAAAACACTAAGAAAAACTTAGTAATCGATGGTCACTTGGAATTTTGGTTGTGGAGTCCAAAGAGGGTGGGAGGCAATCTTTTATAGGCGAGATCCTGGGGTTTTGGTCGAATTTGATTTGCCATGGAACTCTATAAGTACTCACAAGGAGTCGGGAGAGAAGCAGGATTCCTCTTCCTTGAGGACACATGCCAAGCACACACAGTCAATGGGCATCAGCCAGACCGGCCAACTAACTAAAAAAAAATCGGTTTAACGGTCCACTAGTTTTTAAAAAAAAAATAAAATCAGGTTATTACAAATACTAAACCAAATCGCTCAGACCCAAATGCTCTAAAAATATCAAATTCCAACTAACCAAAATATTAGAAGAGGGAAAAACTGTAGACATTGAAACATTCTGATCCTCTAATTTTATGGAACAATCTAGGAAATAAATAGCACAGAGGGACATAACCCAGCCATCCATCTTTACAGAATCCGATGTACCTGACATCGCCTAACAGACGAGATTTTCCTAAAAAATAATATTTGGCTGCCAAAACACCCTCCCAAAAATAAGACAAATAATTCGCATTTCCCCAATCTGGTGGAAGACAAATAAGTGTAAGTGAATTATAGTAAGGCATGCACACTTCCCCCACTACTGGTTCTCATAATACGTGACTCGCCTTTTAGTCCCGACTGAGCCAACGCTAGGTTTGTTGTACCATGCTATAAGTCCAAAAATACGCTCTCTATCTTGAATTTTCTCTAAGACTTAGCCGATCCAGTTCTGGACTAAGCCAGCCCAATTTCCAACTTAGCTAGCTCAGTCTCAGGGTGAGCCCACCTAGTTTCTGAACTTTGCTAGGAGAGCTGATTTCTCTTCCAGCTCGCTCCCATCTTTCCATGACCTATCTTTTCATATTTTCAAGACTTGAAAGTGCCACTTCTGAGTTGACAAAGTCATCATAGTCTTGTCAACTATTTACATGATCTGTTGGAATAGCGTTGCCTGATATTTATGAAAGGAGATGAGAGTGCAACCTTAGAACCCTTTCTTCTTCATGAACTTCATCCAATCTCTCACAAGGAAGATCCCTTAGCCAGCTCATGTTGACATAAAGCTTGGGATCTAAAGATTCTATTATTGCATTCGATTCATATACACCAGATTTTATTGCTAATAAAGTGTCCATGCCCTCCTTGTTAGAGTTAACATAGTGTCATTGCCTCCATGTATGCCAGAGATCATGAATATCGTTAGGAAGGGGGGTGTTATGATATAAAACTACCTATACCTTCTAGGTGCATAAGCAAGCTACCATTAGATGATCCACTATTTCGCTATCAACCCCATATAATGAACACCCACTAGGCCCAGATATGCCTTTCCTTGCCAAAGCATCCTACATTAGGATTTGTTTGTTGTAACAAAACTAGTTAAAATACTTGCATTTCTCTAATATGGGTAATCTCCATATGATCTTGCCGAAGTGGGAGATTACACCACCATTGCTAAGGAAGTAATAGCAGCTAGAACTAAAAATTGATGATCCACACTGTAGATCCACTTTCTGGTATCCTATCGATCAGTCAATTAGATCTCATAAAGTATCATTTCCAAAGTTTGAAATTCAGTCTAAGGGGAGGGGGTTCTCTAAAGCTGGCCATCCATTTCGGCCTCCCCATTAAGTTTGATACACTATTGTTCTTGCATTTTGATAACCAAAATAAGGTAGGGAAATGGGAACTGAATGTTGAGTTATTAGCCCAGTTTTCATTCCATAAAGAAATTTTTGATCCATTCCCAAGTTCAGGCATTGAGAGTGAGTGCATTAGCTTGGAGACCATAAGTATGCTCTTCTAAAATGGTGATGCAATGAGCTTGATATATGTAGATTCAGTTGCTAGGGTTGATTTTGAATAGTATAGATTTTGCATCAAAGTCTTCCACAGTCATTTTTTATCTGAGAAAAATAGAGCCCACTATTTGAGAAGGAAAGTTTGGTTTTGGAGTCTTAGGTCAGTGATACCTAGTCCACCAAACTTCTTTGGGTGACAAATTTGGTCCTAACCAGCCAAGATCCTAAATCTACTGCAATTGTTTTTGTCACCCCATAGGAAGGAACGACACAATTTGTTGATGCTCGTGAGGATACAACTAATGGGATGTATAAAATGGACATCTAGTACATTAGTACGGTTATTAAAATAGAGTTAATCAAGACTATCCTTTCAACAAATAAGAGTATTGTTGGCCCTAGAATTGATTTTGATGAGAACAAAATATTTGAGTATGTATTTAATACTAATAAGTTGTTTAAGTGTTTGAAAAGAGGTTTCAGAAAGCTAAAGTCATGTTTTAAAGAATCCCATGCTTCCCATCTTAAAAATCTAAAGAAGGTTCAAGGAGGCCACACCATGAAAAATCAAGTAAAGAAGGTCCAAAGTCGGCTCCAAGTGTTGAAGAGTTGACTTCGGCATGCTAACATCAGATGGCATAGGTCTCAAGTCGACTCTCTCAAGAAAAATAGAAAGCTGATTTTCTAAGACCGGTCCCTGAGTCGACTCCTAAAGAGTTTGAGTCGATTCAAAAATAGCTCGAGTTGACTCATGATCTACTCAAGTTGACTTCACTATGACTAACAAGCTTTAACGGCTAGTTTTTTAAAAGTTGCAGTTTTGCACAGAAGCTCTCTAATGGTGAGTTCTCACCTCCCAATGGTTCAAAAAAAGCTTAGCTACTTGATACACAGTAGTCTTAGCCAGAACGGAGTGCGAGCCTAATTATCATATGTGAATGAATGATAATTTCAATATCTCGATGAACACCAGGCATAAGGCACCTCCAATGTCCATCCAGACTATTGGATCTATTACCATCTACTTTAATGGAAGGCTATAATCTAGTTATCACCATAACAATTTCATTTTAAGGACCTAATCATTTTAGAAAATTTGGTTAACTTATTTTAGAGAAAGAGTCAGAAAGAAACAGCTAATTCATGATCTTCCACTGACTTCACCAAGTTAGATTAATGGAGGACCATAAATAGCTGATCTAGGAGCACCTAATTAGTTAACACTAATTCGTTTAAAGGCTACAGTCTGTAAGAGCTGAACATGTACGAGAAAAAAAATTCAAGATAGAGAGCAGTATTTTGGACTATAGGCAGTACACAACTAGGTGGCTCAGTCAGGGGACTTGAGTCGATCCAGTCGTTTGATCTAGGTAGTCCGACTATAGGCTGAAAACTGCCAAAATATCAAGGTCGGGCTCATGACGTTAATTCCTGATGGGTATATTTTGTATATAGGGTATTTTGAAATTTGCGATGAAAGTTTTTCTATGAGATGGGGCCTTGACCCTTGTTAAAGTATATATGCTAAATAAGTCAATTGCTAGTAAGGCTGAGATATATTTAAATAAAAGCTCTTTTCCCTGAAAATCATTTTTCGTTCTCTAACTATTATATTCTCATATTTCTTGAAGATTATTGATGTTGCATTTCCACAAACTTAAGTAATCTCCTGAGAGTTTCTTCTTTATTGCTTGGTGAATTCACCAGCAGTCATGCCAATCCAGTTGGAGAAAAGGGCAGGGAATGTTGAGCATTAGTGGAAAGAGCACGTAAGTGAATTCTCCAAATTAATTGCTATTGCCATAATAGAGCCTCATTCAAAAACTGAGGTTTATCAGTTTGAAGTAGCCTCACATTAAAACACCTGTGCATCGATATTTCGAAAAGAATAAAATGGAAGTACCAAACCATAATTCCTTAGAGTGCTGTGACTTACTAGCGATCTAGCGGATCTACAACTGTGTGACAAATAACCAAAATAATTTCCTAAAACTTTTTTTATTTGCTTCATGGTTCAAAGTTCGTCTCTCTAGAATTAAATAGGTGGGGAGATATTTACACGACAGGAATGGTATACCATAGAAAGTTTAGAAGAACGCATAAAGAAACAAGAGAGATCGTTTTCACGAAGCAAGGTGTTAGATCAGGCTACCACTCTTGTAGCAAGAATCAAGATATAGGATCCTAGTTTTTATTTTTCATTTAGATTCCGTAAGATTATAGACTAACCCAACTATAACTATTATAATTGATTTATAGAGATCTTGACCTAATCTAAGACGACATTTGATTAGATTTAGTCAATTCTTAATTAAGTTTATTTTTTAATCTAATCTTAGATCTAACCCAATTAATGGACTTAATTTACTCTAACCCGTTAACCCAAGTGTTATGATTTTTGACTTAGGATCTTCAATTATAATTCTAGATCCTAATCAAATAACTCTTAATTCTTAATTAAGTTTTGGACTAAGGGTTGGAATTCGGTATTTCAAAAATAATTTTTATGTTATAAAATATTTTTATAACATGGTTCTATCAACTAGTTGCATGTTTGATTCATAATCAACATGCAAATAACATAATCATGAATCTATTTTAGATCTAATCTAAATATATTTATAAAATTTAAATTAAAATAATTTTAATTCTAAATAATCATAAATCATCTTAGATCAAATCTAATATATTTATTATTATAAAATTTATATTAAAATATTTTTAGTTCTAATTATAAATTTCTTAGATCATATCTAATATTTTATGATTAGATTTTATATTATCACGTACTAGGATAATTTTTTTACTGTAAAAGATAAATCTTACAGCAGGACAATTTTATAAAATTAGTACATATAATCTAAATTTATTATATTCAAATTAAAATAATTTTAAATCAATTAAATCATAAATTAACATAGATCATATCTAACAAATTTATGATTAAGATTTAGATCAGCACGAACTAGGATAATCTTTTCACTATAAGGGATCAACCTTACAGCAGGACAACCTTATAAGATCAGTCTATATGATCTAAATAATTTATTTTTAAATTTAATATTAGATTATAATTTAGATCTAATCTAAATAAATAATCTAAAACATACATAATAATCATGTCAAAATGACCTAGGCTCTGATACTAATTGAAGAAAAAATCTAGGATTTGCTAGCATATATTTTGAAACTTTTTCAAAATATGAACAGTGAAAGCAAAAGATTAATCAAATTAATATTTAAAATATGCAACTAAATTCTAGATCTAGGATCTTAAGATATGAATCATGCATGCATTAAAATCTAAAAATTAAATAATATTGGTGTAGAAAACTACGATCGTCAGAATTAGCTGGAGTTGAGAAGTCGAGGTCACCCTCGAGACAAGCAAAATAAGTCCAAACTAGAGGTGCGGTGGCTCCAATAGGATCCTCCGATGATCAAGTCAGCTCTTCTGATCAATAGAAATAAAGCACTCAGGAAATTAAAATAGAGTTTAGAGCTTAGAGAGAAAATATATCTAGAGGATCTTTTATATAGGCAGAGCTCATAACAAACTAATAGTGACAACCATAACTATCTGGTAGTGGGCCGTTTGGGATCACGTGGAGTTTATTATGAAGAATAGTGTTCGTTGTCATACATGTCAGTCTATAGAGATTAAGTAGTTAAAGTTTGGATGAGACAGTTATTGGCGATGAAGAGCTTCATACTACAATAGTTCTGGAGAAGTTCAAACTTCTCCAAGATTATCTACTTGTTGACTAGCTTGCATTAAGCTGGAAGCTGAATCTGCATAGAAGATGAAATCCTTCTGGGTGGCAGCAAGGACTTTGGCCAAAAAGAACCTACTAGATGACTGGAAGGAGTTCGATTGGAGGAAGTCCTTTGAGCGACTGGATGGAGATCGACTGGAAGGAGCCCTTTGGGCGACTAGATGGAGTTCAGTGATTGGAAGGAGTTCAGCTGGTGGCTAGGATGGGCAAGCACAATTAGAGCATTTTGGTGAGTCTCAATCGCTTCTCCAAGGTCCGATTATCTTTGAAGTCATCTACAACTGAATAACCATCACTGATTGAAGGCTGGTAAGGATGGCGGATTCACTGATTTTACGGCCAGGCTCTTCATGGAGGAGTTTGGGCTTAATCTGATGATGGAGTTCTTCTATCTATCCTGGGTTGCACACTCGAGATCCTAAATTCGATAGGGCCAAGATCTACCTCTTAGTAAGGCATAGAAGTTCATCTAGGGGTAAGCTCTACCAGTCTGTGGTTCTTGTTGCGAGATTCAATCCATAATAGCTAGAGTTGGTCTGAAGGAGATTTGGTTAGATAAGAGTTTAGCCAGTACCAGTATCAAGATCGGCCAAGCTAGGATATGCAGGGATTGGGTGCTTAGCCAACTGCTTAGGTAATCACCTTCACTATTCAAGTTCATCCGAA
>QRFJ01001459.1:254976-312907 GCA_006176705.1 Cocos nucifera
AAATAAATAATCTAAAACATACATAATAATCATGTCAAAATGACCTAGGCTCTGATACTAATTGAAGAAAAAATCTAGGATTTGCTAGCATATATTTTGAAACTTTTTCAAAATATGAACAGTGAAAGCAAAAGATTAATCAAATTAATATTTAAAATATGCAACTAAATTCTAGATCTAGGATCTTAAGATATGAATCATGCATGCATTAAAATCTAAAAATTAAATAATATTGGTGTAGAAAACTACGATCGTCAGAATTAGCTGGAGTTGAGAAGTCGAGGTCACCCTCGAGACAAGCAAAATAAGTCCAAACTAGAGGTGCGGTGGCTCCAATAGGATCCTCCGATGATCAAGTCAGCTCTTCTGATCAATAGAAATAAAGCACTCAGGAAATTAAAATAGAGTTTAGAGCTTAGAGAGAAAATATATCTAGAGGATCTTTTATATAGGCAGAGCTCATAACAAACTAATAGTGACAACCATAACTATCTGGTAGTGGGCCGTTTGGGATCACGTGGAGTTTATTATGAAGAATAGTGTTCGTTGTCATGACATGTCAGTCTATAGAGATTAAGTAGTTAAAGTTTGGATGAGACAGTTATTGGCGATGAAGAGCTTCATACTACAATAGTTCTGGAGAAGTTCAAACTTCTCCAAGATTATCTACTTGTTGACTAGCTTGCATTAAGCTGGAAGCTGAATCTGCATAGAAGATGAAATCCTTCTGGGTGGCAGCAAGGACTTTGGCCAAAAAGAACCTACTAGATGACTGGAAGGAGTTCGATTGGAGGAAGTCCTTTGAGCGACTGGATGGAGATCGACTGGAAGGAGCCCTTTGGGCGACTAGATGGAGTTCAGTGATTGGAAGGAGTTCAGCTGGTGGCTAGGATGGGCAAGCACAATTAGAGCATTTTGGTGAGTCTCAATCGCTTCTCCAAGGTCCGATTATCTTTGAAGTCATCTACAACTGAATAACCATCACTGATTGAAGGCTGGTAAGGATGGCGGATTCACTGATTTTACGGCCAGGCTCTTCATGGAGGAGTTTGGGCTTAATCTGATGATGGAGTTCTTCTATCTATCCTGGGTTGCACACTCGAGATCCTAAATTCGATAGGGCCAAGATCTACCTCTTAGTAAGGCATAGAAGTTCATCTAGGGGTAAGCTCTACCAGTCTGTGGTTCTTGTTGCGAGATTCAATCCATAATAGCTAGAGTTGGTCTGAAGGAGATTTGGTTAGATAAGAGTTTAGCCAGTACCAGTATCAAGATCGGCCAAGCTAGGATATGCAGGGATTGGGTGCTTAGCCAACTGCTTAGGTAATCACCTTCACTATTCAAGTTCATCCGAAAGGAGTTCAACTGAAGCCAACTGCTTATAGTGTAGGAATCTGGTTGAAGTTGGACCGATCGGACTCTACCACTCAAGCCTTACCATCAAGTGGGAAATGATCACTTTTACTATTCAAGCTCATTTGGGTAGGGTTCGCAATGCTTCACGGGCTCTGTAGTTTATTCATGTAATCAAGAAGATCAACTGGTCGATTGAAGATCGGCCACCTTAAAATTATCTTAAGACCAAATATCAGGTTAAACTTCAGTAGGAGTGGGTTTAACCCCAATAAATAATAAATAAAACAAAAATATTGATCATATCAACATCAAACAAAAACTAGATCTAATCTAGTAAGTGAAAGAGATCATATCTCTTTTTGCAAATCAAGATCTTCACTTGCTGATCTGAGGCTAAGGTTATCGCTTCAAGCCGCACATGCATCCGGTCGCTACAAGAAGTCCACATGAAGCTTCAATCTTGATCTGAAGTCCAATCTCTGAAAATCAGCACAGTGTGCTAGCATCCTGTCGATCCTTCTTTGATGGTTGATCATGAACCTCCTTCTTTGAATAGCTTGGACCTTCCAAAGATCAAGGAAGGTTTGGAGGCGGATTGGGAGAGGTCTTCTTCCTCACCTTTTTCTCTCAACAAGATCTATGGAAGAGGATCTAAGTACAACCCTAAAAAAGACCCTTCTTCTCTATTTCTTTTTTCTCACCAAGACACCACAACTTGTGTCCTTATAATAGCCCACACCCAAGACCCTCTTATATCCAATGAACCCATGCCCAAACCCTCTCTCTCTCTCTGATGTAATTATTATAGAAAAATCATGCCTAAACTCCCTTTAAATAGAGAGATAGAAAGGAGTCCTTGTCTAGGTCAAATACCTAGAAAGGATTGTCTAAAATGGACAAGATTTGGGGTGCCCAACTCTTGGGCACCTCCTATTCTTTTGGCATGGAGAACCTAAAATTGGCACACAACCTTCCTCTCTTTTTTATGAAAAAATTAGAATAAATCTGATTTAAATTGGCACCTAAAGAGGATAAGGAAGGTGATGTGTCAAACTCTATCCAATAGAGTCCTAGGTCAAAACAACTTGTTTGTTTTGACCTAGTCCACAATCAATTTCCATCTAAGAAAGATAGAGGGTGCAAAGAGGTGGCATGAGATCTCTTTGGGCATGAGAGATCTCATGCAAATTCTAAGGGTGGGGCGTGGCAAGGCTAGGTGGCATTAGGAGAGAGAGTCCCAGTCATGTAGGGACTCCATGTTTTGACTTGGTCTAACCAATTTTTGAACTCAATCAAATTAAAACTTGTGCAACCCAATTAAGAGTGGTCTTAGTCCAACTAAGAGTCTAATTAAATCAGATTAAATTAAATTTAAATTTAGTTTAAATTCTAATCAAATTAGAAATTAGGTGCATTCAAGTCCTAATTGAACATGGACTTGTTCTTCCTTATAATTAGCTTATCCCATAAATCAATTGGACTTGATCTAACCAAGTCCAAACTAAATCTAATTAAATCACATTTAATTAGACTTGATCTCAGCCCTCATGCTTAATCAGATCGAGCCAATTAGTAATCTGATTGCTAATCAATCCTCCTGTAATACTTACACTAAGTCAAACATTAATCGTACTGATTATTTGACCCTAGAACAATTCTTAATTGTTGATCAACCATCTGATCATATCAAAATCTCTAATGTGTGTGATCTGATAGGTTCAAACTTAAGCCGGTAGCACTGAAATAAATTTCTATACTAATCAAAGTGACTATCTAGTAATGGTACACGATGGTCGGATAGGTCGAATGTATAAAGTAACACTCTTAGAACCCATGTAGATATGATTTTTGTATAATTCATCCTCTTGACCATGAATTCTCATAGGACGATTCAGGATTTAACTGTCAATTCTGATTAGATCATCTACATTATATTTCTAAATATCAAATCCATCACATGGATTTTTTTAGCCAAGATTTTGCTAAATTGAAATACAGCGATGCATTGTCTCCAAGCTCTTGGAGTGGTTAATCCCATCTTAATCACTCACTGACTTCACAAGTACTTAATGGTGCCCAAAAATCTTCAATCACTAAATTAAAAATTCAGATAATCCGATACCAAAGTACTGTGAGTTGCTTGTAAGTCACCATGGTGATCTCAGGTCTAAGGAATACTTATATCCATATCCCATCAAAGCAATTCTCGATAGCAAAATGCCTTAGAGTTGGTCACATTCAATGATGATGTACCCCTACATCTCACTTATATATCATACCAGTGTCTCTACACTTCTTGGTTAAGAGGACAATCAATCTATATGGTACACAATCACCTACACTCCATAAATGTTGTCATCCTAGGTAACAACATACACTACTACAGTAAAGGGCTACGGTAGTGGTTGCCGCTGCCATAAATTATGATAGTGGTTACTTAACCGCTACCACTGTCACCATCATCATAGGTCTATGACAGCAATTTTTGCAGTGATTATTGTAATCATTGCCATAGATTTTCTATGGCAGCGATTATGGTAACCACTGCCACAGAACACCTATGGCAGCGATTATGTGACCACTGTCATAGGCAACCTATGGTAGCAGTTTCTTGAACCGCTACCATAGATGCCTATGGTAGCGATTCATGAATCACTGCCATAGATATCTATGGTGGTGATTTATCAACTACTGCCATAAATTATAGCAGCGATTGGCATGCAATCTATGGTAGCGGTTGGTACGCCTACGGCAGCAATTTTGCAACTGTTACCATAGATTTTGAAAATAAAAAAATATATATTTTTTATATTTTTTATTTTTTATTTGATAAATATAATTCAATGTATAATATAAGAAAATATTATAAACATAAGAATATTTTTGCTCAAATTTTATTATTGAATAAAATTTATTATAATATTTTTCAAAAAAATATATCAAAAGTCTGTTAAATCTACATCTAAGTCATCATCACTGGAATTAGATGGAGCATGAGTTGGAGGAGCTAGAGCAGGAGGGGCTGAAGCTAAAATGCCAGCCAACATGTCCTCAAGGCCCATGAAGTCAACTCTAAAATGCATGATGAGCCTCATCAGCATAGCAATCATAACGCCCTGTAGCTGAGCTGCCTACTCCCTAGCCTGAGCTGCCTACGCTAATGCCTCGTCAAGCAGCTCCTAATTGACGACACTAAAAGTATGTGAAGAGATGCTCGCCTCAGACCATTAAAGTATCGACGTATGTCCCGGCCTACATTGGATCCTTCCAAAGTACTCAAGCCTTAAGACCTAAGATAGATGGTCATGGGAGCCAGAGGTATCCAAACCCTCGCTCGCAAGCATGTCTAACTTTTTTATAATTACAAATTTAAATAAAATATCATAAGAAATGTTATAATACTAATCATACTAATATCTTATTTATTACTTACAAAAATCCTCCCAATCGCAGCATCCATCGGCATGCCCTTCTTGTCCGTACGACTAGATCGAAAGATGGCATTATGGATGGACATCACTCTATCTCTCATCAGCTATAATAATGAATTAGTTTATTAGAAATATGTAAAAAAAATATTAATTTAATTTATAAACTAAGATTCAAAATTTATTACCGCTCTATATTGGGAAATATGTCCCAAAGTCAATCATCAGCCTATTAATGGTTGAGCTATATTATAATTATAATTAATTTATTAAATAATAAAATATATTTTTGATATTTTTCATCATAAGTTTTCATCTTCTAATGAACTTCATTATTGTGATGAAGTCCTTAGGACTATTTAGGTTCGATAAAAAGAGGATTTATCGATTAGTTCTTAAAATTATTCACGACCAAATGATAGATTGTTAATTAGGATGACAGTGTCTATCGAGCATAGGTCGCTGTGTACCATATAAGTTGGTTGTCCTCTTAATCAAGAAGTATGAAAATACTGATATGGCATACAAGTGAGATGTAGGGGTGCATTATCACTGAACGTGACCAACTCTAGAGTATTTTACTGTCGAGAATGTCTCTAATGGGATATAGGTATAAGTATCCCTTAAACCTGAAATCACCTCAATGGCTTGCAAGCAACTCACTGTGCTTTGGTACTGGACTAACTGAATTTCTAATTCAATAATGGAAGGCTTCCAGGCACAGTCAAGTACTTGCGAAGTTGGTATATAATCAAGATGAGATTGATCATTCTAAGAGTTGGAGAAGAATGTATCATTGTATTTTAATATAGCAAAATCTTGGCTAGGATAATCCATGAGATAGATTTGGTATTTTGAAATACAATGTGGACAGCCTGATCAGAGTTGATAGTTAAATTTTGAGGTATCCTACTAGCATTTTGGTCAAGGAGATGAATTATATGGAAACTATATCCACATGGATTCTAAGGATATTTGTTCTACACATTCGACCTATCCGGCCATCAAATACTATTGCTAGATGATCACTTCAACTAGCATAAGAATTTATTTCTGTGCTTCTAGTTTAGGTTTGAACCTATGGAGTCACATATATTAGAGTTCATGATCTGATCAAATGGTTGATCAATGATTAAGAATCATTCTAAAGTTAAACGATCAATACGATTGATGTTTAATCTAGTGCAAATATTGCAGGAGGATTGCTTAGTATTCGATTACTAATTGGCTTAATTTGATCAAACCAGAGAACTGAGATTAAGTCTAATTAAATATAATTTAATTAAATTTAGTTTAGACTTGATTGGATCAAGTTCAATCAATTTATTGGATAAGCTAAATGCAAGGAAGAACTAGTCCTAGTTCAATTAGGACTTAGGTCAACCTAATTTCTAATTTAATTAAAAAATTAAATCAAAATTAAATTTAATTTAATCTAATTTAATTAAATTTTTAATTAAATTAAGATCTACTTTAATTGGGTTTAATTAATTTTAATTTAATTTGATTCAAAAATCATGTTTGACTAAGTTAAATTAGAAGTCCTAGTGAGACTAGGACTTCTTTCCTTGTGCCACTTGATATCTCACGCCCACCCCATGCCCCCATGCCTATTTTTTAAGATTTGCTCATGGAAAACCCTTTCTCTTAGGTCTTCACGCATGCCCACTTGCTTTCCTTCTTTTTTACATGGAATTAAGTTGTGGACCAAGTCAATAGATGGCAAGTTGTTGTAGTTTTGAATTCTATATGATAGAATCCTAACAAACCAAAACTCCTCCCATAAGGTGCTGCCCACTTCCTATTTTCTCCTAAAATTTTTGATGGAAAAAGGAGAGTTTTTGTGCGACAAAAATGGATGGTCCATGCTAAAAAAAAGGAGGGGGCGCCCAATAGTTGGGCACCCCTTGTCTTGCCTAATTTGGACCTGCCATGTCTAGGTATTTGACCTAGACAAGACTCCTCCATATCTTATTATTTAAAATAATTTTTAAACTAGTTTATTCATTGATTTCAGACATTTGAGAGACTTTTTAGGTGTGAAAAAATTAGGAAAATATTCATCTTGGGTGTGGGAGTTCTAAAGACACTAATCTAGGTGTCCAGCTGACAGAACAAAGAAGAAGAAGAGGGTCTTCTTCTAGAACTATTTTCTTCTTCCCTTTTTCTCTAATTTTGAGATTTATTTGAGAGTTGTCTCAAATTTAGAATCTCTCCTATTACTTCTAATTTTTTGGAGTATCCAAGTCTTGAAGAAGGAAGCATCGGATCGACCGTCGAAAAAATATCAGCACAGTACTAGCATACTATACTGCTTTCCTACATCGGACTTCTGATCATAGTTCGTGGGCTCATGTGGATATTTCTTAGAGGCCAAATATGTGTGCAGCTCAGAGCTTCATCCTTCAGCCTGAATCAATAAATTAGAACATCTAACTTGCACAAATAATATGGATCTGATCTATTATTACATATCTACATTAAAATGTTGATACGATCAACATATTTTTCTTTCTAATATTTTTAATTTTTGATTTAATCTCATGCTATAATTATATAATAGAATCTTAGATCTAGGGGTTCTCTAACTTTTATGAATAAATTTTAATTTATTTCAGTCTTTTGCTATCTAATCTTGAAAAAATTTTAAGATCTAGCCCTAAAATTCTAGATCTGGTTTCTTCACTCTATATACACAACTAGCCATAGACTCATGGCTAAGAGTGTGCATGTACTCTTGAGCTATCCGATTCTTCCAATTCTGATGATAATAGGCAATCTAAAAAATATTTAAATAAATAATATATATTTTAAAAATATTTAAATATAATTTTAAATATATTAAAAAATTTAAAAGTTAGAAATTAAATCTAAAACTCCTCGCTCCTACAATACCTAACCATTCCCTTCCACTGACTCGGAGCATAGTCCTAAATCTAAGAAACAAGCTCCACCAGAGTGTCCCATCGGTGCTCAAGCCATCCTCTATGGAGCTTGACCTTATAGCCCCGATACAACTCTCTAATCTTCTGCAGCTAGGCATCTTGAGCCCTCTCATGATCTGGAAAGTCGTACCTCCTCTATACAAAGTTATCAGAAGTTAATTACAAAATTATTCTAATCAAATATAGTATAAAGAGCTCAAATGTCTAAATATAATTAGCATACATTTATCCATATCTCCCCCCACACTCAATCCCTAACACCAGTATCCATCAATCACTAGTCCATGGGCAGTGTCAGAATGATATTGGACCGCCTCACAGGCACTCCGAAAAAGAAATGCATCTTCCATGCAATCTATCCTACTGGCCTCCCCTCTATATTATACTCCATCATCACTTGATGCTGGCAGTTTCACACATGCGGCATGCGTATGGGACCGCAAAATATCCTACTCCTATAATGAAAATATATTATACAAATATATAAGTGTACAATAACTATATAAATAAATAAATAAATAATATAATAAAAATGTACACTCATTGGTCATGAGATTGTGCGATATGGATGTCAATGGAGACTCATCGATAGATGGAGCATGTGTCAAAGAGGCTGATAGTGAAGGCTCAGTGTCGATGGAGTAGATACCAATAGTCCCTGGGCAATCGATGCAAAGGTGGATGGAGTATGCTCCATCTGCGACTCAGATGCGGAGCTCTGCATAATCCATCGAGGGATGGGGGTGAAAACTAGATGGCATTTCGATGTCCTCATAAGCTACAATATTAATGAACATTAAAGGAGGCTCAGATTCATCATTTAATCATGCATTGCAATGTTACCTTCAGTATCCATTACAACTAAACCAAATCGGCTGTGAATAATTGCCCGCTAAATAGTCGCTGGCCATCCAAGATCGTCTTACCATTTAAAATTATTAAAATATTTATAAAAAAAGAAAAAAAAATAAGAGAGCTCATATCACTAAAATCATGCTAAGAATTAATCATTTTCTACTCGAAATCATCACAATCTCTTTATAAAAAAAACTAATTTTTTAAAATAAAATATTATAAAAAATAATAAAAAAAATTGATATAAGATAAGTCAACTAGAAGGCTTATCAGCCTAATTGAATATATATATATACACATAATATTTTTATTATTATTAAATTTAATAATTTAAAATATAATATTAAGTTATGACTATATTTCAATTTATGAATATATTAAGTTATAAATATACTTTAATTTATAAATATAATAATAAATAATTTATGAATAATATAATAAATTTAATATTATATTTATCAAGGATCAAAAATGACATCAATTAACATGCTATCCAAGTCATATAATATATACGATTAGAAAAATAAATCAATAAAAATTCAAGAAAAATAAATCAATAAATAAATCCATAAATAAATTAATAAATTAATTAATAAAAATAGGGAGCCCAAAGGTTACCGATGGTGGGGTGGGGTGCAAGGCCAAAGGGGGCCGGTGGCAGGGCGGCTAGTGGTGGGGCGCAACCAAAGGGGGCGGTGGGGTGGGGCGCGGGGTCGGGGCTGAAGGAGGCAGGGCCAAAGGGGGCTGATAGTGGTGTAGACTAGCGGTAGGGTAGGCCGGCGATGGGGCAAGGTGCAGGGCTGGGATCAAGGGAGGTAGGGCCCGCAGTGGTGCTAGAGGGAAGGGCGACGGAGCTGAGGGAGGGGTCATGGCAGTGGAAAGGGAGCTGGTGCAGGGTTTGAGGAGGGAGGGAGCCTAGGGAGCCAGAGCTGAAGGAAGCCAAGGGAGGGGCCAAGAGAGCTAGAGTCGGTGGCGAGGTTGAGGGAGGGGATGGTGGCAGACGGGCCAACGTGGGGTGGTAGCTAGGGCATGGGTAGCCAAGGCGAGAAGAGAGAAAGAGAGAGAGGGAGATGGGCAGGGAGGCGGTCAACGATGGGGCAGGTCGGTGGAGGGGCGGATCAATAGCCGAAAGGGTAGCTAGGGCTCGAGTAGAGAGGAGAGAGAGTGGAGGTCGGGAGATGAAAAAATTGGCACACAGTGAAAATTTAATGCCAGATCTATGGCGGTGATTTTCAAAATCACTGCCATAGGTCTATAATAGTGATTAGCTAAAACCGCTGCTATAGGTTCTATAGCAATGATTATCAACTGCTACAATAGACCTATAGCAGCAGTTTTTGCCAACCACTGCTATAGATACAAATATGAATTTTTCATATTTTTTTCTTGAATATAGTATAATTTTAAAATTTAAAGCTCATTTTTACTATTCATTATCTAGATAATTATCATTAGAATATCATCACAAAATACTGCCTCGATCTGATAGCCCTAGCTATATCGATCGATAAAATTTAATTTCAATGGCCATAAGCAACCGCATGATGATCTAAAAGATAAAGACCACCGATTGATCTAAAAACTTGCAATGATGATCTCGATGATATTTGTAGTACACTATCAAAATCTCATTTTAATCAAACATCATTATTATGGTCAACCTAGTATTGGATGATTTCGACTATTAAATGAAAAATGTGTAATCAAAAGGCCAAATAGTATCCAATTAACAGATAATTTTTTAGATAATTAATCTTTGCAACTAATTTAATTGTTTGTATAGTAGTGATCATAAAGTTCAAACCATGTCTATATGAACTATCCACGTTAAACATATCTTACAACAGTGAAAGCATAATTATAAAAGGCCTTTAAGAATAAGTACTAAGAGACATATAGTTTTGGATCGTTCATATATACGCGGTTTGAATTTTATGATCACCACCGTACAAATGATCAAAGTAGTATCTAAGATTATTTATCTAAAAGTTTACCAAATAATCGGACACTGTTTGGCCTTTTGATCATCATTTTTCATTTAACATCCAAAATCATCCCATGCTAGATTGATCATGATAATAATATCTGATTAAAGTGAGATTTTGATAGTGTGTTATAAACATCATCGAGATCATCATTACAAGTTTTTGAATCGATCGATGTTCTTTACCTATCATATCATCATGTAATCATTTATGACCGTCGAAATCATATTTTATCGATCAACATAGCTAGAGCTATCGGATCGAGGTGGTCTTTTGTGATGACACTCTACTGATAATTATTTAGATAATGAATGGTGAAGATGGATTTTAAATTCTAAAATTATACTATATTCAAGAAAAAATATGAAAAGTTCATATTTATATCTATAACAGTGGTTAGAAAAAACCGCTGCTATAGATTGACCTATAGCAGCGGTTACATATAACCACTGCTATAAGTGCAATCTATGGCAGCGATTCAGTGGTTACGTATAACCACTGCTATAGGTGCAATCTTCTGCATTACTACCACCACAGGTTTGAGCATATGGCGGTGGTTGACTAATTGTTATAATAAATGAAATCTTTGGTAGTGGTTAATGGTAACCGCTACTATAGATTGGATCTAAGATAGTGGTTATAGCTAACTACTACTGTAGATTTTACCTATGATAGTGGTTTTACGTAACTACTACCATAGATGACCTATGGCAGTGGTTTTACGTAACCGCTGCCATAGGTCTGATCTATGGCAATGGTTAGTTATAATCGTGGCCTTAGATTCTATGGCAGGGGTTTTCAAAATTGTTGCAATAGTATGCACTATCATAGCCCCATTCTATAATAATGGTATCATTGGTCGTGAATATTTTAAGGACTAATTGATAAATCCTTTCTTTATCGAATCTAAATAGTCCTAAGGACTTCATTGCAACAAAGGAGTTCATTCGAAGATCTAGATTTGTGATAAAAAAATGCCAAAATAAATTTTTTATTCATTATAAATCATTTACATTTACAAGTATAGCACAACCGTCAATAAGCTGACGATTGGCTTTGGAACATATTTTTCAATATCCATGACCTAGCGATGCTATAGCCAACTAGTCTCATTAATCTTAGCATCCATTGCAATAAGATATTGATCATTCTTCATGACAAGATCATCTAGATCAACCATGTAGATATTGTCATGTCTATATCCAATGAACATGATGCTATTATCGTTAGACCTAGATACAATGTATAAGAATGATTCAAAAATAATTTTATAACCTTTATTACAAAATTGACTAATGCTAAGTAAGTTATGCTTCAAACCATCAACCAAAAGATCATTTTGAATAACACATGAAGAAGATATATATATATATATATATATATATATATATATATATATATATATATATATATATATATATATATATATATATATATATATATATATATATTACCAATGCCAATGATATGTCCTTTACCATTATCTTCGAAAGTAATAACTCCCTCATTCTTTACTTCAAGAGTGACTAATTATGATTTGTCACCCATCATGTATCTTAAACAATTACTATCAAAATACCATAGCTTTTTTCTTCCCTTGGTTGCAAGGCAGACCTACAAAAGAAAATCAAGTGAAGATTTTAGGTACCCAAGTCATCTTGGGTCCTTTTGAGTTCATTACTATGGTTCCTTTTAGAAACCAAACCTTTTTGACCATTTTTTCATTAAGTTTTCTAAAATCACATTAGTAGGAATTATATCCAACCTTTTCACAAGAAAACATTTAACATTTGAAGAGAAGTTTGAAGTAAAGTTTACAAAGAAGTTTTTTAGCAATTTTTGTTTCTTTTGCGGTTTAAATCATAAACCGGCTTTGTTCAAAACAGCTCTTTATTCATTTAAATTCATTTGTAATTTTTCAAAACTTAAGATAAATTTATCAACAAATGGTTTGACCTTTTCCAAATCATCTTTGATTTCTGGTTTTCAATATTCAATGACACTACATCTTTTGACATCTTTTCTTTTTCATAAGATATGTCTAGGATTTGCTTCTTTAATTCTTTATTTTTCAAGCTAATTTTTTTGAATTCAACCATAAGTTCAGAAAATACATCTTGCAACTCATAAAAAGTAAAATTTAGAGTATTTTCAGAATTTTCCTCCTCTTGATGAGCCATCAATCATAAGTTAGCCATTTCTTATGTTTCCTCATCGAAGCTTAAATCTTCACTCTCACACCATGTGGCCATCATTGCCCTTCTCCTTGTCTTTTTGGCTGATTTCTTGAGAAGGGGGTAGTCCATTTTAAAATGACCGATTTCTTGCATTCAAAACAAATAGGCAGCTTCTTTTTTTCCTTTTCCTTGTCGTTGCTTAATTCACCTTTGAAGGACTTCCTCTTAAATCCTTATTTCTTTTTACTCATGAATCTTTTAAATTTTGTTGCAATTAAGGCCAAGTCTCCTTCTCCGGACTCATCACTTTCTTCATCTTGATTGGGGTTGACTTGAGTGTGATTGTCTTTTTCCTCTTTCCTTCCTCCTCAATGCTTTGCTTCATGGTTAACTCATGTGTCATGAGAGAATCAAGAAGCTCATCCAATGAAAGTGTGTTGAGGTCCTTGACTTCTTGGATTGCAGTGATTTTTGCTTTCCACATCTTTAGAAGAGATCTAAGATTTTTTGAATAAGTTCACTGTTAGTGGATGATTTTTTTAAATTTTTTAAACTATTAATAATATCAGTAAATCTAGTAAACATATCGATAATAGACTCATTTATTTCTATTCTAAATAATTCATATCTATGAACAAGCATATTGATTTTAGACTCCACTTAATTGGTATCCTCATAGGTAATCTCGAATCTATTCCAAATTTCTTTAGCTGAAATGCATATAGAGATTCTATTGAATTTATTGGCATCTAATGCACAATATAACACATTCATGGTTTTTGCATTCAATTCAATCATTTTCATATCTTGCTCATCCCAATTCTCTTTAGATTTGGGAACATTGACTCCATCTACTCTAAGTGTGGAAGTGTGTAGGCCATTAATTATCACCCTCTGAAGTTAATAATCTAATGCTTAAATGTAAATACGCATGCATGCCTTCTAATAAGTATAGTTTGTTTCATTGAACAAGGATGGTCACGACTATCCTTCAATAAGAGAGGTACCCTTAGGATCGTCATTTGATCGTACTCTTGATCACTTGATTAAATGTAGCTGAGTACCAAGCTTTGATACTACTTGTTGTCCAGCTAGACGATCCAAGAGAGAGAATAAATTAGATTTTTCAAAAATTAAAACTACTATATGCTGAATTTAAAAATAATGAAGTGATTATGCTGAAATGTAGTGCTATAGATGAACAAGCAATAGAGTATAAGTGGAGAGCACAAAGAAAAACAAGCACATAATAAACTCAAGCAATTTTATAATAGTTTAGTGTACCCCAACATCTATATTTACTCTCCAAAACTTTCCTTAGGAATTATCACTATAATCTTCTTAAGATTACAATCGGATAATTTTTCCTGGGCTCATTATCCAAAATTGTTGGAAAAGCATGGGAGTTTCATGCATGGTTTTCAAAACTTTTTCAAAAACATACACAGCGGAAGACTTTAGATTAAACTTTTTAATCTAAACATATATTAGATCTAATCTACAAACACCCTAATCTAGAACTTATGATATGATACTATGTATATAAATCTAAAGTATAAAAGGAACATGAGATCAAATCTCATACCTAAATCTGAAGCGAAGATCATAGCTTTGTAGATCTTATTCGTTGCTCCAACCACACATACGAATGATCTCTAAGAGTATCCATGTGAAGCCCGATCCATCAGCTCTTAGAATGATAGCTCCTTACAAAGACTTTCTTAATGGCTGAACAAGAGAAGAAGATGATAGGATTGATACACAAGAGAATAGCCTTCTCTTATGTCTCTCACAAAATCCTAGCCTCTCACTCAATAGAGGAACGATTTCCTCTAGATCACACACTCCAAGAAGCCCACCCCTAAAGCCTCTTGCCCTAAAGACTCTTTTTCTCTACTTTCTCACACCCAAAGCCTCAAAATTCTATTACCTTTGTCTCACAAAGGGCTGAATATATAGGGGGCGGGTGACATGGATAAAGAAGAGGAATTAAAGATTGGAATGAAGTTCAATTCAAAATCTTTTTAAACTGAAACTCCATTAACTCAAATCCTATCGGTAGAGTAGGCGGCAAGGGATGTTGGGCATCCAGAATCCTCATGCATAACTAGTTTGTGAGGCAAGGATAAGTGGGCGATTTTAGGATTAGGCGCATGGGAGGTGCAGTCCAAGTTTGGACTCTTGGTTCTCATCCAATTTGGCTCTTAATCAAATCTCATTTGATCAAACCCAAACTTATGATTTAATCTAATCTAATTAGGCTCTTAATCTCACGATCAAATCAAAGATTAATTAAGTCAAAGATTTAATCAAATCAAGATCTCATCTTCCTTAGCTATTAGGTCATCCAATAAACTAATCGGATCAGATCTAATTGAATCCAATTTAATTAGACTTCATCTAATCCTTATAACTCAATCAAATTGAATCAATTAACAATCTAATTATTAATTAATCTTTTCTTAATTAATCATATTAAGTTAATCATCAATCATATTGATAATTGCATCTTTCAATGATTCATAATTATTGATCAACCACTTGATCGGATCGAAACTTTTGTATGTGTGACCCCATAGATTCGAACACTAAGTTGATAGCACAGGAACTAATTTTCTATATCAATCGAAGTAACCATCTAGCTATGCTATCCGACAGCTAGATAGAGTCGAATATAGCGAAGCAATATTCATAATCTACTGAAATATGGTTACCGTATAATTCATCCCCTTGACCAATAATGCTCAGAAAAACTTTAGAGTTTACTGTTAACTCTTGATCAGTTCATCCTTATAGTATCTCAACTAAATCCTATGCCTCTTCACAAGGATTATCCTAGACAAGATTTTGCTAAATTAAAATACATTAAATTATTCTCTTTAATTTTACTTGCAGTAGTCAATCCCATCTTGATTCACGCACCGACTTAACAGGTGCTTGACTACATCCAAAAAAATTTTATCACTGAATTAAAAATTCAAATAGTCTGGCACCAAAGTATAGTGAGTTGCTTGTAAGTCACTGAGGTGATCTCGGGTTGAAGGGACACTTATACCCATATCTTCTTGGATAACACTCTTAACAGTAGAGTGCTCTAAAATGGTCATATTCGGTGTAGATCAATATCCCACTTGTATGCAATACAGTATCTCTACACTCCTTGATTAAGAGGACAACCAATCCATATTGCACACAATGATCTATACTTGATATAATTATTATTCTTATTAATAATATATCATTTGATCGCGAACAAGTTTAAGAACTATATAATAAATCCTTCTTCATCGTATTAGAAGTAGTTCTAAGAAGTTTTATCATAACAATGGAGTTCGATTAAGAAGATGTACAACCTTATGATGAAAAATCTAGTTGATTTTACATGAGATCACCAACCAAAATCTATCCCTAAGCCAATCCTTGGCTTACAATTCAATTCAAAGATTGGATGAGCCTATCCCCTAGCTTCAAATCTCAATTAAAGTTAGTTACAATAGAATTTTTAAATAGATATAAAATAACCAATAAAAGCTCCTTTGATGAGCTGATTGAAGTTGATGAAGCTTGGAAATTTTCTTTTTAAGGAAGCTTTGGAGTAGGAGAGATTGTCTTCTTGCTGAAAAGTCAATCTTGATTTAATGTTTCGGGTGGTTGGAGAATGAATGCACACTATTCAATGCTTTTGGACTTTTCTCTTATTTTGTCTCTTGATGATTGATTCTCTCCTATTCTTTTATCTTTTCAATGAGTTAGATGACTGTTAAATACTATTTGGAGGCTCAAAAATTCATTTATGACCATAGAAATCAAAATAGAACCATTTGAATCAGTTCTACAAAGTTCTGAATTTTTTGTAGAACTAGCCAATGAGACCTCAAGTCGACTCAGATTGGATTCGAGTCGACTCAAATGACGTCTGAAGCTGCTCCAATAAAATGTCTTGAAACATAGAAATGTTGTTTGCTTTCCTTTTTCACTTAAGTCAACTCGGATAACTTGAGTCGACTTGAGGGCATGCCGGCTGAGACATTAAGTGTACCAGAACTCCTTTTTCTTCTATTTTTCACCTAAAGTCGACTCGAACTGAACATGAGTCAACTTGACTATGTGCCCTCTGAAACATTTTGAATACTTATTAAAATGAAAGGCTTTTTCATTCCAACTTTTGGGCTTTACTTCTACATTGATTTTGATATCTTTATCATGTTGTAGTCCTTCAAATTCTTCTTAATTGAGTCTAATCCAAGAGTTTAAAATCATTCTTTTAACATTTTAAGATTTTCTTGAAACACCATCTTTATAGAAACATTAGTTTCATTATATAAGCAACTATTTTGTTATTCATCAAAATTAATTCGAAGGTTAATACAAGTCAAATCTACCATTCATCAATGGGTGTAAAGCCATCATTGGATCCCTCACCTAACAGTTTTTGGGCTTAACCCCACTTTATCCTAGAATATCTTATGTTATAGAGTAGTTGCATCTTTCCTAATGTAACTAAACTACTGTATCCAGTCGAGAATAATCAACACTGAGAAAGACCCACACTTTTGCAATGGTGGAAGACCACTAGACTTAATATATATGAAGTGATTTTAATTTAAGTCTCTTAATTAATTCACATCTCATGCAAATTATTAATCAAAGAGGGCATGGACAGAGCACAAATTACCAAGCACTCAAATTCAAAATGTCAATCAAATTAGCCAAGTAAATGAAGATTGGTAAAAGGCTCCCCGTTGTGAATGCAATGGTCCTAATTAAGTAACCACTGTTCAACCACTTGTCTTAAATACCAATTAATCGATCAATTTCAAATTGGGCTAGCTTTAGTCATTAAGGCTCAGGCCACTAAACCCAGATTAGATTTATGGGCTAACCAATTTAGTCATATGCAAGTTAATCTATTTGATCACCTATAACTATTGATTTGATCTTGAATACTCTTGACCTAATCTGAATCAACTTCTTAACTCGATGTGATTAACCGCTCTAATCGATTTGTTTGCATCATGTGCTAATAGAAAATCTTAAATAGAATCGTATTACAAAACTAATTTGGTCTACCCATGTTAACCCTTTTGCAAAATTCAAATCTTAAAATAGATTTTAGATCTAATTTCATATCTCAAAACAGATTTTAGATTAGAAATTTCTACAATAATTAAATTCAAATCTGAAACAATCATGGATAAATAAATTCAGGTCTGAAACAACTTTCAGATCTAAAACATACAAAATAAAGTCAGATCTATAACAAATTCAAATCTTAAATTAATCAACATATATCTCATATATAGAATATAAAATTCAGATCAAAAACATTATCCTGGGACAAAATTTCCACATAACAACGTGATGCCAGGGCAACCTTATGTCAGAACGATCTAAAAATTTCAGATCTAAAACAATAATTTCAATTTTCAAATCTAAATCCTAATCTCATGCATATAAAGTGGCTCTAATACCACTATTACAAAGCCATGGTTTCGTGTATGCAGATTTTTAACTTTTAAAAATCATGAATGTAGTGGAATAAAAATCATATTAAAACTCTTTTAATCTACAGCATACATCAAATCTAATCTAAACCAGATAACAAGATCTTCATACGATGGATAGGATTAAAAAAATCAAAATCTAAAATTTAAAACAAAAAAAAAAAGAAAATCTAATCTTTATATCTTTGTGCGAATAGATCTTCACCATGAACTAATGATCATGGATGTCTTTCGGGTTTCTTGAAGCTGTATAAGCATCCGACCTTTACAAGTATCCACATGAGAACTTAATCTAATTAGAGACTTCTTGATCTCACCGGTGTGCTAGCTTCCTTGCAGAGAGCGCTTTCTTGATAGTTGAATAGATCTCCTTTTCTCTTAGACTCTCATAGAGAAAGAAAAAGAACATGAGGATGAAGTAGAGGAGGAAGAAGAAGAAGATCCTCTCCTTTTCTTCCTCAACCCATGCCTCATTAGTCTCACATCCCCTCCTCAGGAATCCTGCCTCCCCTCCTCATGTATCCTGCATCCCACATCCTCATGGATCCTGTATCCCATATCCATGGGTCTCACATCCCCTCCTCATGAATTTCACATCCCCTCCTCATGGATCTTGCATCCCATGTCCTCATGGATCCCGTGTCCCACATCCACAGGTCTCGCGTCCACCGTCTATGGGTCTCGTGTCCTCATATCATCTACAAAAGCAAGGGATGGCATGGGGTTTATATGGGGCACAAGGGAGAGAGAGTCCTAGTTTACTTGGGCTCTCTCTTAGTACCCTAACTAATCCCTAACCAACTAGGAATTGGTTGTACCCAAATAGAGGAAAATCCTAGTCTAACTAGAAATCCAATTAGATCCTAATCGAATTAGAAATTAGATGTACCCAAGTCCTAGTCAAATTAGAAATTGATCTTCCTTATAATTGGATTATCTCATAATCCAATTGAGCTCAATTTAATCAAATCCAAACAAAGTCAAATTGAATCCAATTCAATTAGACTTGATCCTAACCTCATTATTTTATTAAATTGAGCCAATTAGCAATTCAATTGCTAATTAATTCTCCTACAATTTACTAACTCTTAGTGAATACCATTACTGCAATTTTTGCATTGAATTAATCATTAATCATATTGATAATAAGATCCACATGCGATTCATAATCATAGTTCAACCATCCGATCAATTAAAAAAAAATTGTATGTGATCCTATAGGTTCTATTCTGTCTGATAGTGAAATATACTATGATCTCCATCACAATATTATTGAAACTTCTTTCAATAGGTTGAAATGATTCCAACTTTGCCCATCAATTATCATCAATCATCGAGATGATACTTGTGATTCTTACAATTCACCAGTGATACTTAGCAGTATGTAGTGGCAACCAAGCAGAATAAAGGAGATGAACCTCTAGATACAGTTATCATATGATACAATCCTCCTATTATGAGTTCCGACTAAATGGAGGTTAAGGAATACTTGTCAAATCTCATCGTCAGTCATTTGCCAGATTTATTCAACTCAAGTTCACTTATGAATTCCTATGAAAACTTCTTTTCACTAATCACACTACCTTGGCCAAAGATTTCTGAACTCAATCTCATAACTTGCATAGGACTACTCTTCTACTAAGGTCAATAGATTTTATCTAGGTGCAACCTACTCCTACAGTGAATCTACTATAGCCAACATGCACCGCAAGGATCTAAATGACTAGAGACCAAGTATATGTATAGTCAAATTATGGCAATCTTACCATGAATAGCAGAGGCACCACAAGTCAAGGATCAATCAACTACTACAGCATCGAGTAAGTCACTGATGAGTGAGTAAACATCCAAGTGACTTCTCATGTTGGTCACGTTTGGTACTGTTGTTCTCCAACAACTACCTGCACTTTCATCTAGTGTCCCCGCACTGTAAATTTAAGACTCATCTATCCAAAGAAAGTGATTCATGCACCAATCTAACCAGATCAACTACCATCCCCTTGATGATCCATCCATCAAGAGTAATTCAGAAATTAACTATCAATGATACGTGCTTTAAATTCTTAACTCTTGAGAAATGTATCATCATTTTATTAATTTCTTGAATGATTTATAGATACTAAAATATAAATATGAATAAAATAATAATCTAATATTATTTATTTAATAAGTCAAAATTATAAACTATGTCCTTAGAGTGTTTATAAGTATCAGCCAACTTAGCTTCTAGGGTATACATCTAACATAGGGACCTTTCACTAGGTTCATAAATCAAATAGAGAGATAATATAAGAGGGGGACAAAAATTATCAAGATGGAACATGACTATTTAGGTGACATTGCCTAGCATTTCGATCCATCTAATTAAGATGATTTAACTAAATCATGATTGAACTAGTATATAGATAGTTCAATATAAATCATGGATGATCAAGTCTAATGGTACTCAGTTTGACCAAGATAGGTATCGGCACACTGCCCAATGATTATAAGTTAGGACCCTTCATTAGGGTCATTTAAACTTATTGATATAGTCTTTTTGAAGACCCAAAAAATTCTAGATGAGAGAGACAATCTAGAGAGAGAAAATTATAGAAAGAGAAAGTAGAGAAAAAAATTGAGGAAACCACGTAAAGAGATAGTGAAGAGAGAGAGAAGGGAGAAACTCTCTCCCTATTCTCTTTTTGATGGCAATGGTTGGGGTCATGGTGGCTAGTTGGGCATTCCACAACCAACCATCGGCAATGACGACACCAAAAAAATCAAGAAAAAACCCACAAAAACTAGAAAAATTAGAGGCTCTCGATTTCAAAGAAAAGTCGGTGATGGTCGAGTAGAATCATGGCTTTAATGATTGAGGAAGAGGGAGGAGAGGGTTAATCAAAGGTTGCCAACCTCTTTCCTGGCTTTCCAGAGACACTTGCCCTATGATTCCAACGAACTCAATAGAAAACTCTCAAGAGAAGAAGGAAAGATGACTTTTCTGGTGATGGCAAGAGATCGAAGTTGGTAGGGTTCGAAGGGAAACTCACCCCCCTTTTAAATAGAGCCAGAGGTAGGAATCCAAGTCTTCCTAAGCTTCAATTTCCACTAAGAAATCACGAGGAAGATGACTCCCGATGGGAGTCCAATTCCTCTTGCACAGCACGTGCCGTGCACAAGCTGGCCATTTTTTTAAAATTTTTAAAGCCTCACTTTAAAAATCATGCGATCTATTGGGTCGTTTTCTTGGTGGCTGGGTCGATCAAAGGGACTAAGCCCAGTCCACTGATAAGCCTAAAGTGGGCTGGGTATTACACATTGATATGTCATAGATATGGTTGCTAATATTGACAGGTGATGTGCCCTGATTGGCTATTTACATGGCAGATGTTGATGATGTGGTACTAAATCATTTGTTAACTAATCCGATCTAGGTCTAGGTTGGATTTGGATGTGAACTTAGGTTCGAGTTGATCGTTTGAGTCATGCCAAAGTAGATTGGATCAAATTTGATTTCGATTTACAAGGCCTCTCTTCCTTCCTCACGAATCTTTGATCTAAACCCTAACATGTGCGATGGTGGGCCTCGACCAGCTAGTGGCCAATGTGGTTAAAATTGTGGATGGTGTGAAGCGATAAGATGGCCAAAGGCTAATGATGCAAATAAAAAAAGCTCATAAAGAAATAAAATATTAAAATTTCATAAATTTTAATTCTAGAATTTAGATAAAAATAAAATTCTTAAATTTTAAATAAAATAATTACATATATATAAAATAATATTCTATAGAGGAGTATTGTGGTGTTGCCAACTCAACTTCTCAAATAATTTTTATTGTGCTACGTGGAGAATTCCGGAGGAGTTCAAGAACCTGACGATGCTAAACTGCCTCAGCGAAAGAACTTGGCCCTAACATGCTCCCTTTTTTTTGGCCAAACAGAGGGGATAGTAGAGAACCCACCACAGGGGGGAGGGGGTGGGGTTTGGGGGCCAATGGAGGGTGGCACGAAGAAGTCGCAAGGGGGGCAGCTGGGGAGAGTGGGGGGCAGTGCAGGGGGAGGCATGGAGGAGCCGCGGGTGGCGAGCAAACGAGCTGTGGGTGGTGCCGAAAGGTGGTGGGCATGGAGAACCCACCAGCAGAGGGAGGGGTGGCATGGGTAGAGGACCTGCAAGTATACGGTGTGGGGAGGGACCGCCAGCATGCGAGGGGATGGGGGGTGCGTGGAGTAGCGGCTGGCATGCGGGGGCTCGAGGGGTTGCATGGAGGAGAAGGAAGAAACCATAAAAAAAATAAAAATAAAAATAAATATTAATTTTAAAAAGTTGAGGGAAAAGAAAAAAATTAATAATAATATATTAGTTTTAAAAATAATTTAAAAAATCAATGCCTCCTAACTCTAAATTGCCCGTCGAGGAGTGCGCTCGAGAGTCAGATAAGTTCTTTAGACCTTAAGCATCTTTTAAATTATTTTTTAAAAATATTTTTTAATCATTATTTTAATTTTTTTTCTTTCTTTTTTTTTGTATCATCCTTCTCCTCTCATGGCTCTATGCTGAACACCTCACACCCTAGTACGGCACTACCCATGGCTCCTTCGCCTAGCCATTGCTCCTTCACATCCACCCTACATTTTTTAAAATTATTTTTTTAAAAAAATTGATTATTATTTAAATTTTTTTCCTTTTATCCTCCCATAGCTTTAAGTCGAACATCCAGCCCTCCCCACTAGCACCACCCAAGGCTTGTCCGCGTAGCCGCCGCTTCTCAATGCCCACCCACACATTTTTCAAAATTATTTTTTTAAAAATAATATCTTATCATTATTTTAAAATTTTAATTAAATATTTTAAGATTTTTTATTTTTTATTTTATTTTTAATTTTTAAATATTTTTAATTAAAAATAATATTTTATTATTATTTTAAAAATTTATTTTTTCTTTCTTCTCTTTTGTTTTAAAATTATTTTTTTAAATTCTAATGAGGAAGTCTGTGCAGAAGAGTGGTGGGTGGGCATGCAGGAGCGCGACTGAGTGGAGGAGTGGCAGGTGGTGCTGGAGGAGATGTGGGTGTTCAGCATGAAGCCACAAGAGGAAAAAAAAATTAAAAAAAAAATTAAAATAATAATAAAAATATTATTTTTAAAAAAATAATTTTGAAAAATGGATGGATGGGGGTGGAGGAGCCACGGATGGCACCAGAGGGGGGTGTGGGTGTTTGGCACAAAGCTGCAGGAGTTTAAAATATATTTTTAAAATAATAATAAATTATTAATTTTAAAAAATAATTTTTAAAAATAAATTTTAAAAATAATTTTAAAAATATTTTTAAAAATTATTTTTAAAAAATATTTTATCTTAAAAATATTTATTTTCAAATAATATTTTTAAAAAATTTTCTTTTTCACTCCTGCACTCTTTTAGTTAGGCAATTTTAAAAATAGAATTTTATTATTTTGTAAAAATCTTCCTTCTTTCTTCCATGTATTTTTCAAAATTATCTTTTAAAATTAATATTTTATAATTATTTTTAAATTTTTTTAAAAAAATAATATTTTATCATTATTTTTAAAATCTATTTTTTATTATAAAAACCTTCTATTTTAAAATTTTAATAATTTATTATAATTTTTATTATTTTTTAATACTTATTATTATTATTCATTTATTTCCATTCTTTCTCCTTCTCCCGCATGCCACATATCCCCCACACCCTACCCTCCGTGCACCCTACCCCTCGCGGAACCCTACCATTGCATTTCAACACTATCCCTTAGCTGCTGCTTTGTGGCTTCTCCTACCCTCCTGCACCACCCCCTAATGAACTCGCATCCCGTGCCCTTTGCGGCCACCACCATCATCATCCTCACCCACCCCACCATGAACCCACACCCTAACCATCCGCACCGACCGCGCCACCCCCCGACCATTGCTTTGCGGCTCCTCCCATCCTTCCCACACCACCTCTGATAAGTACCATAAATTCATCAATAAAAGTATTAATTTAATAATTTATTTATTTTAATTTTTAAAAATTAATAATTAATTTATATATATTTTAAGAAATTAATATTTTTTTAATTAATTAAAAAATTAATTAAAAATAAAAAATAAAATATTATATCAGTAAAAGGAGTTTATTTTTTTTATCATAATAAAATAAATTTAGAGTTAAATAGAGTTAAAATGGATTCGATGTGAATTTTTTAAAAAAATAATAATAAAATAAAAAAATTGGCCTAGTCGGCAAGCCAAGCCAAGCTGCCAAGCCAACAAGCTCTAAAGCCAACAAGCCATCCAGTGAGCTGTTGATGTCAATTTTATCATGGCTCATGGTAGACCTCTAAGCAAGGGCATTTTGGTAATTTTTGGGCCATGCCGCATGCTGATTGATTGCGGTCCATAGAATTCTCGGTCTACAACCATCTACCAGCATAGTATTATGAGATCGTGCGGTCCTGGTGGTTTGTGGTCCAGATTCGATGGTTGTGGTATTTTCCCTGTTTGATTTGAATTCCAACTCTCCACTACTTCGATCCGACAACTTTGAATGCTCCAATGCTTAATCCAGCAACCAGATTTTGCCCATATCTCGATCTAATGGCTAGTGTTATTTCCTTCTTTGATTCAAAAATCCTTCAACCCATCTACACGATCCAATGGCAACACGCACTCCAAACATTGATCGGACGGCTAATATAAAACCCAATGGTGTTTTAAATACCCAGTGATGATCCGATGGCCCAATCTTCTCTAGATTAACTCTATTTGTTGGTGCAGAATCTGGTTGATGCTGGATCAAGTTGGAGTTGGGGAAGAAGTGGTCGCTATCGGTGACCTACAAAATAAAATTCCATCCGGAGTTGGGGGTGGTGGCTCCGGCAAGACCCTCCGATGATCAAGTCAGCTCTTCTGACCAACAGAAATAGTGCCCAGGAAATTCAAAAGTAGAGTAGCGAGAAGACGAATGAGAGCCTAGAAAAAATAAACTAATGGTGATAGTCATAATTGCCTGGTAGTGAAACGTTTAGGCCATGTGGAGTTTGTTATGGAAGGATGAGTTGTCGTTTATCGTGACTTGCAGACGATGGAGATCCCTTTGCTGAGGTTCGGATGTAAGTTAGAGACTTCAGTGTATGTAGTAGACTCATGACTGGCCGAGGTGCATTGGGGCAAAGTCTAGCAGCTTCGAGTTTGGAAGTCTTTTGGGCCACGTGCAAGCAGATGCCTCCTAAATTGAGATCTGAGGTTCTGCGCTCCATCCTTTGTGAAACGATTGTTATGAATTAGTGATTTGATGGGATCCCTTGGTGGCTCCAACTGACTGGTGTAGCAGGGACTAAGTAAGTCTGTGACTAGAAGGAGCACTGTCGGGAGGAGTGCGATCGGAGAAGATCGTTCGAAAGAAGCACGACTAGAGGAGATCGTTCGAAAGAAGCATGACTGGAGGAGTTCATCTAGAAAGAATCCTACTGGAAGGAGCGCTGCTAGAGGAATTCGTCTAAAAGAAGGTCAACCAAAAGGGATGCATCGTCCATGATACAAAACTTCAACCATCTTCAAAATGTTCGAGATCGTCTGGCCGGGCTTCTTTGAGGTTGTCCGCATATAGGCTAGTTCACCTTAAACTAGGAGCTAAACCTGCGTAGAGGATGAGGTTCTTCTGAGCGATAGCAAGGAATTCGACTGGAAGAAACCTGCTTGGGCGACTGGAAGGAGTTTTGTTGGTGCAAGACTGACTTGGGGGGGAGTCGACTGGAAGAATGTCGAATGGAAGGAGGTTGGCCGAAAGGAGATTGCCTACTGATCAAAAGGAATTCATTTATGATGAATTCAGCTGGAGGAAATCATCCGAAGAGAATGCGACCAAAGAAGATCATCTGATTGGGGTGCGACTGGAGGAAAGGTCCAGTAGGTGTACACTAGAGGAATTTGGTAGACCGGAGGCTGGAAGGAATTCAGCTTTCGAATAGTTTTCCGACAATTGAGAGGAGTTTGGCTGATGAGGAAACTCGATTGGCAATTGCTCGGGGTGGACAACCAGGATACTTTTGCCACTCATCCATTCCTTTGAATCTCGGCCATTCTCAGGGTTGTCTGAAGGCCAATAAAAGAGGGATAGGGCCTTTCACCAGCACATCCAAAATCCTCAATACAAGAATTTATGGGTCCTCTACTCTTCATAGGTTGCTGAAGTTCATCTAGGGAGAGGCTCTATCATCCAGCCAGGGTGTGTCGAGTTCGAACACTTGATTGCCTAGAGAGCTGCCATCAACATTCGAGCTCATCCAGGTGAAATCCGCAAGACCCTCATAGATTCTAAGGTTATCTGAGAAAGTTGATGATCGGAATACGGAAGGTCAGCCAACAAGTCTAACTTGGAGATCTGCGATCTTGGTGCTAGGTAGGAATTCCACACTAGTCGAAGTCAGCCATTGTTATCACCATCGAACGGGGTCACCCCAAGACTTGGTGTCATGTAAGACTTCGATAGGTGAGGGTTTGCCCTCAACACAAGTATCCCTACTCCCAAGTTTGGAATTCAAAGGAAACAAATAAAGAGACGTGAATGCCGAAGTGCCAAAATCCTTTTCCTCTTTTGTGCCCACTAAAATGGAGGTTTTGGCATTTACTGCATGGCACTGAAACTTCCTTACCACGAGATGATCTGGAAAGATAAATTTTGAATCTTCCATTGAAGCCCTGCCTCAGGTGCGGCGCAATTAAGGTTTCATCCACTGCCAACCCTCTGCCATGATGAGTGGGACATGTGTCAGGCTAAGATCAGCCAAAGGAGACCTACAATCATAATTGCCCTAGGCTCCTATGGTTATTTAAGCTCATCTTTTTTCTCTTGGATTCTAGTTCACCCTGGTTCCTTCTCTTTTTCTCCCGATCATCGTCTTCCTCCTACTCCAGTATACCAGCACCTTCCATCATCTCGTTCAATCCTCAAGGGCTTCCTCGCTCCATTTTCTTCGAGCTCACCATCTCTCCATTCTTTTCCATCAATTTAGGTTAGTTCCTGAATCCTTCTTTTTGATCATTCATGTCTTTTAGCATCTCTACCAGTTTGGTTTCTTCGAGAGATTCTCAAATTTTATTTTTTTTATTTTCTGGGGATTTTCTCTACTTTGGCTTGATCTTCATGTCCTCCGAAGAATCCTGGTCAACTGGTTCTGAAAGTTCGGCCCATTTGATTCTAATAGATCCTCTTTATAAGGGCCTCAAATCTGTAGAAGTTCCTCAACCATCCTTCATCCCTGATACCATCCAATGCAAACTTTGGCTTGAAGACCTTTCACTAATTAGGATCCAATTCAAAATTCCTTTCAATTGCAAACTTGAACTCCCTGATCCTAAAGATCGAGCCTGCTCTCCTCTTCCTGGCCGGACCTATTTGTATATTGAAACCCTCTGGACAGGACTTCGGCTTCTAATACCTTCTTTTATAATCAACTTGTTTAAGTTCTTGAACATTTTCTTCATGGCTATGGCACCGAATTCATTTAGGTTCATCATAGGGTTTTTCTCTTTGCCGACGTCCGACCTTCCATCTTTTTATTCCATAACTTCTTTACTTTTAAACACCATCCGATGGCCAAAGATTGGTGGTATGTATCCCCCAATTCGGTAAGAAGAGATTGCTTAAGGACGCTCTTTCTTCCATTCACAATTGGAAGAAGAAGTTCTTCTTCATCTCGTGTCCTTCTTTAGATCTAAGACTTCCTTCTTGGGGTGACATAAGGGATTCAGGACTTCCTTCTTGGGGTGACATAAGGGATTCAATCCATCGAGCTTCCAAACTTGAGAAAGAGGATCGAGATTTGGCCGATAAGCTAAAGAACTACAGAGCTCCCCCAATCTCTAGGTTGCTAGATGATCAGTCCTTATTCAACTTTGATCTTAGTCCTCTCAACCCGATAGATAGTTCTTTATGGTCTGCCAATTATGTACGGTCTTCTTTTTTTTTAGACTTTGCTCTTTTCTTCTGCAGAAATGACTCCTAAGGAGTGGAATTTCCTGACCAAGGGGATTAAGTCCCTCAAGAAAAAGGGCAGCTCCATTGGAAAAACATCAAAGATGACTCGTACTGATGAGCCAATCCCGATTGTGTCGATCAAGCAATGCCCGCCCCAGAGTCTAATGCGGCAGCACCAGCTCCAACCTTGCCTTAAGAGGATGCTGCCCCCACACTTCTTGAACAGCACGAGGTTAGAGAGAAGAAGAAGAAGAAAAAGGATGCCATCAGAAAAAGAGCAATGAGGATGGCCGAAAACTCAAGTGGTGAATGCTCCGATCAAGAATGACCTTCCTTGGATGACTGGGAGGTCATCCAATCCCTGATGAAGGACAGCATCCTCCCGCACATTACTGATAAAATGGTTTGAATGGAGGATGTGGAGAGGTTCGACATGTCCTTCACTCCCTACCTTGAGGTAACCATCTCGCCTGAATTTATTCAAATGAAGGATGCACTTCCAAAGTTCTGACTCAAAAAGATTTTTCCTATCTTACAGCTGGGGCATTACCTGTTCGCCCATTCAGAGGCAGTCGATCTCTGCCAAGCCGAGACTTCCAAAACCCTTCAGGAGGCTCAAGTGGAGAATGAAATGGTTCGGACTGAAGTCGACCATTTGAAGGCAACCTCGGAGGCACAAACTGTAGAGGCGATCGCCTTCGAGAGGCATTGCGAGAAAAAGAGGAGGCTTCTACGAGGTTGAGGGCAGCTTTGACTCTTTCTGAGGACAAGAGGAGGAAGATCGAAGAGGAGGTTGACATTGAGAGGGAGCAAGCTGTTGAGGTCTTCAAGTCCTTCAAAGCAATCAAGGATATTAAGATTGCTTTCGCCTAAGAAGCCTTCTTAGAGAGGTTCGAGATCTGCATAAGGAGGATCATGATGAACTTTTCTGAAGTAGACCTCTACCTTCTAACAGATGAGCCTAGCGATGCAGCCAGTCCTTCCAACGCTGGTGCTGCCTCTCCCATCGCTGAATCTGCCTTGGGTGCTCCCAAACCAATGATCGGAGCTCTCGAGTCCATTCCCAAGCTTGAGGTTGCGAAGAATACACTAACCTCGCCCACCTCTAAACTGGTTGAGGTCTAAAATTCTTGTCAACTTATACTTTTCTCTTTCTTTTTTTGATGTATGCTAAACACTTTGAGAAATGAAAATGAATTTTCTTTTCTTTACACTTGTATCGTGGTGGATGTTCTTTAGAATCCTTCCAGCGATCGCAGTCAAGGCCAGTCATCTCCAAATGATGCCGAGCCATTGCCTCAAGGCACCCCTCTAAAATCCATAATCAAAAGTTTAAAGAGGGAGATTCATCACCTGAGGAAAAAGTTGAAGAAGATAGAAGATGGACTTCAGAGATCTAGGAAAAATGCTTTAAAAGCGACAATCGAGGTCACTCACCTTCGCAAGCTACACATGAAGGATTTCATGAGCTTCAACACTAGGAAAGGCAATTTCGAGAAAGAGCTGGCCGAGCTTAGAAAAAATGTCAGAGATAAGTCATGGGCATTGACTATGAATATCAGCTCCCTCCAAGTTGAACTCAAGACGGTAGGAGAGAAGATTCAACTATTGGAGGAGCGTTCGCCATGGTCCTCCAACAAAGTTCGATATAAATGGGATTGGTATCAAAGGTTCCCTATGCTTCAAAAGTAGATGTTTAATGCCGAGTCTACTTATGAGACCTATCGATTGGGCTACTGTGGGAGAATATCTAAACTTGAACAATAACTCCAAGCTGCCAATAGCAAGGTGGCTCGGCTTTAACAGCAGCTTACCAATAGTTATCGATCTAGCACAAGTAGGAAGACGAAAGAGATTACCTCCTTGAAGAAGATCACGAGCGAACTTTCAGAGTTAATTAAGATCGAGAAGACTAAAGTTCAACAATTGAAGCTTCAATTGATTTACAAACAACAAACCATCAAAGATGCCGAGGCCGAATCTGAGATTCTGAGGAAAAGATGATGGGCGTCAGAAGAGAACTATCAAAGAGCTGACAGGATGTTCTACGATAATCTGATAAGAAGAAAGGAGCTCGAGGAAGAAATCATTAGCCTAAAAGAATCCTTGGTGATGGCCAGCAGTCCAACATCCGAGGAATTAGATCCCTCTTAGATCTTTGGTTTTTTCTTTCTTTCTTTTGTAACCGATCTCGCATACCTTTATTTTGTACTTGACTTTGACTTTAATGAAATGATATCTTTCATCATTTTCACCCTATGTGAATCAAATATCAGTAGATAGCTCCTTTTTTTTCTTAGCGAGTCGGTCTTTACTCTATTCCTCCCTTAGGGGGAGGTCTTCCTCCTATCCTGGATGAGGTAGGTTTTTATTCACGTCAGGATGAGGTTTTTCTCCCATCTTGGACGTCAGGATGAGGTTCTTCTCTTATTCCTGCCATGGTTAGCATTTAGTCATGTTAGGATGAGGTTCTTCTTCTATTCCTAATAGGACGATAGGGGTACAGAAGGGCCATTAGAAGGGCCTTTTTCCCTCATCTCGTCTTAGACAATGGGATCTTCATCTTGCTCAAGTTAAAACGTGGTTCTCCTTCTATTCCTAACAGGATGGTAGGGGCACAGAAGGACCGTTGGAAGGGCCTCTTTCCTCATCCCATCTTAGACAACGGGGTCTTCGTCTTGCTTAAGTTAGGATAAGGTTCTTCTCCTATTCCTAACAAGACGGTAGGAGCACAGAAGGGCCATTGGAAGGGCCTCTCTCCTCTTCTCATCTTAGACAATGGGGTCTTCACTTTACTCAAGTTAGGATAAGATTCTTCTTCTGTTCCTAACAAGACAGTAGGGATGCATAAGGGCCATTAGAAGGGCCTCTTTCTTCATCTCGTCTTAGATTAACGAGGCCTTCGCTTTGCTCAAGTTAGGATGAGGTTCTCCTCCTGCTCCTAATAGGACAGTAGGGATGCATAAGGGCCGTTGGAAGGGCCTCTCCCCTCATCTTATCTTAGATTAATGAGGCATTTGATTTGCGCAAGTTGGGATGAGGTTCTCCTCCTGTTTCTAACAGGATGGTAGGAGCACAAAAGAGCCATTGGAAGGGCCTCTTCCCTCATCCAATCTTAGACAATAGGATCTTCGTCTTCATTTTTTCTGTCATTATGTGATTTTGCACCAAAAAATAGAGATATTGGAAGAAGGGAGTTTTATTAAAGTAAAATTACTGGTAATACATCCATAAATTCTTCGAATTTTAGGATTGCGGAAATGTTGTTCCTCCGAGTTTCTTCAAGTAATAGGTTCCAGGCTAGATGACCTCCTTGACTTCATACGGGCCCTCCCAATTTGCTGCGAGCTTTCCCTGGTTCTGAGGTTGCAAAATAGTCACTCGCTGAAGTACCAAGTCTCCCACTTTAAACACTCTGCCTCTGACCTTAATATTATAGTAGCGAGCTACTTTCTGCCTGTAAGCCATCATCCGAATTTGAGCTTCTTCCCTTTTTTCTTCCAACAAGTCGAGGTTGGCCCTAAGATCTTGTAAATTCTGCTGCTCATTAAATGCCACAACTCATGTCGATGAAAGCTTAAGCTCTATCGGGATAACGGCTTTCGTCCCAAAGGTCGGGATGAATGGAGTCTCTTCGATTGGCAATCTTTGGATAGTCCGGAATGCCCAGAGTACATGATGGAGTTCATCTACCCAAGTCCCTTTTGCTTTCTCAAGTCTTGCTTTGATTTCCTGCAGTAGAGTTCTGTTGGTTACTTTGGCCTCACCGTTTACTTGTGGATGAGCCACTGATGTAGAATTATGAGAGATATTCAAGTCTTCATAGAACTTGATGAATTTTGCTCTAGCAAACTACCATCCATTGTCTATTATGATGGTCCGAGGTAAGTCAAACATGCAAATAAATGACTTCCAAACGAAGTCCTGCACTTTTGCTTCAATAATTTCAGTCAGGGATTCGGTCTCGACCAATTTGGTAAAGTAGTCAATTTGCAACCAAGAAGAACTTTTGCTGTCCAGATGCCAACGGGAATGGATCGTGTATATCTATCCCCCATTATGCAAATGGCCAAGGAGCGCTCAAGGGGATAAGCTCGAAGGTCCTCCATCTCTGAATACTAGCATTTCTCTGACTACGGTTGGACCTTCTAACATAGTCTAGGGAGTCCTGATACAAGGTTGGGCAGTAATAGTCTTGCTGAAGTAGCTTATGAGATAGAGATCTGGCATCCAAATGGCTTCCATAAATTCTTTCATGTACCTTCCATAATGCAAAATCGGCCTCAGAGGGTCGAAGGCATCTTAAAAGTGATAGTGAATATGATCTTTTGTATAATTTGCCCTCATAGAGAACATACCGGGAGGCCTGAGTCCTCAATTTTTGAAATTTTTTCAAGTCATGAGATAGGGCCCCATCTTTTAGGTAAGTGACCAGTGGATCAATCCAGCTCGGCTCATGCTTAACCTACATCACAGACTGTGGTTCTTCCAAACTCGGGTATTTTAGGACTTCAAAGAAAACCTTCTTAGACAGTTCAGTTGGAGCCAGTGTGGCCAATTTAGAAAGAAGGTCGACTCTAGTGTTTTCCACTCTCAAAATCCATTGGATGCTGAAACTCTTGAAGGCCGAAATCAAATTCTTTACTTTCTCAAGATACTTTATCATACTTTCCTTCCGAGCTTCATAACTGCCACTAACTTGTCTGACTACCAGTTAGGAATTATTGTACACTTAGAGAAAGTCCGCTTCCAACTCCTTGGCTATCCTTAGTCCTGCTATCAGAGCTTCGCATTCGGCTCCATTATTCATTGTGAAAAATTCGAAGCGTAGTGCATATTCGGCAATGACTCCCTCCGGATTCATCAGAATCAATCCAGCACCTGCATCCGAAGCATTGGATGAGCCGTCAACATACAAGGCCCAGAAGCCTTCAGGAAGATCGGCCTTTTCTTTAGAGGAGCTTGGTTATAGCCATGGAATGTTTACTTCATTCTATTCAAGTTCAGCCTCATCTGGGATAGTGTATTCTACTATGAAATCTGCTAGTATTTGAGCTTTGATCGATGGCCGAGGCTGAAAGTTGATGTCAAATTTTGTAAGTTCAATTGCCCATTTCATAACTCTTCCAGAGGCATCTGCTCGATGAAGAACTGCCTTGATTAGCTGATCAGTGAGGAGGGTTGTAGTATGCCCCTGGAAGTAAGGTCAAAGTCTCCAGACTGCAATTAGTAGAGCATAAGTTAGTTTTTCTAACTTAGTATACCTTATCTCGGCGTTCCTCAAGACTTGACTTATATAGTAGATCAGCCACTATACTTTTGCTTTCTCCTTGACCAGGACTGCTGCAAGGACCATCGGAGAGACCGCAAAATACAAAAATAATCCTTCTCCTGGTTTGGGCTTGGCCAATAAGGGAGGCGAGCTGAGGTAGCTCTTGAGTCCTTCAAATGCCTATTGACATTCAGCATTGCAGTAGAAGTTCTTCGGCTGTTTGAGAACTTAGAAGAAGGGCATACATCACTCGACCGACCTCGAGATGAAGTAGTTTAGGGCTGCCACTTTTTCAATCAGGTGCTAAACTTCTTTGATTGATTTTAGGACAATCATCTCTTGAATGGTCTGAATCTTCTCCAGATTTGCATCAATCCCGCGTCTTGACATCATAAAACCCAAAAACCTTCCCAAAGTTACATCGAAGGCGCACTTGGTTGGATTTAATTTCATCTTATACTTTCGAAGGGCACTGAATGTCTCCTCAAGATTGATTATGTGATCTATTAAAGCTCGACTCTTCATGAGCATATCATCCACATACACCTCCATGTTGCAGCCGATCTGCTCCTTGAAGATCTTATTGATCAAATGCTGGTATGTTGCTCCTGCATTTTTGAGTCCGAAAGACATAACCCTATAACAATAAAGACTACGGTCAGTAATAAAAGTAGTTTTTTTCTCATCCTCCGACACCATTCGAATTTGGTTATAGCCGGAGAAGGCATCCATAAAGGTGAGGAGCTCATGGCTCGAAGTTGCATCTACCAGTTGATCAATTCTAGGTAAGGAGTAGCTATTTTTAAGATAGGCCTTATTTAAATTCTTGAAATCTATGCACATTCTCCACTTATCATTTGCCTTCTTGACAAGGACCACATTAGAAATCCAGTTCGGATAGAAGACTTTTCGGATGAATCCAGCCTTGAGGAGCTTGTCAACTTCTTCTATAATTACCTCCTATCTCTCTGGGACGTGGCTGCACATCTTTTCTTTCACTGGCCGGTATTTGGATCAACAGCCAGTCGGCATTCCATGACTTTGGCATTAATTCCTGGCATGCCTACGGGAACCCAAGCAAAGACATCCGCATTTCTCTATAGAAATTCGATGAGCTGCTCTTATATGCTTGCTTCCAAATTAGAGTCGATCTGCACTGTGTGCCCTTCATTTCCATCATTTAAAGAAATTGAGATAAGATATTTCATTGGTTCTCTCCTTTCTTCTGTGAGGTCATCCCGAACGTTCAACCCATCAACCAAACAAGGGTCAGACTGCTCATCCTTTTGTAGGGTGATTGAATAGCAATGCCTTGCCAGAGCTTGATTTCCTCTGACCTCTCCAACCCCATAACTTATTGGGAACTTTATTTTCAAATAGTAGGTCGACATTGTTGTCTGAAGTGCATTTAGACAAGGTCGATCGAGGATAGAATTGTAAGCGGATGGAGCTTTTACCACTAAGAAGTTCACTTGCGCTCTGGATTGCTTCAGGTATCGTCCCGCAGTCATACTTAAAGTTATTACGCCTTCAACTAGTATTGCATCACTGATGAAGCCGACCAATGGAGAACTCATTGGTCCGAGTCAGTTACCAGGTATAGACATTTTGGAGAAAGCATCATAAAACAAGACATCGGTCGAACTTTCATTATTGACAAGAATGCGGCGTACATCATAATTGGCAATATTTAAAGTAATTACAACCGCATCGCTATGCGGGAACTGAACTTCTTGCACATTTTCTTCAGTGAAAGCAATAGACTTCTCAGTTCTCCTCCTCTTAGTTGGCCCCTCATATCCACCGACCTCCTTCCACCGAAGTCCCTCAGAAATGGTATTGATGATATCGAGAGGTGGCCGATCTCCTAGCTGCTCCTTCCTCCTTTATGATTTCGATTGTTGCAATGCCCTTGGATGATCTTCCCTTGCCTCGGGTCAGCATCACAGAAATCAACCTAGCCAACCTCGCCTGATGAGCTCCTCAATCTCATCTTTAAGCTGAATGCATTCTTCAGTATCGTGGCCATGACCACGATGGTAAAGACAGTACTTATTTGGATTGCGCTTGCTAAGGTGAGTGCACATCCTCTCCGACCTCGGTAGTTGCTCTTTGATCTCCATCAGTACTTAAGTTTCTGGAGCATTGAGGGGGGCGTAATTGTGAAACCTTCTAAAGGGACAACTTCTTCGCATCCTTCTATCAAAGCTTCTTTGACGACAAGCCCGAGGGAGAGTTCGGGCTTGCTTGTGTTCAGGGGGAGTCCGCGAGCATTGTCGAACTTCATTCAACTTTTCTTTGACCATGGGCTTGCTAGATTCGTCCGCCTGCCACTCTCTCATGACTTCCTCATCCTTTAGTTTGAAGGCTTCTTTAGCTTGAGCATAATCTTCAACCCGAGCCAGCAAATCAGCAAAATTTTTAGGATACTTCTTCTTCAGGGAGAACAGCAGATCATTCTTCTGAAGACTGCCCTTAAGCACGGCCATGGCAACCGACTGATCCAAATTTCGGACCTCTAGTGCAACAGCATTGAAGCAATTGACATAAGCTCAGATGGTCTCCCCTTCCTACTGCTTGATATTAATGAGGGAGTCCGAGCCTCGTCTTGGACGTCGGCTGCTAACAAAATAAGCCACAAACTGGTGGCTCATTTGATCGGAGAAGAAGATCATAGTTGACTTTAACTTCGAGTACCAATTTCTCGCTGCTTCCTTCAAAGTAGATAGGAAAGCTCAACATAGAATGGCGTCAGATGCACTATGGAGCAGCATCATAGTCTGAAAGGCCTCCAAATGGTCAACTAGATTAGTGATCCCATCGTAACTCTTGAATTGAGGGAGCTTGAAGTTCGGTAGGATTGATTCTGCATGATTTTCTAGGAGAAAGGATGGTCAGTACAGATGTTATCATAGTCACCTAGGGCAGCATGGTGGAGCTCCTCGATCTGTTGATCCATTTCTTGGAGTTTTTGATCAAGGGCCTAATTCCGATCGTGGATCTCGAAGGGTTTCCGACTATAGATAGAAAAGATCTCTTCTGGAGAAGAATCATGATCAGAAGAGGAGCTTTCTGCTCTCTATCTCCCCTTTCCGAAAGCGATGGGTTTGCTAACCCAAGTATGCCTCCTTGGGATTGGTTCTTGACATCCCAATGGAGGGTTTTCCAGTCGGACTACCATCAGAGGCTGTTGCATAGCCTACACCATTTTGGTGAGGTTCCAGACCTGCTGCATCAATAGGTTGAACTGCTCCGGATCCATCAATATTGCCAACAGAGGAGGTTGCGATGCCAGTGATGATGTTGAAGTAGGTGGATTTGGTTCAGATCTGGCAATAGAGGCAGTGGATCTTCGAGTGGTCATCTTCTTTGGAGGCATTTTAAGGTCGAGAGAGAGAATGAAGATGATCCTTAAAGGAGAAAGCACGCAGGATCGATGGAGCACTCTTTTTAGAACAAGGGCTTAGGTGCCCTTCTTCTAATGCCAATCCTATTTGTATAGAATCTGGTTGACGTCGAATCAAGCTGGAGTTGGGAAAGAAGGGGTTGTCGCTGGTGATCTGCAAAATAAAATTCTATCCAGAGTTGGAGGTGGTGGCTCCAACAGGACCCTCCGACGATCAAGTCAGCTCTTCTAGCTAACAGAAATGAAGTGCTTAAGAAATTCAGAAGTAGAGTAGCGAGAAGGAGCAAAAAAAAGCCTAGAGAAAATGTATCTGAAGGGTCTCTTTTATAAATGGAGCTTGTAATAAACTAATGGTGACAACCGTAACTGCTTGATAGTGGGCCGTTCAGGCCATATGGAGTTTGTTATGAAAGGATAAGTTATCGTTTGTCGTGACTTATAGGTGATTGAGATCCCTTTGCTGAAGTTCAGATATAAGTTGGAGACTTTAATGTATGTAGTGGACTCATGACTGGCCGAGATTCATTAGAACAAAGTCTAGCAGCTTCAAGGAGTTTGGAAGCCTTCTGGACCGCATGCAAGCAGATGCCTCCTAAATTGAGATCTGAGGTTCTATGCTCCATCCTTTGCGGAGCGATTGTTATGAATCAATGATTCGATGGGATCCAATTAGGTGGCTCCAGTTGACTGGTGTAGGAGGGACTAAGTAAGTCTGCAACTAGAAGGAGCACTGTCAGAAGGAGGGCAACTGGAGGAGATCATTCGAAAGAAGCATAACTAGAGGAGATCGTTCAGAAGAAGCATGACTTGAGGAGTTTATCTAGAAAGATTCCTACTGGAAGGAGTGCTACTAGAGGAGTTCGTCCGAAATGAGTTCGACCAAAAGGGGTGTGTCGTCCATGATACAAAACTTCAACCATCTTCAAAATATTCGAGATCATTTGGTCGGGCTTCTTTGATGTCGTCCACGTATAGGCTAGTTCACCTTAAGCTGGGAGCTGAACCTACATAGAGGATGAGATTCTTCTAGGCGATAGCAAGGAATTCGACTGAAAGGAACTTGCTTAGGCAATCGAAAAGAGTTCTATCGGTGCAAGGCTGACTTGGGGGGAGTCGACTAGGAGAATGTCGAATGGAAGGAGGTCGTTCGAAAGGAGCTTGCCTGCTGATCAGAAGGAATTCATTTATGATGAATTCAATTGGAGAAAATCATCCGGAGGGAATGCAACTGTAGAAGATCATCCGACTGGGGTGCGATTGGAGGAAAGGTCTAGTAGGTGTACACTGGAGAAATTCAGTAAACCGGAGGCCAGAAGGAATTCAGCTTTTGGGCGATTGTCTGGCAATTGAGAGGAGTTTGGCTGAGAGGGAACTTGATCGGCGGTCGCTAGGGGTGGACAACCAGAATACTTTTGCCACTCATCTATTCCTTTGAAGCTCGGTCATTCTCGGGGTTGTCTGAGAGCCAATAAAAAAGGGACAGGGCCTTTCACCAACACATCCAAAATCCTCGATATAAGAATTTAAGGGTCCTCTACTTTTCATAGGTCACTGAAGTTCATCCAGGGAGAGGCTCTATCGTCGAGCCGGGGTGTGTCAGGTTCAAATACTTGATTGCCTTGAGGGCCGCCATCATCATTCGAGCTCGTCCAAGTGAAATCCGTAAGACCTTCATAGATTCTGGGGTTATCTGAGAAAGTTGATGATCAAAACATGGAAGGTCGGCCAACAAGTTCAAGTTGGAGGTCCGCAATCTTGGTGATAGGTAGGAATTCCATGTTGGTCGAAGTCAACCATGGTTATCACCGCCGGATGAGGTCATCCCAAGACTTGGTGTCATGTGGGACTTCGGTAGGTGAGGGTTTGCCCTCAACACCATCCAATGGCTAGAATTTAATCCGACCAGATCTAGACTTTTAAAACTTAATTTTTGGTATTTTTTGGACCGTTTGATCAAAATTTAATGGCTAGAATTCAGGAAACTCAATAGAATTCAATCTAGGGGCTATTTTAATCCAATTTTCACCAGGATTTCACTATTTTTGCCAATCAAAACTTCTCTATAGTCCCATATTGCCTATAAAGAAGATCTCCAGCCCTCCAATACTTATAAATAAGATCCCAGGCCATCAAATTAAAGTATCTTCGATCATGAAAAGGTGAAAGTCCAAGGTGAAAGCCATGCTTAGGTTTGTGGATGCTTCAAGACAGACAATGCCAAGAGAAAAAGCTATCCTTTACACCATCCCAATGCCAATGCTGATACAAGATCAAAGATCAACCTATTTTAATTTTTATTTTCTTTTTTATTATTTTTAAATTTCATGTATTTAAATACTAAATTAACTTTTAATTAATGCAACTTTTATTTTCTGCTATTTAAATTTTATCTCTTTATTTTTAATTATAATTTAATTTTTGTACATTAATTATTACTCTTTATTTTTATTATAAGTAGATGCTAAGATCTAACTAGTAGATCTTAGTATCAAGTTTAATTTTCCACATGATTTAATTTTTATTTTTTATTTTTTATTTTATTTTTTGACTTTAATTTATTTTTCAAATTTATTTTATAAAAATTAAAAATTTTAAAACTAAAATACTGCCTTCTCTATGGATTCGATCCGACTCACTACTTACTATCTATTTTTAAATTATTTAAGAAGTTTAAATTAAACTAATAAACATAGTATCTTAACGACAACATCGTGCTCTTGGCATCATTGTCGGAAAAGGCATGGACATTAAAATTTTTTATCTCTTTAATTTTTTTATAAAATAAATTTTTTATTTTCTTTTTTTACTAACTTTTCTTATTTATTTTGTAGATTAAAAAAAGAAGAAGAAAAATGAGCAAAAAGATTAGGACAAGAAGAAAGCTTCCGTTCCTACTTGGTGATGAGCATCATAAATTCACCAATAAAAGTATTAATTTATCAATTAATTAATATTAATTTTTAAGAATTAATAATCAATTTATATATAATTTTTGAAAAATTCATATTTTTATTAATTAAAAAATAATAAAAATTAAAAAATAAAATTTTATTATCAATAGAAAGAGCTCATTTTTTTGATCACAACGAAATAAATTTCAAGTAAAACGAAGCTAAAACAAAAAAGATATAAATTTTTAAAGATATTAAATAAATAAAAATTAAATAAAAAAAAAGAGAAAACGGCTCAACCGGCTCCATAAGCCGAGCCACCAAGCCAAGCCAAGCTATCAAAGCCGACTCAGCCATTGAAGCCATCAGCCGGTCTACGATCCAGGCGTGGATCGCCAGCTCAGCAGAAACCGACGAATCAGAGATCGCCACGTGGCGGACCTAGACCCTTAAAGGGTCTACAGAAATTTATCGCGGCTCACAGGGCAATCTGGTCATTTCACTCGACGATAGAAGCAATGATTGGTTGCGGTGTGCGGTGCGGCTGGTCTATGCGGTCCATGGGAACGTGATTGCGCGATCGGACGGCTGTGGTTGATTGCGGTTAAGATCGGACGGTCAGCATTTTTTTTCGATTGCCAATTTCATTCGGATCACCATCGGATGGCAGCGCCTGATTCCAGCTTCGATCCAACGGTCCAGAATGCTCCCGATGGTGATCAGGACTCCCGAAGCATGATTTGCGGTCAGATTTCCTAGATCAAGCACGATCGGACGGCCAGAATTTAATCCAACCTGATCTGGGCTGATAGGCATCCAATTTTGATGATTTTTGAACCATTGGATTTCTATCAAATAGCCAGATTTTACTAGATTTACCAGAGTCATAACAGAGTTATTTTTATTCAAATTTTATTCAGATTTTTATGATTACAAAGGCAATTAGTCCCATATTGCTTTTAGAAATAAATATCTACCTCTTCTAGCTCTATAAAAAGGATCCTAAGCCTCTAAGAAAGGGAGGAGGGTTGGAAGGGAAGCTAAGGTATAGGGTGAAAGTCAAGCTCTGGATTAAAGGTTGCTTCAAAGCTACGGTGCTGAGAAGAAGAGCCGGTCTTCTACGCCATCTTCATGCCTACGCTGATCTGCGATCTCCATCTAGTTTTTTTCCTTTAATTTCTTGTATTAAAATTTTGAATTTTCTTTAATTTTTTGTATTTAAATTCTGCATCTTAGTTTTAAATTTAATAAAGAAAGTTTCATTATTCTTTTCAATTCTAGCTCTTTAAATTATTTGTTCTTTATTGCTTTTTAATTTTACTATAAGTAGTTGCTAAGATCTAAATAGTAGATCTTAGTATCAAATTTATTTTTGCATAATTTAAATTCTATTTTTATTTATAGATCTATTTTTTGACTTTAATTTTTAAAAAAAAATCCTCTCTTTCTTTTCTTAAAAAAAAAAAGAATCAAAGATTCTAGAAATAAATCATTGCCTCTCTGTGGATTCGACCCGACTCACCACTTTCTTCATAATTTTTAGTTAATTTAAAAAGTAAAGAGTTGGATTTAAATTGATAAACACGGTGTCTTAACGACAGCATCGTGTCCCTATCAAGTTTTTGGCACCGTTGTCGGGGAGGCATAAAAATTAAAATTTTTTTTTATTTCTTTGATTTTTTTTTTTACTGCCTACTCATTATTTTTTATTTATTTTGCAGAAAAGAAAAAATAAAAAAAAAGGAACAAGGAAGATTAGGGCACGAACAAAACTCTCAATCCTATTCGGTGAGATCATTCCTAAACCCTAAATCTCTTTCTTTATTTTTAATATTTGCTTTATTTTAAATTAATTAAAAATATTACCTACGTAAATCTAATTAAAAATCTCATCACAAGATTAGAAACCCTAATTATTTAGAGCATCCATCATATTAGTTTTTATTCTTATTTTTGGTGATTGCTGGAGTCAAGGTAAGCCTTTTTATAATTTAATTAGTTAGTTTAAATTGCATAGAACTCTTTGATTGGAATTTTTTTTTCTTTTGCATATTTCATATTAAACCAAATTAAGGGCACAACCCATTAAACAAGATAAGGTGGGGATTTGATCACCCTTTTTAGCCCATAAACAACCAACCAGCATCCTGCATTAACCCAAACCTTAACTCTTAAAATCAATTAGACATTAACCTTTAAGGATATTCGAGCTCAATAGGACAAGAAATCCTAAGAGTTGAACCAAGTTAGGGTTAATCAATTTGACTGGTGTCTAGAAAAGTGGTTCAGGGACGACTGGGCCCGAAAGAAGGTGGTTACTTAATTGATTCTGTTCGCTTACCTGGCCAAGCACAATTGGTGTCTAAGGCAAGCAACGGAGGGACTCCCACCGACTTTACACTTACCTGGCCAGTTGATTGGCTAATCCTCTATTTGGAGGGCTTGAAGGTGATCTTGGTAGTTAGGAGCTGTCTAGATCTAGGATAACTCTTAGTCAGGATTGATTGCCTAACTTGTTTGCCAAATAATATCTAACATAAACCACAAATTAACTCCTCCCTATCTTCTCCAGATTTAAGACTCTTTAGGATTTTTCCTCTTCTTTCTTTCTCTCTTCTTTTCTTAAAATAAATAAATAAATAAATAAAATAATTATAAAAAAAATTTTAAAAAAAAAATTTTTGAACCATATATCAAATTGCACTAGTACATGCACGGTAGAAGATCACTTTTACCTGACCTAGTTAAACCAGATCCTGAAATTGAAAGACTAATTCATTTAAGATCAGATAATCAAATGGCTGGAAATCGTGAAGAACCACCTAGGCAGATGAAGGAATACTTTATTCCTTCCACCTATAACCCATCGACTTGCATCCACATACCTGATATCCCTACTAGCCACTATGAGATTAAGTCGACCACAATCCAGATGCTCCCATCTTTTTATGGGAATGCCAATGAAGACCCTTACAAACATCTGGATGAATTCTTAGAAATCTACTCTACGGTAAAAATTCAGAATTTTTCTGATGATGCCCTTAGACTGACCTTGTTCCCTTTCTCATTAAAAGATAAAGCCAAGTACTGGCTTGGCACATTAGGAAGAACAATTCAAACATGGGCAGAGATGCAACATGAATTTCTTAAGAAATTTTATCCCATAGGACGAACCAATACCATGAGGCGAGCCATCACGAGATTTGCTCAGCTTCCAGGGGAACAAATTCATGAATCATGGGAAAGACTTAAGGAACTCCTTAGAAAATGCCCACACCATGGTCTATCTAAGTGGCAAATTGTACAAGCTTTCTATGAAGGTTTAGGAGATCAATATAAGCAGATGGTTGATGCATCCTGTGGAGGTGCATTCATGAGCAAAAGTGAGGATGAAGCTTATACCTTGTTTGAAACTTTAAGTGAAAACTCTATTAACCATGCTTCATTATCTTCTTATGAAAGATCAATTTCTCAACAAAAATGGGCAGGAATTTATGAGATCAAAACTCCAGAACTCAATTCTAAGGCAGATTTGAACATAATAGCACAAAAATTAGATAAAGTCGACCTTATTGCCCAGAAATTAGATCAATTCCTAAACTCTAGGTCAACAATCTCCCTGCACAATACACACCAGCTTCTAATTATCAGGTGATTTGCTCTATTTGTGCTAGCCCAACACATCATGTAAGTGAATGTCCCACGGTTGCACAATTACCACCTCTTATCCAAGAACAAGTCCAAGCTGCTCAAGGTTACTCAAAACCACTTAATGACCCATATTCAAATTCATATAATCCTGGTTGGAGAAACCATCCTAATTTCTCTTGGAAACCACAACAAACTCAGGCTCAGACCAAAATCCCACCAGTTCAGAATTATCAAAATAGGCCCCAATACCAGAACTATGCCTATAATAAGGGTCAGCCTAGTCAGTCTTCTCAACCACTACATTATAATCAACCCTCATACCCACCTCCTCAACAGACCAATCTAGCCGACGATAAATTCAATCAACTTCAACAATTAATTCTAAGCCAACAACAATCAATCGCCAGACTAGAAGCTCAAATAGGACAAATAGCTGAGTCTAGCATGAGGAGAGAACAGGGTCAATTACCAAGCCAACCAATTGCAAATCCTAAAAATAATCCATCCAATGTCTATCAACCACCTGGATTTACTTATCCATCTAACATTCCACCTAAGAACCCCCAATTAGAAAATGCCAAAGCAATATCTGAACTTAGAAGTGGTAGGATTCTTAAGGACCCATATCAAGACCAGGTGATAGAGGCCAATACTGATGTTAGCCAAGATGAGAAATTTGAAGAAGAGGATAATCATATAGAAGAACTTGAGCTTAAGACTGGTACTGACACTGATAAGATGGATAAAGAAAAGAAGAGAACAGATGAATTAGCTTGAGACATATAAACCCAAAGCCCCGTTCCCTTCGGCCTTAGAAGCAGGCTCTTCTCGCAAAAAGCAAGAAACATGCAACAAGGAGCTAATGGAAACTATTTAAACAAGTTCATATTAATTTACCCCTCCTCGATGCAATTCAGCATGTCCCAGCCTATGCTAAATTTCTTAAAGAACTCTGCACCCAAAAGCGTGAGCCACGAACCACCAAAAGAGTTATGCTATCCGAGGATGTAAGTGCGGTCCTGTTAAATCCAATACCTCAAAAGATGAAAGATCCTGGTGCACCATTAATTTCATGTGTTATAGGAGGTATAACCTTTAACCGAGCATTACTAGATTTAGGAGCTAGTGTAAACCTACTTCCAACCTCAGTTTATGAAAAATTTGGAATTGGAGAATTAAAACCCACAGCAGTTATTTTGCAATTAGCTGATAGATCTATAAAAACACCACGTGGTTTGATTGAGGATGTTCTAGTTCGTGTAGACAAATGTTATTTTCCTATTGACTTTCTCATACTTGACATGGAACCATCCCAAGATTTGAACCAAAATTCCATAATTTTAGGACGTCCATTCTTAGCAATTGCCAATGCCAATATCAACCGTAAAATAGGAGCTATGGACATTTCTTTTGGGAATCAAAAAGTAGGAATTAATATTTTTAATACCCTAAAGTACACCCAAGAGGAGGAAGACTGCTTTGTAATCAATCAGATAGATGAAATAGTTGAATATAATTCCTCCTTAGATTTACTGCAAGATGATGAATCCACTGAAGAAACTTAAACCCAGGAAGTAAATGCCTTGCTTAATTCACCTCAACCAGCACATTCATTACCTTGGTTAGTGAAAGTTGAGCCCTTACCCGAGCGAAAGATTGAACCATTACGTCCTTCAATTCAGGCCCCACCACAACTTGAACTAAAACCTTTACCTGAATCACTTAAGTATGTATTTTTAGGATCAAAGAAAATCCCTACCAGTAATAATTGCTTCCAACTTAACTACTGAATAGGAAAACCAATTGGTAAATATTCTAAAAACATATAAGGAGGCCATAGGGTGGACCGTTGTCGATTTAAAAGGAATTAGTCCGTCAATATGCATGCACCATATTTATACAGAAGATAATGCCAAACCAACTCGAGAGATGCAAAGACGGCTTAACCCTAACATGCAAGAAGTAGTCAAGAAAGAGGTAATTAAATGGTTAGATGCTGAAATTATTTATCCTATCTCTGACAGCCACTGGGTGAGTCCCACACAAGTTGTTCCAAAGAAATCTGGACTTACGGTTGTCCGCACTGAACATATGAAAACTTAGTACCAACATAACTTTCCACTGGGTGGCGTGTCTGCATAGATTATAGAAAACTCAATATAACCACCCAAAAAGATCACTTTTTCTTACCCTTTATCGATCAAATCCTAGAAAGACTAGTAGGCCAACAATACTTTTGCTTTTTAGATGGATACTCAGGATACAATCAGGTAGCAATCTATCCAGGAGATCAGGAAAAGACCACCTTTACATGTCCCTATGGAACCTTTGCTTTCCGTAGAATGCCATTCGGATTATGTAATGCACCTGCAACTTTTCAACGGTGCATGATGTCAATATTTTCAGACATGATAGGAGATTTCTTAGAAATATTCATGGATGACTTTTCAGTCTTTGGAGAATCTTTTGAGAGTTGTCTCAACAATTTGAAGAAAATATTAAAACGATGTATTGAGGCTAATCTAGTGTTAAGCTGGGAAAAGAGCCACTTCATGGTTCAAGAAGGGATCATTTTAGGACATATAGTATCTAAGAAAGAGATTGAGGTAGATAAAGCTAAAGTTGAACTAATTTCTAAACTTCCTCCTCCCACTTCTGTCAAACAAATTCGATCTTTTCTTGGTCATGTAGGATTCTATCGTCGCTTCATCAAAGAGTTCTCTAAAATTTCTCGTCCTTTGTGTAATCTCCTTGCTAAGGATGTTTCTTTTAACTTTGATGAAAATTGTCTTAAAGCTTATGAAATCTTAAAAGAAGCTGTGACCAAAGCTCCAATCATACAACCTCCTAATTGGTCACTACCTTTTGAAATTATGTGCGATGCCTCAGATTTTGCCATAGGAGCTGTCCTAGGCCAAAGGGTAAACAAATATCCTGTAGTGATCTATTATGCTAGTAGAACTCTGAATGAAGCACAAATGAATTATACCACCACTGAAAAAGAGTTGCTAGCCATTGTGTTTGCCCTAGAAAAGTTTAGATCATATTTATTAGGATCAAAAATCATAATTTACTCGGATCATTCAGCCTTGAGATACCTGCTCTCAAAGAAAGATGCTAAACCATGATTAATTAGATGGATTTTACTGTTACAAGAATTTGACATTGAAATTTGAGATAAGAAGGGATCTAAAAATATTGTAGCAGACCATCTGTATAGGATCCTAGTGAAAGATAATAAACCTGTATCAATCAGAGAATCTTTTCCAAATGAACAATTGTCAACAGTTTCACATACAAAGACTCCTTGGTTTGCAAATATTGTCAATTACTTAGTCATAGAATAAATTCCTGATGGCTGGTCTAAGAATGAAAAGGATCGATTCTTTGCTCAAATCAAATATTATTTTTGGGAAGATCCTGAGCTTTTTAGAATTTGTGCTGATCAAATCATTCATAGATGTGTTCCTGAATCTGAACAATGGAGTATCTTACAATTTTGTCATACTCTTGCTTGTGGAGGACACTTTTCTGGATGAAAAACTGCGGCCAAAGTGTTACAGAGTGGTTTTTATTGGCCAACATTATTTAAGGATGCCCATACTTTTAGCCAGGAATGTTTTAAGTGTCAAGCCTTAGGGAATATTTCAAAAAAAGACATGATGCCTTTGAACCCCATCTTAGTAGTAGAAATTTTTGATGTATGGAGAATTGATTTTATGGGACCTTTTCCACCTTCCAATGGATTTGAATACATTTTGGTAGCTATCAATTATGTTTCTAAATGGATTGAAGCAATAGCAACATGAACCAATGATCATAAAGTAGTCTTAAAATTTATTCAGAAGAATATCTTTTCTAGGTTCGGATTTCCACGTGCTATCATTAGTGACGGGGGTACCCATTTTACAAATCATCAATTTCGAACTTTATTACGAAAATATGGGGTGACACATAAGATAGCTACACCATACCATCCGCAAATAAGTGGTCAGGTAGAAGTCTCTAATAGGGAAATCAAGAATATCTTACAAAAGACTATTAGGCCTGATCGAAAAGATTGGTCAGATCGATTGGATGATGCATTATGGGCCTATAGGACAGCTTATAAAACCCCATTGGAATGTCTCCCTATAGATTAATCTATGGAAAAGCATGTCACCTTCCGGTAGAACTTGAACATAAAGCATATTGGGCAATAAAATAATTAAATTTTAATTTAAACAAAGCTGGTTCCAATCGGATGTTACAATTAAGTGAATTAGAAGAATTAAGGCAAGAAGCTTATGAAAATTCAAAAATTTATAAGGAGAAAATGAAAGCCTTCCATGATAAACATATTTCAAGAAAAACCTTTGAGCCAAATCAACAAGTCTGGTTATTTAACTCAAGGCTTCGATTATTCCTTAGAAAACTAAAATCCAGATGGGATGGACCTTATATAGTTAATCATGTATTCCCATATGGTGCAATTAAACTCTATGATCCCAAGACTAAAAATTTTTTTAAGGTAAATGGCCAAAGGCTTAAACCATATATCGAAGGGATATCATTAAATCGAAATATTGATCAAGTACAATTAATAGAACCATAATGAATTAAACTGCATTTTGTCTGGCTGAAGACAATAAACTTAGCGCTTATTGGAAGGCAACCCAATACTTCTTGAATCTAATTTATTTTCTCTTTTAGGCTAAGTTGGAGAACCAAAAAGTGGGAGAAGGATCATAAGCTTCAAGACCCATGCTAAATAAATAAACATAATTTACACTCTTTTATTGAGGACAATGTCAATTCAGTTGGGGGTAAAAAGTAAAAAATAAAAAAAATAAAAAATAAAATAAAATAAAATAAATATAAATAAATAAATCAATAAAAATAAAAATTAATAATAATAATAATAATAAAATAAATAAAATATTAAAAAATTTAAAAAAATAAATAAAAAAATAAATAAAATAAAAATAATAAATAAATAATATATATAATAATAATAAAACTATTTAAAAAAAAATTGAACAAACCATATTTTGGGAAAGAGAATCTTAAGCAAAATAAACTAGAAAAGTAATAAAGTTAGAAAGTATTAACTAATAATGGTAGCGAGTCAAGAAGCAGATTACTTGGTCAGACCATTAGCAACCTACTTAGGTCATTTAAAGGCTAACAGCACTTCTACTTGCACATGCACACTAATGAAGCACAGTAGGTGTTTGATTATAAGGCTAAATTGAGGATTCAATTATCACTAAAAATTGATGGTTTATATATACTTCAATTAAAGAAACTTGAATTTAAGGAAAGAGCTACCTGCTTTTTAAAAATAAAAAAAATAAAAAAAAAATGCAAAAAATAGAGTATATGTGGATTGCCCTAAACTTGAATCTTAAATGTAGAAGTTCACATCAAATGGTGAAGGGAAGGCCAGGATGCTCAGCACAATTTAAAAAAAATAAATAAATAAATAAATAAATAAAGCAGTGTGAAAGCTACCTTAATTCATGCACTTAACTTGGAAGTATATAAAACTAACCAAAATAGGTGATAAAAAGAAGATTCATTTGCCCTTTGAATCAACACCCAAATGCTAAGTTAGTATTCACGACACAAAGTGCTGAAAATCTTTAGATGAACTCTAAGAAAGTTTCTAATTAATCTACCGTGAAATTTACTTCTGAAACTCAATACTTAGTTAGTGATACTGTCTAAACTTTTGATCTTAAATCCTAGATTTATTTTTTTTAAGGAGGATCTCAACAAAATATGGTAATTGATCTACACTAAATTCTTTCTTTACTCGAGGACGAGCAAAGCTTAAGTTGGGGGAGGGTGTGATAAGCATCATAAATTCATCAATAAAAATATTAATTTATCAATTAATTAATATTAATTTTTAAGAATTAATAATCAATTTATATATAATTTTTGAAAAATTCATATTTTTATTAATTAAAAAATTAATTAAAAATTAATAAAAATTAAAAAAATAAAATTTTATTATTAATAGAAAGAGCTCATTTTTTTTATCATAATGAAATAAATTTCAAGTAAAACGGAGCTAAAACGAAAAAGATATAAATTTTTAAAGATATAAAATAAATAAAAATTAAATAAAAAAAAGAGAAAATGGCTCAGTCGGCTCCGTAAGCCGAGCCACCAAGCCATCAAAGCCGACTCAGCCGTTGAAGCCATCAGTCGGTCTACGATCCAAGCGTGGACCGCCAGCTCAACAGAAACTGATGAATCAGAGATCGCCATGTGGCGGACCTAAACCCTTAAAGGGTCTACAGAAATTTATCGTGGCTCATAGGGAAATTTGGTCATTTCACTCGATGACAGAAGCATTGATTGGTTGCGGTGTGCGGTGCAGCCGGTCTATGCGGTCCATGGAAACAGTAATTGCGCGATCGGACGACTGCGGTTGATTGCGGTTAAGATCGGACGGTCAGCATTTTTTTTCGATTGCCAATTTCACTTGGATCACCATCGAATGGCAGCACCTGATTCCAGCTTCGATCCAATGGTCCAGAATGCTCCCGATGGTGATCAGGACTCCCGAAGCATGATTTGCAGCCAGATTTCCTCGATCAAGCACGATCGGACGATCAGAATTTAATCTGACCTGATCTAGGCTGATAGGCATCCGATTTTGACAATTTTTGAACCGTTGGATTCCTATCGAATAGCCAGATTTTATCAGATTTACCAGAGTCATAACAGAGTTATTTTTAATTCAAATTTTATTCAGATTTTTATGATTACAAAGGCAATTAGTCCCATATTGCTTTTAGAAATAAATATCTACCTCTTCTAGCTCTATAAAAAGGATCCTAAGCCTCTAAGAAAGGGAGGAGGGGTTGGAAGGGAAGCTAAGGTATAGGGTGGAAGTCAAGCTCTGGATTAAAGGTTGCTTCAAAGCTGCGGTGCTGAGAAGAAGAGCCGGTCTTCTACGCCATCTTCATGCCTACGCTGATCTGCGATCTCCATCTAGTCTTTTTTCTTTAATTTCTTGTATTAAAATTCTGAATTTTCTTTAATTTCTTGTATTTAAATTCTGCATCTTAGTTTTAAATTTAATAAAGAAAGTTTCATTATTCTTTTCAATTCTAGCTCTTTAAATTATTTGTTCTTTATTGCTTTTTAATTTTACTATAAGTAGTTGCTAAGATCTAAATAGTAGATCTTAGTATCAAATTTATTTTTGCATAATTTAAATTCTATTTTTATTTATAGATCTATTTTTTGACTTTAATTTTTTAAAAAAAAAATCCTTTCTTTCTTTTCTTAAAAAAAAAGAATCAAAGATTTTAGAAATAAATCATTGCCTCTCTGTGGATTCGACCCGACTCACCACTTTCTTCATAATTTTTAGTTAATTTAAAAAGTAAAGAGTCAGATTTAAATTGATAAACATGGTGTCTTAATGACAGCATCGTGTCCCTATCACTTGGTGAAATCAATCCTAATCCTAGATTTTTTAATATTATTTATTTTATTTTTAAATTAATCTAAAAAAATTACTTAAATCTAATTAAAAGCTCCATGACAAGATTAGAAATCCTAACTACTTAAAGCATGCATCATATTAGTTTTATTTCTATTTTTATTTCTTTTAATGATTGCTAGATACAAGATAAACTTTTCAAAATTCAATTAGTTTCATGCATCTAGTTTAAATTGTATAGAATCCCTTGCTTGAAAAATTCTTTGTGTATACTCATATTAAATCAATTTTAGGGCAATAACCCATTAAATAAGATAAGATAAGGATTTGATCATCCTTTCTTGGCTCATAAATAACCAACCAGCATCCTACATTAACCTAAGCCTTTAATTAAAATCAATTACACATCAACCCTAGGAACTCGAGCTCATTAGGATAAGAAATCCTAAAAGTTGGACCAGATTAGGGTTAGTCAATTTGACTGATGTCTAAGGCAAGTGGTTCAAGGATGATTGGATCCGAAGGAAGATGGTTTATAATTGATTTTATTAGCTTACCTGACCAAGCACAATTGATATCTAAAACAAGCAATGGAGGGACTCCCACCAATCTTATACTTATCTAGCTAGTTGAGTAGGTGATCTTACACTTGAAAGGCTTAAAAATAATCTTGGTGGTTATGAGCTATCTAGTTCTAGAATGATTCTTAGTTAGGATTGTTTACTTAACTTGATTGCTAACCGATATTAAACCTAATTAAAACCTAATTTCTCTTTCTCTTCTTAGTTCTATGACTCCTTAGGACCTTCTCTTTAAAACTCTTCTTTCTTTCTTCTCCTTTTCTTATGTAAAAATAAAATAAATTAAATTAAATTAAACTAACCAAAATTTATTAAAAATAATAATTTAAATTAAATTAAATTAAACTAAATTAAAAATAATAATTAAATAAATAAAAAAATTAAAAAAATTAAAAAATATAAATTTTTTAAAAAAATTAAATAATATAATAATAAAAAAAATTTAAAAAATTTTGAACCATACATTAGGATTACACTAGTACATGCACGGTAGGAGATCATTTTATCTGATCTAGTTGAACCTAACCATAAAATGAATGGCTGAACTATATTAAATCTAATAGTCAAATGGCTAAAAATCTTAGAGAACCACCTAGGTAGACGAAGAAATATTTTATTTCTTTCACTTATAATCCTTCAACTTGTATCCAGTTACCTGATATCCATGCTATCCACTATGAGATCAAGCTGACCACAATCCAAATGCTCCCATCTTTCTATGGAAACATCAATGAAGACCCTTATAACTATCTGAATGAATTTTTAGAAATCTACTCTACGGTGAAAATTCAAATTTGACCAATGATGCCCTTAGATTAATCTTAATTTTCTTTTCATTAAAAGACAAAGCCAAGTACTGGCTTGGCATAATAGAGAGACCAGTTAAAACTTGGGCTGAATTGCAACATGAATTTCTTAAGAAATATTATCCCATAGGTCGAACCAACATCATGAGATGAGCTATCACTTGATTTGCTTAACTTTTAGAAAAATAAATTCATGAGTCATGAGAGAGACTTAAGAAATTTCTTAGAAAATGTCCACACCATGGTCTATCTAAGTAATAAATAGTTCAAGTTTTTTATGAGGGTTTAGGAGATCATTATAAATAAATGGTAGATGCATCTTGTGGAGGTGCATTCATGAATAAGAGTGAGGATGAAGCCTATGCTTTGTTTGAAATCCTGAGTGAAAACTCAATTAACCATGCTTTATTATCTTTCTACCAAAAGTGGGCAGGAATCTATGAACATCCAAAATCTAGTTCTAAAGCTGATTTGAACTTGATTGATAAACTGGACTTTCCTACCTAGAAATTAGATTAACTCCTAACTCTAAGTCAACAATCTCCTACACAATTCACAGTACCCTTTAATTACCAAGAGATTTATTCAATCTATGCTAGCCCAACATATCATATGAGTGAATGTCCTATGGCTGCATAATTTTCATCTTTTTATCCAAGAACAAGTTCAAGTTGTACAAGGCTACTCCAAGCAGGTTAATGATCCTTTTACAAATTCATATAACCTAGATTAGAGGAACCATCCAAATTTTTCTTAGATACCCCAACAGACTCAAGCTCAGACCCGATACCAAAATTATGTCTATAATAGTGGTCAGCCTAGTCAGTCTTGAAGGAAAATCCTGATTTTTCGGTCCAGGTTCGTTCAGGTCTGATCAGATCAAGAGATATATTTCAAAAATTTTTCTCTTGATCCCAATCAGATCTTGATATGTTTCAGATTTGATTCTTATTATTTTAATAAAATAAAATTAAAAGATAAATTAAATCAAATTTAATTTACCTGATCTGGGTAATCCTATTACCCTGTTGATGATCCTGTTTGCAGCGGAAGATTCTGGATCTTAGCCATGCAAGCGCCTAGCCTCTATCGGTATCCACTTGGGTTGGATCTGGAGATCCTCTTCTTCTCTATCATGCCTCCAAAAATCAGATCTGGATCTGATCTGGAGGATCTTCAAAACTCTTTTTGAAGATGAGCAGTCGTCCTTTGCAGCAGCGCAGCCTTCTTACTTTTGATCGCCTTTCTTTGATCTGAATCGCACCAACCAAGGACCAAAACTCCTTTTAGACGTGGAGAGCAAGGGGAGAAGGTGGTTTGGCGTGGAGAGGGAGGGGAGAGGCAGCCTTGGGGCATGGAGAAACTATGATCTCATCATATCTCTTTTTTGAGTTGGATACAGGGTCCTATTTATAGACTAGCTATGATCCAACTCCTCTTCTTCCCAACCAATCACAACCCTTTATGAAATCAGATCTAAATCTTGATTGGTGGGAATAGAGTCCCCTAGATTCCTCCTTTAGAGGGCGCCTAAGACCAGTCAAAGTTGGTTCTTAGAAGAACTCTAATTGGAATCCAAAAAGGAGATGGAGTCCTTGTCCAACAAGGACTCCTAGGCACCTCCAACTTGGGCACACGCCTAGGGTGGCGTGCGCCCTTCTCCTTGCCAGGTTCTGGCAGGGGGACAGGCCCCCACCAGCTCTCCAATAGGTGCATGACATGTGGTCAAAAGTCAAAGTGTCAATGGTCAACGTTTGACCAGTCAAAGGTAGACTTTTGACCAAAGTCAAAGAACAAGAAATGGCAGGTGACCAAAAATGGCAGGTAGTGTCTTACAAATAAGACAACCTTTTCTGACTTGGACAACCTCCTGTCAGACCATATGAAGGCCTCTGATTGAGCACAAACTCCTTTGGCTCAGACAGGACAACTTATTTATGATAGCAAAAGAAGAACGTTAGGTTCAATCGAGTGCTAGCACGATTTCCTTGAACCTAATTGAATCTCATTCAGATCAATTGAACTAGATCAGTTCAATTGATGATCACCAGATTCAAACCCTTATTTGTGTGACCCAGTTAGGTTCAGTTCTGTATGGTAATGGGATATGTCATGATCTCTATCATCGACATCATCGAAACTCCTTTCGATGGATCAGAACTCTTCTGATTCGAACAGCTAGAATGATTGATCATCTAAATCATTCTAATTGCTCCCAAAATCCACCAGTGACACCTAGCAGTATATGGTGGCAACCCATCAGAGCTGAAATGCGAACCTCTTGGTGCAGCTACCTGTGTGATTCAGTTCTTCTATCTTGAGCCCCGATCAGATTAGGGTTTAGGTGAACTCATCAAACCCTAGTCTCTGTCATATGATGTAATCATTCGATTCGAGTCCAATGTGAAAATCTAAATAGAAACTCTTTCTATTATTTCACTCTGCCATGGCCATGGGCTTCTGGACTTGATTCTCATGATTATCATAGGGCTGCTCCTCTACCACCGAGGTAGATAGAATTCCATCTTGATGCCATCCAGTTCCTACAATGAACATGTCTATAGCCAACATACACCTCAGGGTTCCATATGGCTAGGAGACCGAGTAATGGTGTAGTCAAACTATAACACCCTCAAGGTGAACTGCCGATGCACCTCAGGTCAAAGAACCAGACACACTACTGCAGCATCGAGTCAGTCATTGACGAGAAGGTAGACTCCCTAATGACTACTCGAGGTGGTCACGCTCAGTGCCCTCATTCTCTAACGAGTACCTGTACTCTCACTTCGGTGTCTCCACACCGTAGACTCAAGACTCATCTACTAAAGAGAAATGATTGTACACCAACCTTCTGGATCAATCACCATCCTCGTGATGATCCTATGGTCGGGAGCAATTTTATGAGTTAACAATGATTATTCATGTCTTAAATTTTCAACTCTTGAAAATATGAATTATCATTACCATTAACTCAAAGGATGTATCACAGACACTAAATACACATATGTGATAGAAAATAACCCATTTATTGCTTTTAGTCAAAATTATAATTTTGCCCCTAGAAGTGTATTACAAGTGTCAGCCAATTCTGGCTTTTAGGGCACATATATCTAACAATCTCCCACTTATCCTAAAGCCAATTGGCTATAAGTCTAAGTCCCATCTTCTCAAGGTGGGCTTCGAACTTCTGCTAGCCCAACGGCTTTGTAAGTGGGTCTGCCACATTATCTGCGGAGTCGACTCTCTTGACCTCGACGTAACCCTTCTCGAGGTAATCGCGGATGAGGTGGTATCACCACTTGCTTGGAACTCTTCCAACTGACAGCATCACCATTGCTTGGAACTCTTCCAGCTGACAGCACCACCATTGCACACAAACAGACTCCTAGATGTCGACTTTCGATCATCTATATCGGACATGAAATCCGAGTCTATGTATCCCTGGACTTGGAGTTCTCCGTTACCAAAGACCAACATTATATCCTTAGTTCTTCTCAAGTACTTAAGGATACATTTCACAGAAGTCCAGTGTTCTTCACCTGGATTTGACTGATATCTGCTTGTGACACTCACAGCATGGGCTATATCAGGTCGTGTACATAGCATGGCATACATGAGGCTCCCTATTGCAGAAGCATAAGGGATCTTGCTCATGCATTCTATTTCCTCTGGTGTGCTGGGGCACATCTTCTTGGAAAGATGAATACCATGTCTGAAGGGTATTAATCCCCTCTTAGAGTTTTCCATACTAAACCTCTTTAGTACTTCCTCTATGTACATCTTCTGTGAAAGTTCTAGCATCCTATTCGGTCTATCCCTATAGACCTTAATTCCTAGAATAAAGGATGCTTCACCTAGATCTTTCATGGAGAATTTCTTGGATAACCACATCTTGACTGATGTCAACATGGGAATATCATTCCCAATAAGGAGGATGTCATCCACGTACAATACGAGGAAGACAACAGCGCTCCCACTGATCCTTTTGAAAACACATGGTTCCTCTTCATTTTTGATGAAACCAAACTTTTTGATCACATCATTGAAATGAGTGTTCCAGCTTTGAGATGCTTGCTTAAGTCCATATATGGACCTTTGCAGCTTGCAAACCTTGTGATCAGTATCACTGGATGTGAAACCTAGCGGCTGTTCCATATAGATATCTTCCTCAAGATATCCATTTAGGAATGCCGTTTTCACATCCATTTGCCATATTTCATAATCGAAATAGGCTGCAACAGCAAGCAATGTGCGGATGGATTTTAGCATAGCTACTGGGGAAAAGGTATCCTGATAGTCTATGCCTTCGCGTTGACTATAACCTTTTGCCACCAATCTAGCCTTGAATGTCTCCACATTTCCATCTGCACCAATCTTTCTCTTGAAGATCCATTTACATCCAATAGGTACTATACCTTCTAGTGGATCTACCAAGGTCCAGACTTGGTTTGAGTGCATCGAGTCAATTTCTGACTGCATTATCTCTAGCCATTTCTCGGAAGTCGATATCTGATATCGCCTCATTGTAGGTTTTGGGATCATCACCATGAGCACCATTACCTACGAGGAACATTTTCTCTACATCCTCTGAAACAATACCTAAGTATCTTTCAGGGGGACGGAAAACTCTTTCCGATCTACGAGGTGGAGGAGGTAGTGTTCTTATTGGCTCAACCTGATTTGGTTCCACTTGGTCCTTAGCTCGTTCTACTTGTGAGACTTTCTCATCAAGCTTGATCTATTTTCCAATGCCGCTATCTTGAATAAACTATTTTTCAAGAAAGATGGCATGTCGACTCACAATCACATTGCGGTCTTCTGGAATGTAGAAATAGTATCCTAATGACTCTTTAGGATATCCTATGAATCGAGCTCTGAAGGACCTAAACTCTAACTTGTCCGCTTGTTGTCTTTTGACATGAGCTGGACAACCCCAAATTCTGAGATGACTCAGACTTGGTTTCTTACCGTGCCATATCTCATACGGTGTGGTAGGAATGGTTTTAGAGGGAACCCTATTCAGTAGATAGATTGAAGTTAACAATGAGTGTCCCCAAAGGAAATCAGGGAGGTCTGTGAAGCTCATCATGGACCGAACCATATCTAATAGGGTCCGATTTCTCCGTTCTGAAACCCCATTGAGTTGAGGTGTTCCTGGTGGAGTCCATTGAGAGACTATGCCATTATCCTTAAGATAGTCTAGGAATTCCCAGCTAAGGTATTCACCTCCTCGATCTGATCGAAGAACCTTAATGGGTTTTCCTATTTGTTTTTCTACTTCATGTCTGAATTCTTTGAACTTTTCAAAGGCTTCAGACTTATGTCTCATAAGATACACATACCCATACCTAGATAGATCATCGGTAAAGATAATGAAGTAGACAAAATTGCCTCTAGCCGGCACATCAAATGGGCCACACACATCTGTATGTACTAGGGCAAGGAGATCTGTGGCCCTCTCCCCATGTCCAACAAAAGGGAGTTTAGTCATTTTGCCTTGAAGACAGGATTCACAAGTTGGATATGACTCAGAAGTCAACGGACTCAATAGCCCATTTTTCTTCAATTTGTTGATCCTATCTTCTGCTATATGACCTAATCTCAAGTGCCATAGATATCTATCATTTGGACTATCCCTAGGTCGTTTGGCATTCACATTTTGCTCGA